>CM060891.1:26282306-26882306 GCA_030762935.1 Hymenopus coronatus
TCCTGAAAGTTCTCCCTATTTATGAATGTAAACGTGCTTAAATCAATTGAACTCTTTATTTAAGGCATAAATAAGGGCTTTAAAAAACTATGAATCCCTCTTTTATTCATGCACAAGAGAATGAACCATATTATGATTCTTGGCAGGACCATATTATCTGCGTAATTCATTTAATTTAAAAGCTGAATATGTTAACCTAAAACAGTATTACTAGACCTAATTTGAACTTAACGGAGAGAAATTTCAAGTTACAAGATTAAGCCTAAATGTTTTGCCACAGCTTCGAAGTTTAATAAAAGTAAAAATGGTTTGTAGTATTCATTCAAGTCCATGGAGCATATATTTTTTAAAGAAACATTTTTGTAAGAGACTTCGTGTTGATTGTAATCTTAATACTTGTTCCTCTTTTGTTTCAGATCGCTTGGCAGAATTACGGCGCATGTTTCTTTCCACTGCTCCTCCCACTCTACGTAAACCAATGTATTAGCATTCCGATGTCAGTCTTTTGTTTATAGTACTGTTTTCTACGCTGTTTTGTGTATTTTATTTGCATGTCTTATTGATTTCTATGGTGTTCCAGAAGAAAATTAATTTATGTGCGAGTAGTGCGTATTCGTGGTATATTTTTAGTTGACCTTAGGTATTTGTAATTATAAAATGTAAACCAGTAGTATAATAAATAATGTATTTCTTTTGTGGAAAACCACAGTTGAATAAACAATGTGATGTATATTGTCGCATGTGCCTGGAGGGTTGCCTAACTGGCGGGCATATTGTGGACCTTTTGATTAACATTTTAGGATTCCAAATTACAGCTAAATTCTTAGCCAGTATTATTTGCTCACATTCACTCCGGCGTCGTCAAGTCGCCGGTGAGACACTCTAGGGAGGATGATGAGGTTAACCCCATCCGGGTACTTTAGCAATGGGGATTAACATATGTACGTCATCATCCGCCTAGCAACAGGCTCATCCCGGTGAGCTGTCTCCGGTCACGTAGGCACGAGAGTACCAAAGGTGGTAGGGCGTGCAGCCATATTGGCCGAGTACCCTCTAGGGTAGAGATGGTTAATATAAGGCTTTGACCGGAAGGGCGAGTGTCTGTTGGGCTTCTATTCTCGAGGTAGTAAGAGTGTGATCCTCCGTGATCGGAGTCTGCAGGGCGGTGGCAACGCCAAAGTACTAACATCACCCAACCTCCAGCACATCGACATCTAACCAAGGTAAAGTGACACATTTGTACTAATAACCTTTTGAATATTGTGATGACACTAGGATAATAAATCCAGCTTATGCAAATTAGCGTGTGCTCTATCAATTACTATACCCCGCTACGCCCTCCTGTTCATGGTCCAACACCGACTGTGACATATGGTGGAGGCCCGGCTTTTCACAATCGGTGAAAAGTATGGTTTCAATCCCAGTACTTTCGAAATTTCTGTAAATAATTTCAAAATTACTAAATTATGTGTATTAGATTCATATTTTGTTTGTTGTAAAATCAGTTTTGGTACACCATGAGATTTGATGTTGTTACTACAGGATTACTCTTTTTGTGCTGGTTGACAGTGGTCTGTCTTATTTATCTGATCCTACGTATTACGGGAGTTATACATACGCTTGATCAGTGTAATTATTCAAATTCCTAATTGTTTTAAGTATATGGATTTATTATCCCAGTTTCAAAGCAACAGCCCTGTTAGTTCTGAAATCAGAAAGCTTATTGCAGAATATCAACAGACGTTAGATGACAATGTTCACACTTATGCTCTTGCTGTTCAAGATGTTCAAGTGTTATCTTCGGAGCTAAGTGATTTGTATAAATCCATGTCTAAAATTCAAACCAGAAGCAGTCGTAGAATCAGGGGACAACAACCACTTAAATATTTTCCTTTAACACAGAGAAGTTTTAGTGCGGGTGATTTATCTGAAGTAGATGATACCACAGTAGACTTGGCTAATAAGGGCAGTAATTTGGGAGAATTTGCCAGTAGATCAGAAAATTCATCTCACACAGGTAGTAAAACACCTTCAGTCGCTCGATCGAGATCAGGTTCTGTTTCTATTTTACCAACTTCCACTATGACCACTACAGCGACTCAGGCAGGGTCTTCAGGCATGGAACAAAATATGAAACCACTTTCCCACCCTACAGTACCTTTTGCCCGCCCATTTATAGATCCTGGGATTTTTGAGGGAAAACCTGGTCAAGATGTGTCCACGTATCTTTACAATTTTGATACTATTGCCGCAGCCAATGGCTGGGATGACAACTGCAAGAAGCAGTACTTACCCTGCTACCTAAGGGAAGCAGCGGCAAACTGGTTCAAAACCTTTGCCCCCCGGCATGTTCAACATCGCTGGGCTGATTTAAAAGCTGCTCTTCAGGGCGCATTTGTGCCTGCAGCTCAGGAAGACATCCTGGAATGTCGCTTGCGACAGAGGATGCAGGAGCTAACTGAGCCCACAGAAAAGTACATCTATGATGTACTTGTGTTATGTGATCAGATCAACCCAGGAATGCCTGAAAAAGAGCGCATTCGCTATATTATGCGAGGGTTGAAGCCTTCTCTTTTGGAACAGGTTCTCCCGTTAGATCCACAAACAGTGAAAGATCTGACAAAGCTAGTTCGCCGTATAGAGGCGGCTAGATACCTTGCTGGTCAGAGGGTAGATCTTCTTCCAACACCCACGCCAACTCCAGTTTCTTTTGTGGGCACTACAACCCCTAGGGACCCCATAGCTGATTTGACCCGAGAAATACAGGGCCTACATAAGCAGTTTCAAAAGCTTGCGTTGCGTGGTAACGAGGATAAAACCTCGCCCCGCAATCAGGGACAATTTAGCTCTCAGCGAGGGCGTGGCTCCAACCGAGGTACCTTTGGTAACCGCGGAAATTTTGGTCAGAGAAATTTTGATCAGGGAAATTTTGGTCAGAGAAATTTTGATCAGAGAAATTTTGGTCAGAGAAATTTTGATCAGAGAAATTTTGGTCAGAAAGTTACTTTCAGTTCCAGTTCAAATAACATTCCACCCGATCGCAGAAGATGGCGCGGACCCAATGCTAACGGCCGTACTGTAAATGGTCGTCCTACCTGCTTTATATGTCGTAGACCAGGTCACGTAGCCTTAAATTGCAGACAGAAACTCAACCCCCCAAACGGGTCAGGAATGTCACGGGAATAAGTTCCGTGGCATCCCCACCTAATCCCACACAAGAACACATAACCTCACTTATCCAACCGGTCAATACACTTACATACAGGGGTACACTAGGTAAGAATATATCGGTGGATATTTTATTTGACACAGGCAGTGCTGTAAGCATTGTCCACGAAAGTTTTGTTACAACCCCTACTTATCCTGCTCCAGTAAGCTTAACTTTGCGCACAGCAAACAATCACTTATTAGATGTCCAATATGCTACAACTCTAGGTTTTGAAATTGGTGGCGTACAATTCTCAGAGGATGTCCTAGTAGTAAAAGAATTCGGACGTCATCTCTTATTGGGAATGGATTTTATGAATCGGTATGGGGCGATTATTGATTTGTTATCCTTTTCAATAACTCTCCATTTACCCGATTCCAGAAAAGTCACTTTGCAGTGCCAAGAAAAAAAGGATTGCCCATTAGCACAAATCACTTTAGAACATGACCAGAGCCCAGAGGAAGATTATAAAGTTTCTTGCACAAAAGACACTAGAATACCCCCATTCACATCATTACTTGTTAACGCTCACCTCCCTTCTAATAGAATGGGTAGAGTCCTTTTGGAACCTAACACGAGAGTGATGCAGAAAAAGAACATTGACATAACACCTATATTTTGTGAAGCTGATAAGGAATGCGTAATCCCTCTCCACAACAATACTGCTGAACCAAAAACCATCTTTGCAGGTACTACTTTGGCTAAGGCATATGAGGTCGCACTAGTGCAATCAGCAAACTGGTCGACAACTGAGTCGTGCTCAGTTGGTATCCAGGGGGCTACCTTTAATCTCAATTCACAACTTGCACCCCATCAGAAAACACATTTGCAAACACTATTGACACATTATCGACATATTTTTGCAACTCAGTTAAATGAGTTAGGGACAGCAGATATTGGGGAATTTCAAATTGAAGTTACACAAGACACACCCATAAGACAACGACCTTACAGAGTATCTCAGGCTCAGCGTGAGATAATACAAACCCAAGTACAGGAAATGCATAATGCAGGTATTATCGATGAGTCCGATAGTCCTTGGGCCTCACCGATAGTGTTGGTTAGGAAAAAGGATAATTCTTTTCGGTTTTGTGTAGATTATCGAAAATTAAATTCAGTTACTGTTGACTCCTCCTATCCTTTGCCATTGATAGATGACTTATTGAGTTATTTGGGAGAATCCCGTTGGTACTGTTCTTTAGACTTGTTAAGTGCATATTTTCAAGTACCCATTGCAGAAGACAGTCGCAAGTATACGTCATTTGTAACTCCAGATGGACAATACGAATTTAATCGCATGTCCTTTGGACTGGTAAATGCTCCAAGATTTTTCTCTAGAGCTGCCAGTAAGTTACTGGGTGATTTGAGATATAAGAAAGCTTTAGTATATCTCGATGACATTGTTGTATTTGCACCTACATTTGAAGAATTATTAAGTAATCTGGAAGAAGTGTTCTGCAAGTTGCAGGAACACAATTTCAAGCTTAAACCCGAAAAGTGTTTCTTTGGAATGTCTCGTATCAAGTTATTAGGCTTTGAGGTGTCAGCCAAGGGCATTGAACCCGATACGGACAAATTAAGGGCTATTACTGAACTTCCGGTTCCCAAATCGGTAAGGGATGTTCGCAAAGTATTAGGGTTGTTTAGCTTCTACAGACGTTTTGTCTGTAACTTTGCATCAATTGCCCAACCCCTTCATGACTTGACTAGGAAAAACCAAGATTTTATTTGGACACCCCAACATCAAAATTCATTTGAAGCTCTGAAACGCTGTCTAACCACAGCGCCAGTGTTGGCCCATTATCACCCTGGTGCTTACACAGAATTGCACACTGACGCTAGTACAGTGGGCGTAGGATGTGCATTATTGCAAAGAATTGATGGTGAATTACACCCCATTGCATATTGTTCCAGGGCACTAAATAAACACGAAAAGAACTATAGTATTTCCGAATTGGAATTATTGGCTATAGTCTATGGTCTAACACATTTTAGACCCTATATCTATGGTTATCCAGTCAATATTGTGAGTGACCATCATGCTCTCTGCTATTTACGAAATTTAAAAGACGTCACTGGCAGATTAGCTCGATGGGCATTAAAATTACAGGAATACGATTACACAATCATCTATAAATCTGGTGCAAAACACCTGGATGCAGATGCATTATCACGGTATCCTGTAGACCCACCTAAGCCATCCATTCTTGAACAAATGGATGATCTTATCACTTGTCTACTTTCTCCAGTAGCTGTAGCACAGGAACAACTAAAAGACTCCCAGTTAAAACCCATAATCCAAATCTTAGAAGATCCGGATGCAGGACCTCCTAAGTTAAGGCGACAGGCCGCCTCTTACATTTTGAAAGAGGGGGTGCTGTACCGCAAGAATGCAGGTGCAAGAGGTGCCTTACACTTGTTAGTTATTCCAGAATCTTTAAAGAAGGAAATCTTACATTCTTGTCATGACGACCCACTTTCAGGTCATTTAGGTTTCACCAAAACCTTTACAAAAATTAATAACAGGTATTACTGGATAGGGATGCGTAAAGAAATTGAGAAATATGTTAAAGGGTGCCCGAGTTGCCAATCAAGGAAAGGTCCCAAAAATGTGAAACCTGCAGGATTTCTGCAGCCAATACCAGTTAACCGTATTGGAGAACGTTGGGGCATTGATTTGGTTGGTCCAATCAGGAAGTCTCGCCTGGGGAACACTATGTTGATTGTTGGCACCGAGTTTGCAAGTAGATGGGTAGAAGTGAAGGCAATCCCGAAAGGCTCTATCGAGCATGTGGCTCAATTTATTTTGGAAAACATAATTTGTCGCCACGGGGCGCCTGCCATGCTTCTCTCCGATAGGGGTGCGGTATTCCTTAGTGGAGTTACACGTCACCTGTTAGCCTTTATGGGAGTTAAGTCTGTATATACTACCGCTTATCACCCGGCTTGTAACGGTTTGTGTGAAAGAGCCAATCAAACTATAATCAATATGATTTCTAACTATACCTCTACTAAACAAGATGACTGGGATGTTGCTGTACCGCATGTCGTGTTCGCATATAATACCAGTCGACAGGAATCCACAGGAATGTCACCCTTTTATTTGATTTATGGTAGAAATCCCACCCTACCCGAAGAGGTTCAATTAAAACACACAAGTGATAACCTCTTCCTTAAAGAGACTCAAACTCGAATCCGCCAAGCACGTGAGCTTGCAAAGGATAATATCGCGCAAAGACAAATACGGGATAAACGTATTTTTGACCGCAAGAGGCGTACACTACAATACGCCCCTGGCCAAACAGTGAAACTATTTTCGCCAATTCGAAAGAAAGGCATGACTACTAAATTGTTACACAGATTTCAAGGACCTTATATTGTAGTACAACAGACATCACCTGTTAATTACCAGATAAGGCAAACAACAGGTCCTAAAATTAGAGATATGATAGTGCATGTATCTCGTCTATATCCTTATTATGCACCCTATAAAAGAGGTTAGAATAATCTTTAATGTTAGATACACGTAATATAACTGTTTATAGTTATTGCTTTAACAGATCACCTGTTCAAATAGTACACAGAAACCTTAATTATATTTCATTTAACATATATATGTAATTGTAATAGATGCATTTTGATTTTGTTACTATATATATATACATATACAAAAAAAGAAGGTACATACATATATAATATATACATATATAAAATACGCTTGTTTTTGCCATAACCTCATGGATTTATTATGCTTTTTATTATATAGCTTGTGTAATTGTTCTATATTATTTGACCTGAACTAATGGAGTGTACAATCAATTTTTAATGAATAGAAAAAAAAAAAAGAGAACTACATGAGTGAGTTAATTTTTTTATGTGCCTTAAATTTTTTGCATTTTATTATTATTATTGCTATTAATATTATTACCCTTATTATTATCATTATTATTATTATTAGTTTCGCTATCCCCATTAGTCCGACATGACTTCTATAGGCATTTTGTTTTTTTGTCTCTTTAGCGTCACCCCAACCCCAGAATGACCACTTGGTAAATATTACAAGAGGCAATTTGTGCAGCCACATCGCTTCTCACATACACTGGGTAAGGGTTGATTTGCAATTTCTTACCCTTCCACTTTCAACTGAAAATGAGCTATATCAATCCTATCATTGGTTTACTACCCCTATTCTGTGGCCATACGTATTTATGTTTAGCACTATACACCCCAAGGCATTATGCCATTCAGCAACCTCAGCTTGATTCACATGAAAACCACACTACAAATCGGACTGCCTTCACCCTAACGTACCGACATCAACACATAAATTACATGATAGATTTACAGTTAAATGGAGCTCTGATATCTAAAAGTTTTCATGAAAAACATATTCCACATAACCAAACATTTAATACTATCACCACACCCTGTCAATTTTATGGGAAAATACGTAGCATAAATGAATCATGGGCTGCAATCTCTACATGTGAGGGCTTACGAGGAATTGTTTACAACGGAACTCATGCGTTCCGGTTGCCAAAACAAGTCCATAATAATGAAGGACTATTGCAAACCTCTCATTTCACAAGAATTCATGAGTATAAGAGGATGTGTGGCTATGATGCACCTAGTATGGACAATCCATCTAGATCAAATAGGCAGATGTATATGAACCCCCCACTCTCACAGGTCAACATTAATGTCAAAATTTCTTCCATCACTAACCATGTGCCGCGAATAGTGGAATTACTTTTTGTTGTAGATTACACCCTTTATATACAATTAACACTCGCCAAACGCAGCGTAACTCAGCATTGTTTACATTTAGTTCATCTTGTTCAATCTTTGTATGCTCCACTAAATATATCGATTACACTAGTAAATGTTATAGTGTGGTCAACTAATAATCAAATATATCTTCATGATGATAGCCATAAAGTTTTAGATGACTTCTTGCGCTATCGTAGGGAATTTTTAGTACAAACATACCCCCATGATCATGCACAGTTACTTACTTCGACAAAATTTCGGCGTGGAGTCGTAGGTGAAGCATATCCATTTTCTATGTGCACCTACGAGCACTCAGGTGCAATAATTCATGATGACATATTTCAGGAAGAGTTCACAGCAGTCACAATTGCTCATGAGTTAGGTCATAGTTTGGGAATGGAACACGATAAAGGATGCTGTCAATGTAAACATTGTTGCATAATGTCTGCCTCATTAGGCGTCGGTATACCTAGTCAGTGGAGTGTCTGTAATGTATATGAATTAAAGAATTCACTAAATCATCACATTGACTTTTGCCTTCGCAATAAGCCAGTAAATAGTTATTTTGGATCAATTTGTGGAAATGGTCTTGTAGAACCCGGTGAACAATGTGATGTTGCAAACACTTGCTGCAATCCAGATACTTGTTTATGGTATCAGAATGCCTCATGTGCTACAGGCAAATGTTGTGATACTAAAACTTGTTTACCAAAAGTTAAAGGCACTGTGTGTCGTCCCATTACTTCTGAATGTGATATAGAAGATGTTTGCGATGGTACCTCCGAACATTGTCCTATGGACGTGTATAAAAGGGATGGTACTAGTTGTAGGAAGGGACGAGCATTTTGCTATAAAAATGCATGTACAACTCGTACAGATCAATGTCAAAAATTATGGGGACGTACTGCAAAAAGTATGGATAAGCAATGTTATGAAAATAATGACCGAGGAACCATCAATGGTAATTGTGGTTATAACTACCCTTCAGATCGTTATCTTCGTTGTCATACAGCGGACCTACTGTGCGGTATATTACAATGTAATCATCTAAATACTGACATTCAGTTTGGGATGCACCGCTATACCAGAATTGGTCACACCATGAACTATGACACGAATGAGAAATGTTCCACTGCTATAGTTGATTTAGGATTAGAAGTCCCCCAACCGGGAATGGTTCCAAATGGTGCCAAATGTGGTACAAATAAATTGTGTATAAACCAAACATGTGTTCCGATTGCTACTGTTGTGAGTCGGACATGTCAGTGTAATGGACATGGAGTTTGTACTAATCAAAACCAATGTCATTGTGATGCAGGTTTTGAACCTCCATTTTGTACCCAAATAATGACCAATCCTACTATAACAAATGATCTCCCTATTGTCACTCCACCACCAACCACCCATGAGCATGAAATACTAAAAATATCGTTTTATGTCATTTTGTTGGGACTATTTCCACTTATACTGATAATATTTACGCTGTGGAAATACGTACCGTTGCTTCAATTTTCGCGATCGCGTATTTCACCAATTTTGCAACCAGAACCCCGTGTTGATTATCATTCTCAGCATAATGTTTCCTCGCCTCCATCTCGAAGACCCCCGCCCCCACCCCCACCACCCCGTAGACTTTTCTAGGTTATGTCGCCATTATTTTAATTGGCTGTGTAGTTTGTGTTGATTTACACTCTATATATAATTAACATAAACACTCATTTTGTTATTTTGTTGTTCAATGCTTTCATTTATATTTATCATTGAAATTTAAGCAATATTTAGTAATGCAACTAATTTTGGAACATTTATATTCTTAACACCATATTCCAGGATGTGGAGAGCAATACATGTGTTTATATAGATTATATGCAATGCGCATTGTATTTACATAACCTTAAAATCACTTATTTAGCCATGCATAAACTATATGTTTCGCTTATCTTTTTTTTTAAACTATAATAATCTAATTATTTCATATTGTTATAACGCCTCTTTGTTAGTTGGAGGACATGAATATTTCATTTCACTATTTCATTTCAAACTTTATAAGTATGATCTTTCATACCATTTTCTATATAATTTACTGTTTTTTTTTTATGGAAGTAGTGAGTTAACCAAATTTGCTCTTGAAACTATTGCAAATTTCAAAATATATTCAATGTACATCTCTTTGTTACAATAGTTTTTAACTGCAAATGCATAAGCCAACCAGGAATCTGAACAATAATGCTAATAAACTCGTAAAACAACGGGAAGTATTTGCATTAAAGCTTGCATAATATATATAAAAATGCTAGAATAGTTATGTATATAACATAAGCTAAGTACGGTGTAGCACCGGAAATGTCGCACATATGTTATTCATATAACCATTTTAATTACTTTCATTATTTTAATCATGACGTGTATGTTGTTTTTTTCTAGTAGACAATTTTTATTTCAGTGAAAGTATTCCTCATTTGTTGCTGATTTATTAATATAAATACAGCATGGTACTTGATTTCACACCATGTAATGCGAGTATAAGCCAGTGGGTTGACCATGTTGCATAAAGTTGTCCACTATCGTAATCTGACGTAGGTGGAAATAAGTTAAGAACACCATCCGCACACATATGGGAATGTATATTTTACAATAGCATGTTTCCACCGAATACAGTGGATTATATGCTGTAATGGGAGAAAATAAAATCAACAGAAACCCTGCCTCGATTTTGCACATGCATTGCAACTCTCCAGACACTTTCTTTTCTTACTATATTATTGCCAGAAATGGATATCGTAAATGCAGTCTTCTTGCCTGATGTTTCAATTTATATCTCTGTTTTCAATTTCTTTCAGTAGTTTACAAATTCAAAATTTTGCAATTAAAATACTTTTGTAATTTTATTTAATTGTAATCTTTAGAGTACATTTAAGGTGATTCTTCTCCTAAGCATCACAGTTTGCATTAGCCTCGAATTAGTTGCTTTCGATTTTTCAAAAGAACACTTTATTCAACTGCATTTTTCTATTTTATAATTAATTTATTTAGCCTTTAAATGCTAAAGTTTATGGAAATAAAATTTGCAGATATCTTACGGTGTTACTGCAGTGCTTGATTTCCATTGGAATATAAACAGTCAATATAATTTTTTTTTTCAGTATGGCACTATATATGCGATTCGCAACATAATGTTTAATTTTATTGCTTCGATTATTATGTCACTTTGAATATATTCGATTTGTACTGACCATCAATGTAATCCCTCCCCCCCCCCCCTTCCATCCTTGGGTTAAATACCATTTTTTTTTCACTTAGATGTATGCAGTGACATGCATACGAGATGTAAAGTTTTCACTAAACATTTGATTGCTCGTGCTTCAATGGAAATTTTGAGTATTAATCTGCACATGTGATCTTCCAACAATTCACTTTACCAAAATATGTTTATTTCAGCGCCTATTTTATCGCTAGTTTATATTTCTTGGACTGTCACTTTAAACATTAATAGGTTTCTCTCTGGAGCGGTAATCTGTAAAATGATGTGGTTGCTTATCTCTTTCTATATTTACTACCGCCGCAGCAGTAGATAACTGTTTTGATGCATTTACGTGTGTTACTCATATGCAAGTATTTATAATTTCCAACTCTTGGTTCTGGAAAGCTGTAACTGCAACCCAGATAACTGTGTCTTAATCCTTTGGCCATTCTAAAAATAGTTTTATGAATCTAATAGTTCTGAAAAACCTTAAATTTCATTAGATACGTGCCTTTTTCATAATATTCTCAATAATTTTTATCGTGAGTTTATTCGTATGATAAATCCCTTATATACAACAACCCGCGTAAGAGAACAACTGTACAATTTGTAAATGTGCGATACAAGTGATAATATGATCAGTCTAGTTCAAGACAATTAGTAACAAATGTCCACTGACGGGATCTGTAGGTTTACTTTTGTGTATAACCTAAGATGAACTGATAGACGCGTATAAGTTTACAACGCTTGCCCTACATATCTGGTGGTCGAACTTGAAGTCGTCTTGGTTGGTTGGGTCCGGAGCGCCCCTTAAAAATATTCCCCCCATAAGCACCTTTAACAGCCCCCCCCCAGTTTATTTTCGAAATCTGACTAAAGGTGCACTTCTATACGAACAATTTTCATTTTTGTGGAATTAATTATTGTTACTGGCGAACCATCATATATGTCAGTTTGACATGTAAACACCCCCCCCCTTTTTACATTATTCATCATAGTAGTCATTTCTATTCTCAGTTGTTTGGTAATCACTAATAATTTTTTTTTTCTCCTTTCCCTCCTTCCCTGAAATGTAATTCGGATCATAAGTCCTCTTTCTCGCCTTCCTTACTTTAAATATCACACATACCCTTTAGTTTCATTCATCCCGTTCATTCTCAATATCCTGTTGTCATAATAAGTCGTACTTACAGAAAATGCGTTGACTGATGATATCCATTAAACAGGCACCACTGATGTAATTCACTGAGTACACATCTTACTTTCACAACTCACTATTTCACTTAACACTGTTATTCTTTTGTTGACATTTATTACACTTAACTTTAGACACACATGAACATCAGACCCACGTCCAGTGGCTACACTAATTACACACAAATTGGGACAGATTTTGGGTTCCACCACTGTTATTACTATCTACACTTCCCCACTCTTCCACATTTCCGCTACCAATTTCCAGTACTAGTCGGCTGCGCGAACAGGCACTTCCTGTACATTCCTAGCGAAATGCTACGGTGCATTTATTCACCGCGTTTCATTCTAATTTCTGTTAAGATGAAAGAGATGCATTTGTCATTTTATTTTCCTCTCTTTTCTTTTCTTTCTTTTTCTCTCTCCTTCCCTCTAGTGATATGAATTGTTAGTATGCATATAATAGACCATGTTTACTTACGTTTACTAAACTTGAGATTTCTTTATAATTTTTACTTCTCGGCATTCAACCCCCTTGTAACATTTATATTCCATTACTTTATTTAGTGATGTCATTTATCCGTAAATTACCTAATCACAAATTAGAAAAACATATACAAAGAGAAACTAAAGAAAAATAACCCTTGACCTCTTCGCATATGAGAGAGCAGAAACCACGAGGTGTTCATGGACATTACTACTCACCTAGCTGCCTATTCCCCCCCTTTTTTTTTTTTTCGGTTGTACCCTACAAGGCAGCAGGGTTGATATGGGAAGAGCTGTTGGCGTTCGCTTGAGATTCTCTTGGAGTCGGGGATCGCTCTTCTCCCTCACCTTCAGTAGTCGTGGGTGAGGCCGGAGCTGTTTCGTCGCGCACCGTGCGGTCCATTACCGCTATGTGCCTCTGAAACTTGCGCGTAATTGTATTTGTCAGTATATTGACGAGACCCTTGTATTTTATTTTTCTTCGATATTTAATTACTTACCCGGGCGATGTTCAATAGGCGGTGCGCCTGTGATAAAAACATACAAGAGCTGATGTACAATCCCTTCTTCCATTATGATGTGCTTCTACTGAACTGACCATTGCAGAGTGCCCAACATCTCATCCGTTGTTTTTTTATTTCCTGGATGAGCAAAGGTTTTTCCATTTCTATGATTCTTTTTCGCTTATTCTTTCTCCTCTTGCCATATACAAACACACACACACACACACACATGAAAAAAAAAATGAACAAAGAAATGAAGGTAAAGAAGTAAAGAAAAAAAAAGAGCACGTCATTTGTTGCACTTGGCCACTGGAATTTTTCTTACCGCGGACCACATCCTCTTCCGAGCAGAGGCGCTCTTGGGTGAACATTTGTATAATTTCTTTAATTATAAATTCACCTACCAATCATTACAAAAAAAAAAAAAATAAAAATCCTAAATAATTTCCCTCCCTTCTCCTCTTCTCTTTCTTTTTCCTTTTCGTTAATGCTAAATTTTTCCTCGACCCCCCCCCCCCCCCCCCCGTTTTAGTTTTCTCTCGTTCTTCGGTTGCGAGATTAGGTTAAGTTCACAGTAATGTATTTGAATCATGTTATTAATGTTTATTAAAATTGTTTCCAGATGCTTTACCTCTGTGCAATTCTTCTTTCGGTTACGGCGGTTCTACCGGCGACCTGTGGACAGGATATCGGCGATAGGCCGATACGAATAGCGACGGGGGCGGCTATGAAGCCTCTGCCGAAAACGGTGGCTTATCAGGCTTCCGTCCCATTGGTTTTTAAAGTACTTCGAGAACGAGTGGACCGCCAACCATTGACTACTCAGAGACCTGAGGGGAGACGGTCACCCCCGCAGGCCCTCATCCAATTGGAAGATGACATTAATGTCATAGGGCAAACTCTTGACCGAGAATTGCGTAAGTTGTTTGATGCTGTATTTAACTTTACCGATGTAGAAGAACATCGAGCTAAACGTGGAGTTGCATTTTTTGGTGATGTGCTTAATTTTTGCTGTGACGTGGCTACTTCCAGTCAAATCAATGATTTGGCAGCCACTGATCGACAGCTATTGGATCATTATACCGCTATGGAACGAATTATTGCCGAAGACCATACCTGGTTTTCATCTGCTCAGGATAAATTAAATGATTATAGCGCACAGCTAGCTCAGTCATTTGACAAAATTAATGATCGCTTAAAATCCGCAATGAGTGCTGCTAATTACTCCTACACCTCACTCCGCAATAACCTTAACCAAATTTCCGATCATCAATTCTTTTCTTTATGGGAAATTCTACAGAACACTCAGAGATCAGTTCATACCGTACTTCTGTTAAAACAAATGGATTCTATGCTGTTATGCCGTAATCATTTATTTCCTCTCTCCATCATTCCCTTTGATATTTTCGAGCATGAATTATTACTATTACAACGTACCCTTGCCAACACGGATTTTGAGTTAGTTATTGATAACTCTCAAATTCACCGTTACTTTGATTTAGAAATCACTTCCTGTTCATTTAGTTCCACATACATTATGGTAACTGTTAAAATTCCAGTAAAACAAAAAGGCTCGAACTGGGAACTTTATCAATTTCTGAGTACACCCTTTGCATGGGGTCCTTCTACCTGCACCATTCTTCATGACACGGCCTTTGTAGCCGTTAGTGGTTCAATGGTCCGTCCCATTACTGGTGCCGCGATGCAACAATGTGATCCATTTAAGACCGGACTGTGCTATATACCTCGTTTCAGTGATGATTTGCTTTTTACCCCCTTATGTGCAGTTAAATTACTGCAAGGTATGACTGCAGCGGAAATGAACGAATTTTGTCCTTTTCAATGTCATTCCGCTAATAAAATGATGATCACGGAAGTGGCACAGGATGAATATGTTATCACCCATCCCCTAGAACCCATTGAATTAAGGTGTAATAACAATTCACAGGTTATTCCAAATTTACCCCCAGACTCCCCAGGGGCTCTTCAACTTTCACTCCCATGCTTTTGTGAACTGAAGTTGGGCAGTGTCATACACATACCCAAACGATTTCCTTGTCTTAGTTTCAAGGCAGGCGAACCTAAAACCCTTCACCTAATCCCGGCGGGATGGTCTTCTTTGGCGTCGCTCAAAATTTCACCCTGGGCCAATGCAGAACATTTAACCTTTACCAATCTTTCTCAATGCTTAAATACGAATTGGTCATTAAATGTGCCACACCTCAATTTATCACACCTCCCTTACGTTGTGCCATCGTTGGACACTGCTTCGGTGTCGCACGATTCAATTATGTTAACCCATGTGTTATCTATCTGGATGGTATTCTTAACAATTGTATTAGCCGTTATTTTATTTCGTAGACCGGAACTACTGATCACGGCTCGATTACCAGGCGTAACTGCCTCGGGAAATATGTCGGGAACTGTCTACGACAGTTTCGTCATTATTTTTAGCATACTGCTCTTATTGTTCATTTGCGCTGTGACTTATAGAGTTCTTAAGTTATGTTGGCAGACAATCACACTACATTGGGCAGTGCGCCGGGCCGGACAAAATTTCAGAAGTGAACAGCAAACCAGTGGTGTTATCTTATTAACAACACCACCAGTGGCAGCCAGGAGGGCACCACCAGCCACTTTGGATCCGATACCGGAAACATCATCGGCTTGAAGCAACGATTGATTTGGTAACGTCTTTTATTATCTGTTGTTTTCCTCTCTTCCTGTCTTCTTTGTGCTTTACTGCTTCGGAAAGTTTTGAGTGACGCAAGAACAGCGCTGGGACTTTTTAAGAAGGAAGTGGCGAGACCACGACCTCCTGTTTATGTGCTTTGGATAAACCAGCCACAAAGAATACTTAGTTTTGTGTTAGAAAAACCATTTCAAGATTATTAAATTTTTACGTTATACATAGGATTTGTCAATAATTACCGCATAAATCTGTCATTTTGGGCGATGTAGTTATAACTAGGATACATACGGTTTTACCAGGAGACAGTCGCGAGACTCTTGTGGTAAAAACGGTTTTGAGTTGATCAAGGGCGAAATTTTGGATTTGCAGGGATATCGTGAGATCCTGTAAATAGTCTCGCCGAGGTTTTATTGGTCTAATTACCAGGTGAAATAGATTGTTCGGCAGTGTACCGCGAGGTCCAGTCGCACATCTATTTGGTTAATTGAGTAAAATAAAGAGTTTTTTTTTCTCCGTGCACGGATATGATTTTCTTTGATGTGTTATAAGTAGGAGCACCGGTCGCTCCAGTTAAGTGAACACATAAGTAACCACTAGAATGTGGATTAGGGCGCCCTATTGTTGAATTGATTTATATATATATAAAGCTTATTGTAGTACCAAGAAGCAAAATGGCTTCCGCGAACAGGATATTAGCTATAATAATGACATTGACAACTCCTATGGTATGTCAGCTTGATTTTGAAAATCCCCCCATTGAAGTTACGGCTGGCGGAGATTTTTATACGTTACCCAATATAACAGTGTACGAACACTCAGTCCCAGTGTTATTTTTTGCTTCGAGATGTGCCATGCAAGCACCATCATCATCATACTGCGCACTCAATGCTAACACTTCCGCTTTCTGCAACTGGATGTTTTCACAGTTTGGGAACTCATGGAATGAGCTTCCTTCTCTGTTTAATTTCCATGGTAACCCCTTGCGGGGTGATGGATCAATTTTTGGATCACAATTTTTGTTGGCGGACAAACCCCACATAGAAAATATGTTTATTTCTGATGCCGCCATGGTTGAAATCTTGGAAAAAGCACGCCTGTTTACTCATTTAGTTACTCTGCTAAACATTTCATTGTGTGATAGAATAGTTAGTCTTCCTGATGCGTTTCCATCACGTTTTACAGGAGCTGGTCCTTTACTTGAGCTCTTAAAGCAAAAAGATCGGGTAAACCAGCTGTATAATATGTGCATTACACGATATTTGAACCCATCAATAATTTCACCTACCTTGCTGACTAGGGCTTTAGATTCTGTTTTGGATAGTAATCCCGATTTCCGATTGGTTTGGGGAAAGGATGCCATTGGCAAGTTTTACTCTACACCAGTGGTGGATTGCTTCTTTTCTCCACAGTATGTCATGTTGGGTTTACAAATTCCGTTGGTTCAGGCTAACGTACAACGGGCAGTAGGACGTTTTTTTACGCCCACACCCTTTGCTTTCTTTGACCAAACTTGCATGATTAACTTGGAGGGAAGGGCGGTAGCCATCCTATATTCCCATAATAGCTTTCGGATATTGTTAACCCAATGTGACACTTCAAAATCTAGCTTGTGTTTAGCGACCCCGGCTTACGGGACGTCCGCTTTGTTAACATCATGCGCTGCAGCCATCTTGCACGGAACTTCCATCTCCAATTTGTCTCAAGTTTGTCCGATGACATGCATTAAAACTCAACGACCCATGGTGTCCCTATTTGACGCTTTCACCTTCACTTTTACTCATGTCTCGACATTTCAATTACATTGCCCGAGTTCACGACGGACTTTGTACTTACAAAGTGACGTGGGAGCATATCGTGTTCGGCTCCCATGCCATTGTAACATTTCCACTGCTCACTACACTTTGACACCCCCCCGACAATGTTCCACTGTTGACTATCCTTCCATTGACATTCATCGACTAATTCCGGCGCCATGGTCGTCGATTACTACCACGATACTTCCGGCATACGAAACAGCAGCGTACCCTACCTATACCTCACTTGCTGAGTGTTACAACTCTAAGTGGCTCCCTAAAGACTACTCCATGATTATTTTGATGACTTTGATGGGTATACTACTTTTTATAAACTGTTTGATTGTCAGTTACCTAATTTGGCTAGCTGTTACCAATGGGCTGTACCCCATTCGGTGGAGTAACCGTCCACCGTGGTCCATGAATTTTAATGCTCACAGCCCTCCTTCCTCTACTGTTTCTCGTAGCCGACGAGGATGTGATGACTATCCACCTTTGGCTCCACCTCCCTTGCCACCTACACCAGTAAGCACAGGTGCTCCCACTACCCTATATGAAGTTCCTCGACAGAAGGAGCATGGGTATTCCTACCCTCGACAGGTTGACTATCCTCATGCTTCGGGGCGTGCTATGGGCACACCTTACGTCAACACATCCAGGACGCAACTGTGACTGCTTATAGTTAATGGCAGTCACCCATTCACGTCACGTCATATGTTTTTGTAATTTTTTTTCCTTATGTACTTTTTCTACTTCCATGTACAGGCAAGGCATTGACGAGGAACCCTGTTTTGAGTTCATCACTGTACTACCTAGCTTTTACTATTTTGTTTCAATGCCTGCGGGCCCCTCACCAATGCCTCTCCTTATGTTATAACGCCTACTGTGTTTGTTATTTTACTATTGTGTGACCTTTTGCTCTCTATAGGCACACTACGTGACGCTTTTGGTTCGTCACTGCTTGTAATCACTTACATTTTATTGCTCTGCTTTATTCATGTTAATTATTCCATTTATTATCTCTTACTCTAGTGTCATCACATGTGATTAAACTCAGACTTACTTTATTGTGATTTGGTAGCACTTATGCTGTGACTATAGCCACATTTAACGTTGTTGTATAATACTCTAGGGCAACCTTACTCCCTACTACTCGTATTGGTCCTCCCAATTTGTTTTACTCCTCAACTTCCTTTCTGTTTCTTCCCCTTTTATTTCTCCTTGGTTAATCTTTTTCTCTTCATTTCCCTGTTGCACGCTGTGGATCGACGCCCGACCTCCCCTGAGTTTCGCCGCGCCCCTGGTGCTCACGGTGTCGCCGCCTGGCTCCAGTACCGCTGCCTGGCTCTGACGTCGCCACCATCACCGGGTCCCACACCGCTGCTTCCCCCATATGGAGTTGCTGCCGATGGACCGATAGGATGCTTCATCCTCTTGCACTGCGCCCAGTGGAGGCGCACTTGCTGATCTTCTTTCTGCTGGCCGGAGGGTGATTGTGTCATGCCCTCTGCTGCTGTTTATGACTGCAGTTTTATCGTTCTCATTTACTCTTCCAGTGGGGATTGCTGACTTGTGCGTGTGGTGTGGTGCCGGTGTGGACGAACGTGTGCTGGTGCTTTGTGCACAATACTCTTGTGGCACCAACTGTGAGGGGGCGTGTGCGGGAAGGGAAAGGTTTTACTGAACACTGGATTTTGGCTTCGACTCAAACTGTGTTTCTATTGGTGCTCGTGAGTTCCTTTTTCCCTTTTCCTTTTTTTCTTTCCCGTTCCTGTTTTCTTTTTTTTTTTTCAGATATTTTAATGTGACTATGGATGGACTTGAACTGATTAGGTTGTCCACTGGACACTTTTGTATGTAATCAGCATTGGTATTATCACACTTTGTATGTAATTTTTGTTTGTTTGTTTCATTGAGACAGTCACTTATCTGTGTTTATGTACATGTCTGGCGCCTTCAGCGCCTTTAGATTGCAATCAATGTGATTTGTCGCCTTGGCTTTCTTTTGGATTGTTCTTTGTTTTTAGTTTTATTCGCCGGGGCGGCGAATCTTAGCCGACGGGGATATGTCGCATGTGCCTGGAGGGTTGCCTAACTGGCGGGCATATTGTGGACCTTTTGATTAACATTTTAGGATTCCAAATTACAGCTAAATTCTTAGCCAGTATTATTTGCTCACATTCACTCCGGCGTCGTCAAGTCGCCGGTGAGACACTCTAGGGAGGATGATGAGGTTAACCCCATCCGGGTACTTTAGCAATGGGGATTAACATATGTACGTCATCATCCGCCTAGCAACAGGCTCATCCCGGTGAGCTGTCTCCGGTCACGTAGGCACGAGAGTACCAAAGGTGGTAGGGCGTGCAGCCATATTGGCCGAGTACCCTCTAGGGTAGAGATGGTTAATATAAGGCTTTGACCGGAAGGGCGAGTGTCTGTTGGGCTTCTATTCTCGAGGTAGTAAGAGTGTGATCCTCCGTGATCGGAGTCTGCAGGGCGGTGGCAACGCCAAAGTACTAACATCACCCAACCTCCAGCACATCGACATCTAACCAAGGTAAAGTGACACATTTGTACTAATAACCTTTTGAATATTGTGATGACACTAGGATAATAAATCCAGCTTATGCAAATTAGCGTGTGCTCTATCAATTACTATACCCCGCTACGCCCTCCTGTTCATGGTCCAACACCGACTGTGACAATATGTGTGTCCTTAATTCCGTATTCCTTTCCGTTTTGGATCTATGTAATATTCTCAGCCCTTGAATATATTTTGCTTGGAGAGCGTTTGGAATACCTCAAGCGCTGGTTTATTTTCAGAGAATTTATTGGTCCAAGTGGTGTCGGTTATGCAACAAGTAACAGATATATAGCGATGGCTCTGGTAGATTGTTGATACTTGAAGTTGCTAGAACCTACCTAGTGGAGAACACAGAAAAAAGTCTACAAAGAGAAAACGCTTCATCTATTTCAACCATAATTACTTTCTCTATACGTGCTATGCACATAGTGTATAGAGAAGGTATTGTAATGCACCCAAAAAAATCGATACCGAGATTTCACTGGAAATACATGTTTTGAGACCTCCTGAATCCCAAAAAAAAGTATTTTTAGAAAAATGTCCGAGTGTGTGTGTGTGTGTGTGTCTGTGGGCAGCATAGCTCAAAAACGAAAAGTCCGTTAAAAACCAAACTTGGTATTTAGGTTTGGTATCTTACAAGGATACGACACGAAGATTTTCAAGAAAATTCCCCCACTCCCAACTACCCTTTACATGGAAGTTTTTCGAAAATTTTGATTTTCTAAAAATTGGCTCTAACGATTTTGATTAAAATATCGTATATTAAACCTGACAAACAAAGTGTATATCTTGAATTTTCTGGAAATAGCCTCTGAAGACTACTTTTTTCTGGATTAATTTTGTATAACTACTAAACCGTAAGAGATGGACAAAAACTTAACACACAAAAAATGTAGAGCACGTTAAAATACACAATTTATGCTATACACATTTTTTTCGTGGAGTTGGTCATTTTTTAGATATTCTTTGTTTTTGGTTTCAGCTTTGAAAAACTTATACTTTTATACAGGAATTTGCCAACTCGTGTCCATACAAACTAACGAATTTCAGTCACAGAGCAACCAACTTTTGGCTTTCGCTTTAACCTATGGTACTCCCTTATTTCGCTTCTACTTACAATAAAGCAAGAAATAAGACTATTTCTGCTAATTTTTCTCGATTAGCATGAAATAAATAAAAGAATGAGCTTATTAACAACAATGTGTTACAGAGATATAGAGAAAGTCATGTGAATGGAACACATAAGATTGTTTTACTTTATCTACACTTACTACGTACATACATAGTGTATGGAGAAGGTACCTATTGCATTCCGCCCAAAATTTCAATACAGAGATTTCACCGGAAATACACAAAGTATAAACACCGGTATAAAAAACACTTTTAGAAAAGGATAGTGCGTACGTGAACACGATAATTCAAAAACGAATTGTCGGCAAAATACCAGACTTGGCATTTAAACTTAATATCTTCTAGGGATGCTACACGAAGATTTTGAGAACCCCCCCATCCCAAACCACCCTTTACATGAAAAAAAAAAAAAAGTCCGAGCCGTGGCCGAGTGGTCAGACCACTCCCCTTGCCTAGACGGTGCGGGTTCGATCCCAAGCTACCGCATTTGAGATTTGTGGTGGACCAAGTGACGCAGGGGCGGGTTTTCTCCGGGTTCTCCGGTTTCCCCCGCCATCACATTCCACTGGGGTTCCATCTTCATGTATCATCAGTGTCATCGCCTGCGGTACCACAGTAGTAAAAAAAATCACTAGATATTAAACAATTGGAAAATTTTTGAAAATTTTAATTTTCTGAAAAATGGCTCCTACGATTTTGATAAAATGCTGCATAAAGATATTTGCATGGCAAATAAAATGTATATCTTCAATTTTCTGCGTAACTGGTAAACCGTAAGAGATAGACAAAAACTTACTGTAATTAATATATATATTCCTTATTATTGGTTTTAGATTTAAAACACTTAAAATTTTACTATCGTTTTAGCCTAGTGCATTCCCTTCTATTTACAAGGAAGCAAGTAATTAAAGACAATTTCTGCTGATGTTTATTATAAAGTAGAAGAATAACCTGTTTAACAATAATTTGTTACAGCGATATAGAGAAAGTGATGTGAATGGATCACATCAGATTTTCCTTTCAGATCAGTGCTAAGAGGCTGTATGATTTGTTCAACCACAAATAATATAACAGCTATCACCATGTTTTTGTAACCATTATTGTGGGAATATGCCATTTAACAAGAAATCAGTGCGTGACATCAGTATCTCAAACAGGAGGAATTTTATTTGAGAGGAGACGAAAGACATAGGCGACGGCATGGCTCGGCTTGGGTTTGATCCCGGTGGAGCGCATGTGGGCATAGTGATGGACTAAACAGCATCTGGGCGAGTTTTCTCCGGGTTATCAGGTTTCCCCCGCCATTCATTCCATCTTCGCTGCATAATCATTTTTACTTTCTTTACGCGTACTATATACCTACATAGTGTATGGAGAAAATTTTGTATTCCAGTCAAAAATTCAATACCGAGATCTCCCAAGTACAAAAACATTTTTTAGAAATGTTTATATGTTTGTTTGCCTCTGGACAGCATAGCTCAAAAGCGAAAATACCGTTAAATACCAAACTTGGTATTTAAGTATATTACATGAATGCTGCACAAAGATTCTCAAGAAAATCCTCACAAATTATTATTTACATAATTTTTTCGAAATGTTAAAGATATTTACATTACAAACAAAATTTATATATTGAATTTTCTGAAGACCTCTTCATTCTGGATGAATTTTGCCTAACTGGTAAACCGTAAGAGAAAGACAAAAACTTACCACACAAAAAATGCACTTCTCATTAAAACACAATATCATATTTATTTTTGTAGAGTCGGCCGTTTCTGAGATATTCCTTGTCATTGGTTTCAATTCTCAACTATACCTTTTTGTCAAACGGGAAGTCACCTTTCGTTTTACTGCAGGCCGTGCAAGCGAATCGACTTTAATTGTTCACTCAGCGACCAGCTTTTAAAAGATTATCACTTTAGCCTAGCGCATCCTTTTATTTCCCTTCTCCTTAGAAGGAAGCAAGTAATAAGAGAATTTCTTCTAAAGTTAATCTCGATAAGCATGAAAATAGACAACAGAATCTTATGTAAGAATAGGTTGTTTGCCGAACAGGTAGAGAAAGTCATGTGAATGGAGCACACCAGAGTTTTACTTTAATTTTCATACTTCCTAGCTTTCATACCAGACATCGGGCTAATCACCCATCCTGATTATTCTCTCTGAGATCCCCTACTCCTGACTGACTGACGTGTTCTGGGGAGTGCAAAGTCAGGATCACGTTAAACTACTTAACGTGATGGGATGTAACGTGAACTTAAGAAATGCTATTACTGAAGACCTATTAGGATGCACTTTAACTGAACGTTAGAGAAATTACCCTTAAAAATTCTGATGTGTTTCATTCACATACCTTTCTCTAGCAGTTCCATAAACAAACTTTATCTACGCCATGCTAATCAAGATAAATATTGCCAGAATTGGTCTTATTACTTAGATAAGGGAATGCACTACGTAAACAAATAGCTAATTCCTTTAAAAATCAGTAGCTAAGTGAAACGATTGAAATTCGGTTCTCTCTGCTTGCTAGGAGTAAACAAAAGAGAGACGAAAATAAAGATGTCTCCCTTAAAACTAAAACAACTAACTTGAAATACCTAGAATACGGTTAACTTTGCAAAAAATGAATATGACATAAATTGTATGTTTTAATTAGTTATACATTTTTTGTGTAGTAAGTGTTTGTCTATCTTCTACGGTTATTAGCTATAAAAAACCGTCCAGAATGAAGGTCTTCAGAGGCTATTCACAGAAAACTCAAGACTTACATTTCGTTTGTCATGAAAATATCAAACATATGGCATTTTAATAAAAATTATTAGTAATTCTTGAAAATCTTCGTTTCGCATCCTTGGAAGATACCAAACTCAAATTTTAAGTTTGATATTTAACCGCCTTTCCGTTTTTGAGCTATGATGTCCACAAGACACACACGGGCCTTTTTCCGAAAATTCTTTTTGTATTCAGGGGTCCCAAAACACATATTTCCGATGAAATCTCGGTATCGAATTTTTGGGTGGAATACAATATCTTCTCTATCCACTATGTACATTGTGCATACGGGGCTAGAGAAAGTAAAATGCATAGTCCTCCGCGAGTTTGAACCCATTGCCTTGGGTAATTAAACTGGGAACAGAATCGAGTTTTATCGCAAGGAATCCATTTTATGCCGAAACAATAGGTTAGAATGCAAACAGCCAACAGATTATGAATAGATTCTTTGTTAGGTATCTATAAATTTAACAAAAAATTCTCTCTTCACAAATTTACCGGGCTTCGCAGTTAATCTTGCTAACCCACAGAATACGCCTCTGTTTGCCAGTCAAACAGTATGAAATCGATCAAAAAGTGTATGCTATATTTACAGCATACAATCACGTGGCATTGGTAGTTTTCGAAGCTGTAAAGCTCTTGTCTAATTATACTGTGAGCCTTCGCTTAGCTACTTTCAGACGTTTACTGTTCGGCCATTAACAAAGATATTTCCATGGTACAGGTCGCAAAAAAGAGCTGTTAGCCAAGTTTCTGTGGAAGGAGTTTGCAGAAGAAAAAGCACAAGAGATGTGTGTAGAACCAGCAGTCGAAGAATACGTCACGAAGTATGAGGAGGAGTTTGGCAAACCTGATTTCAAACCTACGATGCCTCCAGAGGAATTTCCGTCAGTAAGCGAGGTATGCTAAAGTGATAATTAAATGTTTTTAAAGCTGTTGTTATGCGACTGTCATTGCAAATCGCTTCTTTGCTTGGCCAGGAGTAGAACAAAAGAAAAACGGACACTTCCTGCACTTTACAATTGAAACTAGTAACAAGGAGTATCTCGAAAACGGTAAACTCCACGAAAAAAATGTATATGACATAAATTGCGTATTGTAGCGAGATCTACATTTTTGTGTGGTAAGTTTTTGGCGATTTCTAGTTATGCTAAATTCAGCAAACTTTGTCCAGAATAATCAGGTCTTTAGAAGTTATCCCCAGAAAATTCAAGATATACATTTTATTTGTGATGGAAATGGCTATAATATATGGTATTTTAATTAAAATCGTTAGAGCCATTTTTAAGAAAAACAAAATTTTCGAAAATTGTTCCATGTAAAGGGTAGTTAGGGGTGGGGGGGGGGCTTTTCTTGAAAATCTTTGTGTCGCATCCTTGGATGATACTAAACTCAAATATTAAGTTTGGTATTTAACCGTCTTTTCGATTTTGAGCTGTGCTGTCCACAGACAAACACGGGCCTTTTTCAGAAATTTCTTTTTGGATTCAGGGGGTCCCAAAACATGTATTTCCGGTGAAAACTGTATCGAATTTTTGGGTGGAATACAATACCTTCTCTGTCCACTATGTACATTGTACGGGGCTAGAGAAAGTAAAAAAAATCTGATGTGTTCTATTCACATGACTTTCTCTACATCTGTGTAACAAATTATGGTTAAAAAGCATATTTTTCTACCTACTTCATACTAATCGAGATAAAGATTAGTAGAAATGGTCTTCGTACTTGCTTCCTTGTAGCTAGAAGGAAAATAAGGGAGTATACTAGGCTATAACGGTAGTCAAATATTTTAAAAACTGGTTCCCATGTGGATGAAATCCGTTTCTTTGCATGGCCAGGGGTTTACATATTCCCGTATGAGAAATGTTTACTTTAAAACAAATCAATAACAAAGAATATCTCAGAAATGGTTAACTCCACGAAATGTTATGACATGAATCGTGTGTTTTAACGAGATCTATATTTGTTGTATAGTAAATTTTTTTCTATCTCTTGCGGTTTACTAGTTATGTAAAATTTATCCAGAATAAAGGGATCTTCAGAGAATTCAAGAAATACATTTTATTTGTCATGAAATATCTTTAATATACAGTATTTTAATCAAAATCGTTAGAGCCATTTTTGAGAAAATCAAAATATTTTACATGTATAGGATAGTTGAGGCGGGGGATTTTCCTCAAAATGTCTCTGTCCCTTCTTGGAAGACACTAAACATAAATACCAAATATATTTTACCGACTTTTCGTTTTTGAATTATTTGTCACAGACACATTCACACACACAGACGGACCTTTTCCAAAATTTTGTTTTGGATACGGGGGACTCTAAAACGTGTATTTCCAGTGAAGTCCCAGTATGGAACTTTTGGATGGAATGCAATACCTTCTCTGCCTATTTACATTGTACATACGTGCTAGAGAAAGTAAACATTGTATGTGTTACATTCACGTGACTTTCTCTAGCCATTCTTTAACAAACTATTGGTACAAAAGAACATTATTTTGTCTACTTCATGCTAATCGAGACAAGCATCAACAGAACCTATCTTATTAATTGGTTCCTTGTAAGCAGAAGGAAAATAAGGGATACACTGACTAAAGCAATCTTTTAAAAGCTGGTCGCTATGTGAAACGAAAGATGACTTCCCGTTTGAGATCCCGTTTGAGATAGGTTAAAATTGAAACCAATAACAAGAAATATTTCGGAAACGTTAAGTATACAAAAGAATCTTGTGTTCTAATCACACAGCTTTCTCTGTCTGTTCTTAAATTAAGTATTCTTAAAACAACTGTTGTTTTATCTACGTAATACTAATCAAGATCAACATTACCAGAAATTACCTATTTCTATCGGTCTTTAACGCCTAATATAGAATGGGATGCAGAACCACAGAAGTTAAAGAGCTCCCATATATAAAGCTCCATTTAATTTTGCTCTCTCTATTAATAACTGCAGAATCAATTCTAGTAGCATATATTTAGAAAACTATTTCTGAAGTTTCACTCTTATAATTTAAAATTGCATTTTAAGGAGCATAAAGTATTAAACCAAGAGAAACTTACTAGAAAATCTACTCACTAAAACTGGCCAGAAGTTATGCGTAACTTTGATTGAATAGTTTATATTTTAAGTTAAAATTCATATTTTTTTAAATTAATTGATTTGTGTATATAACTTCACAAAAATGTTATGCAAAAATGTTCTTAGAGAATTAGAAATTATAAAGCATAAATTGAATTTGTAAACATTTTTGATCAATTTTCACTAACTCTTTAATATTGATCAAATTTTGTTCCAGATTCATGTGAAGTATCCAGTATATCAGAATGAAACAAAATTCAGAAAGGTTGCTTATTTCAACAGGCCTTGGTAAATGACAGCAGGAAGGACTCTTTTATTGGTTTGAAACATAATGTGTGCAATAAAGCTTAAAATAAATTCCTGTAGAATACCCTTTATTTCTTAAAATATCCATAAATATACAAGTTTATTATTTGTACCATTTTACATGACACTACATACAGTAATAGTATATACAATCAGGTTTTTCACTTTAAGTACTCTCTTCCATCTCATGAGCAGGAATAGGCTAATATTTTATCATAAGTTATTCCTTGCTTATTAACATATATGCACAAGTACAAGTTACATTGTGAATTTCAGAAGAAAGTAAAAAACAAAAGAGGATCAACATGTTCTTTTTTTTTTTCTCTCTCTCTTCCCATAATCACTTCATTTTGCTGATCCACATTAAAATAAAGCAATAGAGTAGATGTTAACAGTTTGCTTCTAAAGTGAGGTACAACAACTTTGCACTACCTTTGTGAACTTGTTTGTTTTTCTCATCAGTATCACTGCAAGATCAAACTTTTGATTTTGTTGATAAAGTATATTCATTCAACCCAAGTTCTGTTGATGTGTATCTTGGGAATGGAGTGCAAAGAAATAGCTATTTTAAGTTCTTCCCAAAAATATATAATTTATACATTACAAAGCCTAAAACTTGGTGTAAAGATCCTTTGAGTATATAGTAACACCCCTTTTCAGAAAATCTAAAATATTTTACATCCATTTATTAATTTTGGGAGCATGTTATAACGTCATAAAAACAAGCATTTGATTGTTGGTTATTTCAATGCTGTAGTTGGGTTGGAATGGAGTTCAGTTAAAATGTAGTTACATTTAGATAGTTTAAGTTCATAGTATAAATAGAAAGAGATATGTGAAAAGGTTCATATTTTGAGAACTAGCAGTGATCATTAAAACAAGGTTCCTAAAATCAGTATCTTGCAAAATATGAGGGTCATTGTACTTGAGTATAATTTAGCTTAAAGTATATGAAACTGATTTTTCAAACCAATAATAATACAATATTTTCAAATTGGAATAAATAAGAGTGGATGTTAACTGATAATGTGGGCAAGTGATCTACAAAATGTCAGTTAAAACTACATAAGTGAAGCAAGTAAGCTGTAGTTGAAACTCACTAGCAATACATTAAAATTAGAAACACTTTGGACACCTTTGCGGTCAAGCGATCTGCATTTCAGCTATTCAATCAGAGTTCCTAGATGGATGAAATTTTAATTAGAATCTTCCCTTCTTACCAGAGTGTACACATGTGAAAACAATTTGAATGTTTCATGTAAAAATGATTGAAAACTAATGCTTAAGGAACCTAACAGGCTGTTTCTCATGTCAAGCATGCAAATCCTGACCACAGAAGTTAAAAGGAGATATACTGGGCATTCATTTTAATCTCTGGTTTCCCACATAAGAAATGTTATCATTGATGCCATCACTGCTGAAATAAGTTTATTTAATGACCCAGATGACAGAAGATTACAATTAATGTAATGTCAAGGCGCCGAGGCAAGATGGATATTGTCCCTCTAGCAGCAGGAGATTCCACTTAATGTGATGCCATCCTGATGGGACAATTTGAACACTGCCTCTCTAGTGACAAGTGTTCATACTTGATGAATCACATTAGATATTGCATCTTTTATAAATCATATTTATATAATGTCTCTATCCTGACACAAGAACAATTACCAACCACATTCATAAGGTTCAAATTCAGCTTGTCAACAGAAACAGAGCAACCTTTGAATATCAGGAGGAGGGGCATTGGAAAACTGAATTGTACTAGCATTGCAACTCCATCCAGAGTGTTGTGGTTTGCTTTCTCTTTTGCAAATTTATAGGTAGAGGTCGCTGAGATTTGGTTTCTCTTCCATAAATCATTACTGCTCCTTCTCAGCACAGAATACAAGGACTTCAATATAGGCTCACCAGTCAACTATGACATAATTTTTGTCCTATCAGTGGGTGGGATATCTTGAATAAAATGAATCAGTACAAATGCAAATTAAAGAAAGAGAAAGACACTTGGTTTATTCCATGTCATAAATAAAACAATATGAAACTTATTTTGGTGATTGACTATTATTGTCTCAGGTTCAAGATAACAAGTTTTATCCTGGACTGCTGTGGAATTTGAGTGAATAAAGTGGAAAAACATACACTGTTTATTAGTTATGACTGCTTATGAGCAGAGAAGTAAATGCAACCTTGAGCATGACATTTTTGATCACAAGTCTGGGCATGTGCTAACCCTTGTGTCTGCAGAAGTTATGATGAAATCAATATGGAGCAATCCCCAGTAATTTTTATTTACATCAGATCCATCACCAATAAATAACTGCTTCTGAGGCAGATAACTTGTATCTAATATGACCTTTTCTGCCTGAAGCATCTCTGTAGCTTGTCAATATCATCCTGCCAACTTGCATAATTTAAATAATCTGATACTGAATTTAAACTTGCAGATTTTTTTTAAAAAAATATTTTAATCTGCTGTAATTACATTTTTTAGTTAATAATGCATTTTCAACCTTTAATTTTTGAAAAAAAAAACAAAAAATATTTTCAAAGATATTGTTGAAGACACTAGTAAGTCACTTTTTTATTATAAACTCTGTATTAAGTTTAATATCATATTTTACAGAAGAATATATACATGTTATTTTTCCTGCAATTTTATAAATTTTTGTGTGTTTTTGCAAATAATCCTTTTCTTAATTAGTTGTTATTCAGAGTCAAACTAATTCGCTATTATACTCTTCCATTATATGATAAAAGTTTGGTGTCAATATTTTGCAGTTTTCTAGAAACATTATTTCTAATGCCTGAAACTGCTGAAAAACACCATTACAGAAAATTGCAGTTAAATTGAAGCATGCATACTTTTAGGAAGCAAAGTAACTTGGATCTTCTTTTAATTTCTTAGTATATGTTCTATTTCAAAATTTTGATTTTTCTATTGCAAATCAGTTTCTATACATTATAAGATATCTCTAGGCACAAGAGAAAAATCTTTCTCCACTTTACTTGATGTTTACATTCCTGCAGTATTCTAGATAAATTCAGTAGTACAGTCCTTCAAATGTAAGATAATATAGTATAGTTCTTGCTTTGTATTTTGTAAATCATATTTAAGTTGGGCAATTTCAGAAAATATTAATTTTAGAACCAATATTTATTTGGCTTTTTTCCTTATTTTGATGGACTGTCAGTTTTCGAAATATTACTACCTTTTCTGAATAATTCTGTTTGATTTATTAGATAAAACAGTTGAATCTGTTTGAGTAATAATATAGAAATTCTGAGGGCATCAAAAGAGTACTGAGAAATTAAGGAAGTTTTGCTGGTATATCCCAAAACAAAACCAACATTTTCAAATTTCAAATATTGAAAGATATCCAATTTGAGCTCTGCTGAAGATATTTACCCAACTACAGCATTAGCTAATCACTGAAAGCTCCACTTATTGAGCTCTATTTACTTTTAATAAGAATCGCACAATCTTCCAAAATGGGTTATACAGCAATAGTTGCTATTATTTCAAACAACAATCTACGTTTAGTGTAGTTTTCATTTAGTAAAATAGCTATATGTTCTTTACTTTTTCTTTAAAAAAAAAAAAAACTCTATATACTGTGTAGACATTGAAATTCTACTAGTGATTTTAATTATTACAATTATTTCTTTTTGCCAATCAGCTCCATTCCCACCCACCCAATACTCCTTCCCTAAATGTAACATTATTTTTAATACCTAAAACCTAGTTTTATTTTTTCATGGTAGTGTTACCAAGCACACTAGTGAGTTATCTGTTAATTTTTTTCACTGCTAAGTTAGATTTGTGATATTACAATATGTTTTTCCTATTTATTTGATTTAGGATTCTTAATATAAGACAGTAATATTTTAATGCTTGCAAGAGTTTTTGCCTACATAAGCTATGATAATTATTCCAGATTATTATATTGTAAAGATTTTATTCATACATTCGCATAATCCCATATACGCATCACATTTTCTTTTTAGACATAATTCTCCGTAGGGTTGATTTCTGTTAGAAGTATGAAGGAGGAAGAGATTTTCTTTAAAAAAAATTCCCCTTTGTTTATATGAGAACAATCTACTCTGCATTAAATACTTGAGCTATACCCTGAGAACTCCGAATATTAAGATATAAACAAGCTCTGCATATTTTTATACCACTATAGGTTTTTTATATTAATTTTTAATTATATATATATTAATAAGGCTTTGCAGTGCAGGCGAAGATTAAAGTTGTACTGCACTATGGGTCAAGACAAAATGAATCCATGGCATCACATAAATACATTAGTGTGCACATACTTTGAACTCTAACTAGGTAAAGATATCAAGTTGAAAATATAGTCCAATGAAAATGTCTTATGTCCTATGAAGTTGATTTTATTTCTTTACAAGATGAAGTAAACAAAAAATCCATGTAAGTTTGTTCAAGTAAAACTGCAAAATTACACAATAGTCAGCTCAGTGGTTCTTAAGCTGTAAAGATGGTTATAGATACTTTTGTATAGCTAAAAATCTACTTACATCAATATTTGTACCCTTAACAACTACTAATAAACATGCACAATTTTAGCTTAGTTGAATAAAGCAATGAACATTTCTAGCCAGGATTCACTTTCAGGGATTAGTTAGATTTGAACCAAGCTGCAGTGCCATTAGGTGTACAACAAAGGATGGGGAGATTCCATATAAAGTAAGCAGTGACTGGCCTGAACTATTATGGTGGAACTTTTGTTTGGCTTTTATTTCACAGAAAATAGTTTAGTATATAAAATGTTTGAGATGCAGTTATTTGACTTATGTAATTTTCATGGTAATGGCAGAAAATGTAATTAAAATATTGCAATAAATATTCTTTTCATTTATATAAATATGTATGATTAAATGTTACACAATCTGAAACCTAAAATTTTCCAAGAATATTTTGAAATGAATATACACAAATATTGTGAAACTTTAAACAAGAACACTTTTTAAATATTCTGATATCTGATTCTGATATCGTCAAAAGGGTTAAAGTTATAGAAAAATAGCTTAACTTTTCTTTTCCACTTATAATTTGCATATCCCTAAGATTTCTTATGAATTACACAAATTATTACCTGTGACATTTACTTCTTTTACTTCCTGTTCTATTATTTAAAAACTATAAACTCCAACAAGTGACCTAAAAATTGGAGTTTCTAACATTGTTGTAAATTCTACATTAATGTGCTATGAGCACAAAAAGATTAAAAACTTGCAACAATGTTTGTTTTTTATGGTAGTGAGTTCACTCTCAACAGTGCTTTAGTTAAGTATAAGCTTTCACTATGAAAATTCTGAGCAAAAAGGTTACTGCACAAAACATAACAAAAATTGAAATGAAATAAATAAGATAAAGTGTCAAACTATAATCTGCACCAATAATTATAAAAAGAACCACTGAGTTAACTGCTGATAGTTAAACTATTTCCTGAACAGAAATGTAACGCTACTAGGTTACCTTAATTTAGGGGACTATAAGAACCGTTGTTTGTTCTGATACAGTATCTGTATCCATTTTAAAAGCATCATGTAAGAAGAAATTCAAGACTAAAAATAACAATATGTATGCTGTGACTGGAAAGACCAATATAGCTTTTACTTGTATTTCAAAATTTAGCCTGCTGATAGTCTATTGTTTTCGTTATTTTTATGATTTTAATAAAACTTACTATCTTAAGAATTAAATGAATTTATTCTCTGTTAAATGGGAAGAAATATACAACTAAGATTCATGCCATGCCATAGATTTCTACCTTCTTTACTTTATCATAATACATATTGGTTAAATGTTGGTGCAGTTTGGCCACTCAACACATTTGGGACATTTTCAAGAATTTCAATCTTGTCCATCTTAAACATAATTTAAGAATGAGCTAGAACCAAATTCCTGAAATGTCCTTATTATCGATTTTGTTTAAAAGGAACATATCTAGCAGCCATCTCTGAAATATCAACCTAATAAAGCTATTTACAGAGTGCAGATTTGCAATCTTATATGAATTAACTCAAGTTTTGATTTATCATGCATCTTCTTAGTGAAATATCTGATTGTTTCACAGACCATTACTATGAAAATGTCACTTTTATTTACAATATCTGTCTTGCCATGAAATAACTTAAATTTTCAAACTATAGAAACAAAAATTATTATAAAAATACAGCATAAGCAACAAGTGAAATTTATTTTGGTGGCAAGGCACTAAATAGTTTACAGTTTTTAGCTGATGTTATGTTTATTTTAATAGCAATTTGGTAACTCTGTCTAGTGTTAATTTAAATTTGGTCAATATATAAACATTGTGCACTGTAATGTACAATGTGTTCTGTATTATTAACTATTGAGTCTCTTTTGAAAATTTGATTTTGCACTTCCTTGCTTCTCTATATCAGTATTAAACGTTGCTTTCCTATTTTATAATCAGTGCCTAAATATTTTTACCATATGCAACCAGTCTTTCTTTTCCTCTCCCACACTCTGGGATGTAAGGGTCTAATATTCTAATGGCAATCACCATTTTAGAATACAGGTTTATTTTGGAAGAAATAATGAATGTTATAATTTCATTGCAGTGGTAAATTATCAGTTTTAGTTAATCACACAACATCTGCCACTATTTCACGATTGTTTGGTTAATGTAAGGCTTGATTATTTGATTATTTTAAAGAGCTCAAGGAGTTGGAAATAACCTCCAATAATTTAAACATTTCTGATTTAACAACACTTACTTCTTATAGGATTAAAATTAAAAGTCTGTATGACATTTAAAATGCTAAGGCTATCAGTCCTGAGAAATAGTCCATTTATATGCTTTTGGATACTTACATGAAATAAAATGCCTGATCACTTATTTTGTTTAATTTTATATATTTTTTGGTATTGACTGAAAGAAATAGCTTACTATTATGTCACATAGAAGCAAAATTGGTTTACATCATTGAATGTATTTATCAAAAGCTATAAGATCAAATTAAGAGAGAACTTAAAAATATGTCGAAAAATATATTTAAAATTACCTGGCTGTGAGTGAAGAGAAAGAATGTATGGAGGAAGAAAGTCACAAAATAAATGAAAGGGAATAGCAGTCAAGGTGGAAATGTATCAAATTCTTATTTATCCAAATTGTTAAAATGAATGAGATCCTATAGGTTACAAAATTTATGACTATGTTTAAATTTAGTAAAAATGTTGGGGTACAAACAAAATAAAGGAAACTACAGAAAAAGCATATACAACTCTTTCTGATTGAATCCACTTTGATCCACTTTTGAACACCTGCTATAAACCAAATAGGAATACAAAAAAGAAGGGTTATTAGATTTGGTTTTCTTTAAAATAAAAAAGTACCAAATTTGTTTCTCTCAGCAGAAAAATAATAAATGTTGGCTGCTTTTATCAAGAAAATGAATGATTACATTTCTTTTGTCAATCAGCAGATTTTCTTACAATGAAATTGTTTCCTCGGTCAGTTATGCTTCCATTTACATCCAACATTTGCACATCAATTTAATTTGAATGTGAAACACCACTGCAACATTTAACTGTCAAGAGTTCTGATAAAACTTATTATTGAGCTAAAGAAATGTTGTAAGTTATAAGTTTTGTTTTTATGTGCTTACAAGGGCAATTTATTTTTATTTTCACTAAAATTCAAAGCATTATCTATAAGACGGCTTTCTATTCTTCATTTAGTAATATTTCAATTTGATTCTAATATGCTTTGGAATAGGATTCCTTATGAATCTACAAAGACTAAAAATGTAACAACTGGAATGGCAGAAAATTTATAAAGAAAATATTCATCACTTCACAACATATGCTACTGTGTGATGAATTTTTGGGTCCTTCTGCTATACAGATGACAAATATCAAAATCAATGCATAAAAAAGAAATCAATATGCTTGTTATAATCAGTCTACTATCAATATGTCCTCTAAGGATTCAGTTTTAAGCTTTTGTTTCTATTGGGAGAGGGGTATGTTTAAATTACTTAATATTTTATTTTATTCTTGTTGCAATCTGCAAGATGTATGCTTTTTGTGTGCAAGAATAAAATGCTATATGATTAGAAAATTACTTGAGTAGTTCAAGAGCCCAAATTTTTCAAATAAAATAAAACTGTAATTTGAAACCACCCTATAAAAAGTTGCTTCTAGCCTTCACAGTTTGAACACAGCCAATCAGCTGACATATTTTAATGTCCTACAACAGATATTCTTTTCTATAGAAGAGATGGCGGCTAGACCTTGTATCCCAATTAGGTTACAAATACTATTATTTACCTCTAAAGCAGAAAGAATGTAAATAGTGTGTAGAAAATAGTAGATTTTTAAAAAAGGTAGATGTCTCATTCTTAGAAGAGAATAAATCATCCGTCCAGAGAAAATCTGCAACTCCACACTCTCTCCTATGACACTAGAAGCACAATTATTGACTCTGGTAAAAAGACCAATGCCGCCCATGGGCCAACACTAGGCGCAATATATTGGACCATTGTAAAGATAAAACTGAAGATGGTCGTTAAAATTCAGCAATCACTGAAAACTATACACTACTATCACTTCTCCCTGCAGAAAAACATTTCTGCAGCTACTTATCAGTTTTCACAAACAAGAAATGCATGTACTGAAAACAGTGAAAAGGGAACTTTCCTCTCTTTATCAATTGGTGACTTTCTTTTAGAATCTAAGGCTGGGTGCAGACCAACATAATGCTCCTACTGCTTTTATGTTGTATCGTATATAATTGAGAAGAAATCAAGCATAAAACACTATACGTGCAAGTGCCTATGATTCATGTATTGCAAAGTGCTCACATACCACCGTAATTTGTTACCTTCTAGAAGGTGAGAATAATTAATTGCTGTAATTTCAGTATTGTAACAAATGCAGAAAAGTTTGTTGTAAGTAAAAGAGACACCTGTTAAAAATTATGTATATTGTTGGTTGTAGTCAGCCACTTTCTATTGCCATTAACAACTATACACATTTGAAGTACCAGAATATATATGAAAAGATATACTACACTGTCAATACATCCTCTGTCTCCATCCACACAAGATACCATGGACAAAGTGGAGTAATATATAAGTTATTTCACATTTTCCCAGTTACTTTGGCACTATTTCCAAATTTGGAGTCCTGATTTTCCATTAATTAGCTCTCATCAACTCGGGGGCAAAATGTTTCATCAATATCCACAGTATTTATAGAATTGCACAGTATTATTTTGTCTTAAAAAAAAAGTATAAGTACTTTCAATAATGCTAGCATTGAGATCTATTATAAAAATATATGCCTCATAAAATTTAACAAGTACCTTTGCTGTAAAAATTAGTTCAAATTTTGATTACTTATGAATTCCATGTATTGGAAATGAGAGGAACAGGAAATGACATTTACGGCATCATGATGAAATAATAATAAGATACAACAGTGCCTTTTCAAAATTTACTTTAAAATATGACCGAACCCAACTCTAATTACATCCCTGCTTTAATTAAGAGCATTTAGATTTTAATATGATATATTTTAATATTCAAAACACATTCCATTTGAATGGCCTGAAAATACTGTGCCAAGTTCTCCAAACTTGCACATTTTTTATAGTGTTTAATGCCCACTTTCACTACATCTTGCATCGCAGATACATGGAATGAAGATGAAGCATTGTTGGAAAGCAATGGTGGGGGAAACCAGAGAAACCCTGCCCCTGCGCTGCTTCACCCACATGCAGTCGCCAGGGATCGAACCTGGGCTGCCTCCAAATTTGTGCATTGTTATTGTAAAACTTATTGCAAGATTTTCTGTAATCAGTTAACTTTAGGCATACTGAAAATAATTATTGCTTTCCACTGGGTTTAAATGCAATATGTTGAGATTTCGAGGATAGTACATATACATCAGGGCGGATGACAAATTATCTGTTATGCAAGTTAGCTTTCTAGACAATAGACATATACCTGGTCTTAAAGCAACTGCACTAAAGAACGATTGCTGTATAGATACATATTCTGATTATTTTGAGTGGCTGAGAAAGTTGATCATGTAATAAATTAGTGCAAAAAGAGCACCATTTAAAATATGATGTGGAAGAGCTCTGCAATGTGGCCTGAAAAGTATATGCTCATTTACATAATTTATTTGTAATTTATTAAATAAAAAATATTAAAAGACAACAGTGAAATTTTAAAGGTTTTTTATCACATCAATTTTACTATAAAAATTCTGCTGGGTATTTTATTTCCCTTTTTTCAATGACCCTAAAGAGCCTCTTTTCTGCATCTGACACAATTGCTCCAAATAGTTTGCAGCATTCATAAGCAGAAATGAATGCAGAACATACCTTTTGACTGGATTTGATCCCGTGATCCTCGGTTTGATAGGTTAGCTATTCCTATCTTACCTTAGACCATATGGCCATAAATCCAGCTGTTGAGGTTTGTATTATTTCATAGAGTTATCTTATGTTATCCATCGGTAAAATGGGTTATTTAACATCATGTCTATATTGGAAGAGGTTATATGATACAACAGTCAGATGAAAAATAGTGAAATATTTTTGATAGAATAATAAAAGCACTTTTAACAAAAGCAGTTTTGCTCTATTGATCTGCCTCCAGCCTATTTTGTTATGCACATGGCAAATGTAAATTATTTTGTTAGTTGTTACCTGACAAAGACTTAGATTATTTTCACCATTTCAGTATTGGCATTACTTCTTCTACAGTAGGCCAACTAGTTGCTTAATAATGTTGCACAACGACTCCAGTCTTTTATTACTTTAAATAACAAAGTAATATATTTTTAAGTACTTAGCACACTCATACCACGTTCTACAGCTGTGGTGCTGTTTCTAAAATTCAAATTTGCAACAGACACACAACGCACATTTACCTCTTAAGTCTCTGAGATTTGCAACCACTGAAAAACTCACATGTTGCATATTTCTTTAACTGGACCTCTATTTTAAGTGTAGATAAGGGTTGTACTGTATGGACTATCTTATGCTTTGATTTTAATATGAGAAGTGGTGTTCATATTTACTGTTAATATATATATTGCAGTCTAAATACATTTCATGCCACAGTTAAAAGTTTCCTATTAAAAATAGTTGATGAAATACAGTATGCTCTACAATTTGTTTATGAAGTCTGGAGAACAGATGCACTGTGCTATTCTTCATTGAAGTACACAACATTTCTTTTTTTTCAATTTTGATTATACATGAAGATTTTCTATACAGTAGTAACATTATGATAAAAAGGCCTGAAAATTCTCAGTTTTAAGTTTGTGCTGTGTCGACTATATTGATAGAAAAAGGAGCAGGAGGCAGGGCAAATGGGATATGGCGCTATAGATATGGATACATAACATCTATGTCATGGCTTCTTTTGCAGTCTACTAACTCTTTGCTTGGGCTTACCCCGTCACTTGAGCCATTGCACTTCTTCCAAATGTAGAGAGCTGCCCTTCTTTAAAACAAAAAAACACCCCTCCCAAGTATCGTAGTGCTCTGGCTGTTACTGCATTAGAGATATTCCACAATTAAAAAGACTTTATTCAATATTAATTATATTATGTTATATATAGGAACGGTTGAGCTTTTATACTGAATAATCACTGTTTCACAATCATTTTATTATTAAAAAAAAAAAAGAAACAAAAAAAATAATAAACAAAAACAAGATCACTGTATTTCCACACTTTTGATCACATGGACGCTCACGTTTCTCACATACACACATACAAATGCACTCATACCAACAGACTACATAACTGTACAATGATGTAAAGAATCCATTATAGAAAACAAATTATTTTATAGTTAATAATATACAATAATAATAATTAATTATAATAATAAAGCTGTTGTGGACTTGATTATGCCAACAGAACCTCGTGCTATACTGTTGAAAGTTAAGGGCAATGAGCAAGTCACATCCCATTATGAGATCTAGGAGAACGCTGCTGTTACTTGGCAATATTAAATACGACACTCACACTTAGTTAAAATTACGAGGTTCTTTTCTTGTTAATATATATGTGGAACTGACTGTACAGTAAAAACCAAGATAATATACAGAAACTTAGGCCTAACACTAATGTAGTGAATATTTTTCCCATTAAGCATTTCCACGTAATAGTGGAAAGATTATATTATAGTTTAAACTTCAGCCTAAGACAGAACAGATCGCTCTGCCTTACATCTATCTCCTTTATACATGGAGCATTTGGTAATAAACAATGAAACTCAGAAGTTATAGAAAAATATGCCTTTTTTTTATTTCTTTTTCTCTCTTATTTGCTTTCACTAAGTCATCTATGTCCAATAGCTTCAAATGCATTTTTATTTCATTTAGAACCTTTTTATACTAAGCGAAGTTATTAAAATAATATTAAAATGTAATATATTTCACTATATTAATCACAATAACTAGAATGTATAGTTATACTGATTGGTACCTCTTTATCCTTGGATTAAAGTTTGGTTTCTAGGTTTTTATTTCTGTTACTTCATTAAGAACTAATGAACTGCAGCCAAAGAAAAAAAGTCTCATTGGTTTGTGCATATATAAACAAACAAATGAAAACAAACAAGTGGAATATGTAAAAAAGTTCAGATTATCATTAATAGTATATAGGCAAACACAATATGGAACTTCCTTTCGAAGTTCAGTCCTAACACATAAATGATTCACTGCATAAAAATTAATAAAAACAATGAAGCAGGATCACAATATATACTTAATATATCTCAGCTAATACAATAGCATGTTAATGCAATACATTTATCATCAGTATATGATACAGACACACTGATGATATAGTTATACATAGTAACAGAGCAAGTCAGAATATGTTACAGTCAAATGAATTCACAAATCTCTCAAATGCTAATCTTTAACATCCAGGTAGACAATATTTTCTTTTGTGATTTTACAAATGGTGACTAACATTTATTTATAGCCACCAGAAACAACTTAGAAATCCAACACACATATAAAATGTTTTCCTGCCCACTTTAGAATAGTTTTTGTATAATTATGTTTTCAATACATTGACAACATTGTGTCAAAAGGAGGTAACCAGTCTTGAACATTTGTTAATGTAGCCTATACTATAATTGCAGTAAAATGAATTTAAGGCGAGAAAATGAACAATCGTCAGGTTTCCAAAAATATAATTAAAAGTTCTTGAAGCTTTTACCATATTATACAAATAGCATTTAAACTTTTTGATCCAAATTTTTACCAATGATAAGTTTTTTAAAATGTAAACAAATTAAAACATGGTTCCTTAAATATTAATATAAAATGACTTAAATTTGGTTTGCTTATTTCAGTCCATTGTTTTCTTTTTTATCTTTTTAGATGAACTGAAAATCAATGAACAGATAAAATGTATATGCAAATTCTTTAATTACACATTCAAGAGCATCTGTACCAAATTTTAGGTTGTCAAATAGTACTAAACATTTAAAATTTCAAACTAAGAAAATGAAATGCAATACTTTAATACTCATTTTTCTATGCATATCTAGACAGTTTTTAAGGCTAAATCTGTGACACCCTTAGTTTTTAAGCATTGCTGAGAATGACTGTAGAGCATGTGTTGGTATATGCTCAGCTATGGCAATGATGGTTGTTAAATAACTCCAATCCAGGAAGCTTCGAATACCAGACTGTGAAATACCAACTAAATCACAAGGCTAATCTATATAGGCATATAAACAGCCATTCAAATATCTTTAAAAATATGATAATTTTGCAATGCTAATCTGAATAAAGAGCAGTTTGACCCAGAGAAAAAGATTTAAAATCTTAATTTACAGAAGAAAAAAAAAAAAAAAAAAAAAAAAAAAAATACAAAATTAGCTTGATTTTGTTTTTCATATGCATTTTGAGTTATACAATGTTATTCAAAGGATTAAAAAGTAGCTAAAATGGCAAAATGACAGTGTTACAAACGCAACATAACATGTTACAGAATTATGTGATTTTGCCCTCATATCATTTTGTCCTATTACTAAAATAAAATAACATTCTACTAGAATAATCTTTTATAAAGAATGTAAACTTCAAAGTTGCAATTTTCTATATACTGAGTTTTTCTAAATAACTGTAGAGATCACATTGCACAATGAACAAAAATGTGAATGAATGGACAAATGAGTCACCATTTGTATGCTGATTTTGGGCTACCTCATTTTGGCATAATACATCAATGCATGAATAAGAAGTTCATTATTGCTAAATGCTAAAAAAGTGTATTTGGGATAAAAAACTGCTGTCTCAACTTTAAATGTAAACTGAATACATTAAAATAAAGCTACATTTTCTAATAGATGTGGTTTACAATGAATTGTTACAGCATCAACATTCAATTTTCTTACCACCCCTATTATTTCTTCCTGAGAATGAATGTGAAACAGATATGCAGCATGGTATCTAAAATTCATTTTAATAGTGCAAGAACTACTGAGATATGGGAATAAAGAGGTGGTGGCAGTTTTGATCAGATGTTAAGGTACGGGGGCTGCAATATTGAGTTTTGAACCTAACAGGACAGCAATATTAGGCCATTTGTCAAAAGACACAGGAAACCTCCCAAAATGCAGCTTGCTAAATAGATTTTCTATATCATGTTCATGTATGGTATAATGTATTTACAATTCTGCTGAATTGTATGCAACATATGCATGATGAACAAAATTGCATGAATTTCTTTCTTTTGTCTTTTTTTTTTTTAAAATAATTTTACACCTTCAGCAATAACTACCTTGTGTTTAAAAATTATTTTTAAAATTCAAATTTTGCAACCAAAACTTTATGCTGATTTAATGTGAATGTGGTTGTTTGTGTTTTGATTCTGTAAAAGACTGATAGTGTTTGGGAATAATGTATTTTTTTCTGACTGTCCCTGCTACCGAGGATGAGGACTGGTTTGGACTGGCGCTGGCCGCTAAGGCGATGGCATGGAGTCTGAGAGCACCTCAGAAGGAGTTCCTTCACTTGAGTTGATGGAGAAAGCTTTATTTGGAGCCCTCCTCTGCCTCAGTACTGAAGGGTCAAAGTTTGGGTGTCTCTTTGCATGTTTGCTGCAACAGAAAAGGCAAAAACATTTTCATTAACTTTTACACTGATAAAGTAATTATGTTAAAATCTCAGCAAGAAAAAATAATTGGAATAAAAAAACAGATTTTAAGTGTTCAAAGAAAATATTTACTAGCTTGTACGTTTAAAAAAATCTGATGTGCTCCATTCACATAGCTTTCTCTATATCTCTGTAACAAATTATTGTTGAAAAGCTTATTTTTCTATATACTTCATGTTAATCGAGATAAACATTAGCATAAATGGTCTTATTGCTTGCTTCCTTGAAAGTAGAAGGGAAATGAGGAAATACACTAGGCTAAAGTGATTGTCAAATCTTTTAAAAGCTGATTGCTATGTGATTGAAATTTGTTTCTTTGCATGGCCAGAGTTGACAAATTCCCAGAAAAGTTTAAGTATTTTAAAACTGAAACCAATAACAAGGAATATAAGAAATGGTCTACTCCATGACATAAATGCATATTTTAACAAGACCTGCATGTTTTGTGTAACAAGTTTCTGTCTATCTCTTATGGTTTTCTGTTATGAAAAAGTCATCCAGAGTGAAGAGGTCTTCAGAGCCTATACCCAGAAAATTCAAGATATATGTCTTTAATACACAGTATTTTAATCAAAATTGTTAGAGCCATTTTTGAGAAAATCAAAAGTTTTGCAATTTTTTCTCTGTAAAGGGTTTTGGATGGGAGTATTTTCCTCAAAATGTTTGTATCACATGCTTTGAAAATACTAAACTAAAATACCAAGTTTGGAATTTTACCGAATTTTCATTTTTGAGTTATGTTCACAGACACATAGATACATACATGGACTATTTCTAAAAATGCTTTTATTCTTTCTTTCTTCTTTTTGGCTACAGGGGACCTTAAAACGAATATTTCCGGTGAAATCTCGGTATCGAATTTTATGTGGAGTGCAATGCCGTCTCTACTTAAGTACTAAGGAGAGAAGTAAAAATCTGCAGTAAACTTAAGTTCAAAGAGTAAAACCGAACGTTTCTGTAAAAGCCCTCAATATGACCATAGTATTTATAGAAGGCTATAGGAATGGACAAAAAATAAATAAAAGCCTGTATATTAAAGATATTTATATCTAAAAAAAAATGTATATCTTGAACTTTCTGGGAATAGCCTCTGAAGATCTCTTTATTCTGGATGAATTTTGCCAATTTTGCTTAACTGCTAAAACATAAGAGAGACACAAAAACTTGCTACATAAAAAATCTGATGTGTACCATTCACATGACTTTCTCCATATCCCTGCAACAAATTATTCTTAAAAAGCTTATACTTTTATTTACTTTATGCTAATCAGAAAAAAATTAGTAGAAATAGTCTTATTACTTGCTTTCTTATAAGTAGGAGCGAAATAAGGGACTACCATGGGTTAAAGTGATAGTCAAAAGCTGGTTTCTATGTCAATGAAGTTCCTTTGTTTATATGGATAGGAGTTGACAAGTTCCTGTATGAGAAAAGTATACGTTTTTCATAGCAGAAATCAAAAATAAGGAATGTCTCAAAAACGACGAACTCCACGAAAAAAGTGTATATAACATACATTGTGTGTTTTAATGTGCTCTACATTTTTGTGCAGTAACTTTAAGTCCATTTCTTACGGTTTAGCATTATTCAAAATTCAGTAAAATTCATCCAGAATAAACTACTCTTCAGAGGCTCAAGATATACATTTTATTTGTCAGGTAAATATGTTTAATATACGAAATTTTAATCAAAATCGTTAGAGCCATTTTTGAGAAAATCAAAATTTTCGAAAAAAGTTCCATGTAAAGGGTAATTGGGGGTGGGGGGATTTTTCTCAAAATCTTCGTGTCGCATCCCTGGAAGATACTAAACTTAAATACCAAGTTTGGTATTTTACCGACTTTTCGTTTTTGAGTTATCGTGTTCACAGACACACGGACACACATACATACACGGACTTTTTTGTGAAAATGCTTTTTTAGGATATTGGGGACCCTAAAACATATATTTCCAGTGAAATCTCGGTATCGAATTTTTGGTGGAGTGCAATACTTTCTCTATATACTATGTACATAGTGCGTATGGAGAAAGTAAAAATGTAGATCTCGCCAAAACACACAATTTATGTCCTTTACGTTTTTGGTGTGGAGGTAACAGTTTCCAAAATATTCCTTGTTATTGTTTCAATTGTAAAGTAATTATACTTTTCTCGGACAGGAAGTGTCCATTTTTCTTTTGTTCTACTCCTGGCCAAGCAAAGAAGCGAATTGCAACGATAAATGTTTATCTCGAATAGCATGGTGTAGAAAGAAGAAAAATCTTTTGTAAGAAGTTTGTTGTAGAGCAGCTAGAGAATATCATGTGAGTGTAACACATCAGATTTTTTTATCTACGTCATGCTAATCGAGATAAACATTAGGAGAGATGGTCTTCCTAGTAAGTAGAAGGAAAATAAGGGAATACACTAGGCTAAAGCTATAGTCACATCTTTAAAAATCTGATGTGTTCCATACACATAACTTTCTTTGGCGTTCATATATAAACTATTCCTACAAGATTATTCTTTGATCTACACCTTGCTAATCGAGATAAACATTAGCAGAATTGGTCTTATTGGATGCTTCCTTGCAAGAGAAATAAGGGAATACATTAGGCTAACGTTATAGTCAAATCTTTTAAAAGCTGGTCATTATGTGAAACAATTGAGGCTCGGTTCGCTTTGCATTATCCCGTTTGAGAAAAGTTAGGTGGCTTCAGAATTAAACCAATAACAAGAAATATCTCGTAGACGGCAAATTCTACAAGAAAAAACATATAATGATGTGTGTTAACGAGATCTAAATTTTTTTGTATAGTAAGTTTTTGTATATTTCTTACGGTTTAACCGTTATGAAAAATTCTGCAAACTCATGCAGAATAAAGAGGTCTTCAGAGGCCAATCCTAGAAAATTCAAAATATACGTTTTATTTGTTATGTAAATATCTTTAATATACATTATTTTAGTCAAAATCTTTAGCCATTTTTGAGAAAAACATTTTTTTTTAAAATTTCCCATGTAAAGGGTAGTTAGTGATGGGAGGATGTTATCTTGGAAGATACTAAAGTTAAGTTAAGTTTGGTATTTAACGGTCTTTTCATTTTGAGCTATGCTGTCCACAGACATACACAAACATGGATCTTTTTCTAAAAATGTTGTTTTGAACTCAGGGGGCATCAAAATATATTTCCGGTGAAATCTCGACATCGAATTTTCGGATGGAATACAATATTTTCTCTAAAGTGTGTGCACATATGTGCTAGAGAAAGTAAAAAGCTATCATCCCCATGTGGAATAATTGAAATTCGGTTCTCTATTGCAAAATATAAACACAACTTATGTGTTTTAATGAGATCTAAATTTTTTGTGTTGTATTTTTGTCTATTACGGTTTACGAGCTATACAAAAATCATCGAGAATGAAGAGATCTTCAGAGAAGATATTAGTTATACATTCGCTGGTCATTAAAATATGACCTTTTAATCAAAATGATAGCCTTTTTTAAAACTTTCGGCAACTGTTCCATATAAAAGGGGGATTTTCTTGAAAATCTTCTTTAAAAGATACTCAATTAAAAACCAAGTTTGGTAACCAACCGACTTTTCGTTTTTGGGCTATGCTGCCCACATATACACAGGGACGTTTTTCTAACATTGCATTTTTTAGATTCAGGATCCTAAAATATGTATTTCCAGTGAAATCTCGGCATCGAATTTTCCATAGGTTAAAGCGATAGTCAAAAGCTGGTTGCTGTGTGATTGAAGTTCCTTTGTTTGCATGGACCGGAGTTGACAAATTCCTGTATGAGAAAAGTTAAGTTTTTCAAAGCTAAAACCAAAAACAAGGAGTATCTCCAAAACGATCAACTCCACGAAAAAAAAGTATACAACATAAATTGTGTGTTTTAATGTTCTCTACATATTTTGTGAGGTAAGTTTTTGTCAATTTCTTACGGTTTAGCAGTTATGAAAAATTCCGTAAAATTCACCCAGAATAAAGTAGTCTTCAGAGGCTATTTCTAGAAAATTCAAGACATACATTTTATTTATTATATCGATATATTAATATACGATATTTTAAACAAAATCGTTAGGGCCATTTTTTAGAAAATAAAAAATTTCGAAAAATGTTACATGTAAAGTGTAGTTTGGGGTTGGGGGATTTTTCTCAAAATCTTCGTGTCGCGTCTCTGGAAGATATTAAACTTAAATACCAAGTTTGGTATTTTACCGACTTTTCGTTTTTGAGTTATCGTGTTCACACACGGACACACTGAGACACGGACCTTTTTCTGAAAATACTTTTTTTTTGGGATATAGGGGACCCTAAACATATATTTCCGGTGAAATCTCGGTATCGAATTTTTTGGTGGAGTGCAATACCTTCTCTATATACTATGTACATAGTACGTGTAGAGAAAGTAAAACGCCATTGAAAGCGAGTCAACAACATATTAATACTATTTCTACTTGCCATATGTTCAAGTTTGGCGTATATTTTAATACATGTGTGCACAATGTATTTCCTATTAATGCTCTTATACTTAAGTATAAGACTTTTTATGTAGTCGCTACCAGACCTAGGAGTTCTGTACCTAAAATAGAGTACCTTAGGGAAAAAAAAAAAGGAAATGATTTTCGAAGTCAAATCCATCAATATATTTTAAAACAAATCCATCAGTATTTTTTAAAACAAACACAGAACCAGAACTATCACAATAAATAACCGTCATACATAATAAAACCAGCTATGGTTTATGGTTTTTGATGAAGTGCTTTAAACCTGTGTTACAGCTATGGGTATTTATTTTAACAATTTAACGTCCTTGGACCTGCTAAGTCATAACAGACGACGAATGAGTAAATTTGGTCAAATGATGCTTAAATGAACCCAGGGTTCCTGGAGTGTAATTAATCGGCATTAGTTTTCTCAGGATCAGGGGAATCCCCGAAAAAAAAAAAAAAACTTACCCTAAATTCAATGTATATACTTGCGCCCGACACCATCCAAATCTGAACGCTCTTCGGGTCTCCCACCCTGTGTCACGTTAGAGGCAAAGAGCCAAAAGAGCCTAAATCCGGTGCTCTGCGACAAGAGTCCTGAGGGGCCCACCAGTAACTAATCCTAATTCTAACTCACCCTAACCGAATTTCGAACTTGGGAACTCTTGGATGTGAGGCAAGCTAGCTACCACCACACTACGAGGTGGGCAGTTGTTTATTGTGACTGTTTTGGATCTATATTTTTGTTTTCCAGCCTTAGCATTTAATGGCTATATATCAAGGTAAAATAATAATAATAATAATAATAATAATAATAATAATAATAATAATAAATTAAAATAATAATAGATACGGGAATTAAGACATCAATGAAAAGCAAATATTGAAAATTCATCGACAGACCGATATAAATGGAGAATGAAACTTAAATTTGATATATAATCTTGGGTTATCAGAAATGTAATACGTTGTAAAACCGGAAAATACACAATAATAATAATAATAATAATAATAATAATAATAATAATAATAATAATAATAAAGTAGTACGGCGAAACATATTTCACCAACAATAAAATTATAATTATTTTAACTAAATATAATTTGAAGGTGGATTTAACTGTAATTTTACAAGATTGTTAAAATGATTATAGCTCTATAATGTGCACACATCGCCCGTCACTCGTTATTCAGACGAGATAACTCGTAACAGAGTAGGTCGAACTTAACGTTTAGCCCTAGGTTTTATAGTTAAGTGCCTTTTATTAACTATATAGTTAAATACCATTTGAAGTCCAATTCTTAAAGACATTTTAACAATAATCTCGGTGTTTATTTCCTTATGTAAACAAAAACGGCAGGGAAAAAAATCAATGAGCTTGCTGAAACTAGTAGGAAATATAAAAATCAATCTAGCTGTTCGTCCCCCCTCCCTTCCCAGGCTGGGAAGAGAACGGCACAGAGAGAAAGTATGCGTTTTTCACGACTGCTATGAAAGTAATAAAACAGTTATGGAAATGTGTCAAAACCGCAAGTTTCCTCAAAAGTATCTGCGCTAGGATATACAACTTCCATAAACACAGACACGCGCTGCTTCCGTCCACATAAAGTGGGCGTGGTCACCTCTACGTCCCGCTATATTAACGGTTTTTACTGCAGTATTGATTCACTTTATTTTTCTTCAATAATTGTCACTGCGCGTGCAGGTTCACATTTAGTAATGTATTACTTTTTCTGTGTTAAACTCCTTATTTCTTGGAAACAAATGCAGATTAAAGTAGAGTTCTTTAGCTACTAAAGTTTAAACCGGTTTAAAATACTGTAAGTTTGTTTCATTAACATACTCTTACATGCCAAATGTGTACCGTGCAACTCGATACGCTTTATATATTTACCACTTTCTCTATAAAGTATAACAAGTAGAAGTATTGTATTCCACCCAAAAATTCGATACCAAGATTTCTCTGGAAATACGCGTTAGAGACTGGATATAATAATAACAATAATTATTATTATTATTTTAGAAAAAAAGGGTCTTGTGTGTGTGAACATCATAGCTCAAAAACAAAATCGGATCAATTCTAAATTTAGAATTTACGCTATCTCCCAAGGATGCGACACAAACCTATGTTTAAAGGAAACAGTTTTTGAAGTTTTTTATTTTATAAAAAAATGGCTCCAACGATTTTGATTAAAATACCTATAAGGATATTTACACGACAAGATGTATAGTTAACTTGAACTTACTGGGATTAGCACGTGAAGAGACTTTGCATAATCTTGTATAACGGGTAAACGTTAAGGGACAGACGAAAGCGAACTACAAAATACACCATAAAAACATTCAAATAACTTTTTTCCCCATTTTTTGAGGGGGGACATAAGCAATTACTAAGGTAACATTGTTAGTTGAATTGTACAATACTTGTCAAGCCCGTCTTGTTGTGGGGGAAAGCGTGTCTGCCTCACATTCAAGAGGTCCTGATTTCGAATTTCAGTTAGGGCCAGTTAGGTTTTATTTTTCTGGGGTTATCCCTTATGGAATAATTCTAAACTCCATGGGCCATGAGCTCATTTGAGCATTTCATCGATTTCATTCCTCGCCCCATGTGACCCACTAGGTGAAAGGATGCTAAACTAAAACAAAACGAAACTTGTCATTTTTATAAAATCCTGCCAATTTTCAGTTATTTCTCGCAATGAAAATTGTATGTTTTACGGCCACTCATATTTCGAACATAAATTCCCCACAGCCAATGGTGTCAACTCGTGAACTGTTGCCATTAATTAATATAATTATTTGGAAATTTTCATTAGATTACACACACACACACACATATTCATACTTTCAGACTCTGGGAAGAACAGGGAAAGAAGGGGTTTTTAGATGCTATTCCCAAAAATTCAAGATACACATTTTGTCATATCAAAATCTTTTAATCTGTGGTATTTTAATCAAAATCACTATAGCTATTTTTGAGAAAATAAAAAATCTCGAATTTTTTCCATGTAAAGAGTAGTTTAGGGTAGGGGGATTTACCTAAAATCTTCGCGTCAAATCCTTAGAAGATACTAAGCTTAAATAGTCAGTTTCATATTTCACCTAGTTTTCGTTTTTGAGTCATCGTGTTCATAGACACACGAGCACACACTGACCTTTTTCGAAAAATGCTTTATTTGGAAACAGGGGACTAAAAAACGTGTATTTCCAGTGAAATCTCGGTATCAAATAATTAAGTTCGGCATCTTCATGGAATAACAATTCGAAAATTTTTCTCAACAATGGCTCTTACAATTTTGATTAAAATAGCGTATATTTAATATATTTATATGACAAATGAAATGTATATCTTGAATTTTCTAGAAATATACAGCCTCAGAAGACCTCTCATAGTGGATGACTTGCATAACTGATAAAAAGTATGAGAGAGAAAAAAAAACTTTTTACAAAAAGAAAAAAATAGATCTCGTTAAAACACACAATTTATACCACACGCATTATTGTGCAGTTAATCATTTCCGAGATGTTCCTTGTTATTGGTTTCAATTTTAAAGTATTTAAAAGTATTCACAGACGGTAATTTGCCATTCCTTTTTCTTTTGTTTTGCTCCTGCCCATGCAAAAAGAAATGAATTTCAATCACACAGTAACCACTGTTTAAGAGTTGCGACCATCCTTTAGCCTACTGTATGATCTTATTTCCCTCCTACTTATAAGGAACTAAGTAATAACATAATTTCTGCTAATGTTTATTTTGATTACTATGAAGCAGATAGAAGAATAAGTTACTTTTTTTAAGAATAATGTGCTTCTGAATAGATAGAATATTACAATTTATTCATGAAAGTCCTTCAACAACTGAAGGTAATCACCAATGGAAAGGTGCATAAGCAAGTTTTACTTTCTCTACACGTACTATGTACATATTGTATAGAGAAGGTATTGTATTGCACCCAAAAATTCGATACCGAGATTCCACCGGAAATACATGTTTTGGGTCCCCCTGAATAAAAAAAAAAAGCATTTTTGGAAAAAGGTCCGTGTGTGTGTGTGTCTGTGGACAGCATAGCTGAAAAACGAAAAGACCGTTAAATACAAAATCCCCCACCCCAAACTACCCTTTACATGGAACATTTTTCGAAAATGTTGATTTTCTCAAAAATGGCTCTAACGATTTTGATTAAAATATCGTATATTAAAGATATTTACCGACAAATAATATATATATATCTTGAATTTTCTGGGAATAGCCTCTGAAGAGTAGTTTATTCTGGATGAATTTTACTAAATTTTGAATAACTGCTAAACCGTAAGAGATGGACAAAAACTTACTACACACAAAATGTAGAGCACATTAAAACACACAATTTATGTTATATAATTTTTATGCGAGGAGTTGATCGCTTTTGAGATATTTTTTATTTTTGGTTTCAGCTTTGTACAACTTGTACTTTTCTCATACAGGAATTTGTCAACTCCTGTCCATACAAACAAAGGAACTTCAGTCACATAGCAACCAGCGTTTGACTTCACTTTAACCTATTATCTCCCATATTTCGCTTCTACTTACAAGGAATACAAGTAATAAGACTATTTCTGCTAATTTTTCTTGATTAGCAAGAAGTAAATAGAAGAATAAGCTTATTAATAATAATTTGTTACACAGAAGTAGAGAAAGTCATGTGAATGTAACACATAAGATTTTTTATTAAAAGGGGAGTTATAATTAAGTTATTTCAGGTTCTATTCTTTATAAAATAAAATATTTCATAGAGATTAGTTTTTAAAGGGATTAAGAATAATAAAGATGAGGATGCAATCATGTGAATGGAACACAGCAGATTTTTATGAAATGTGGGTAAGGTGGCTAAAGTTTTGGAAATGCATGCCTCATTTAGATTTTCCTAATGGTTAGGTTGTTTTGTCAAACGCTATTAAGGCGGAGGACATCTGTCTCGTTTCTCGTTAGGGCGGCGGGCAGTCTTCCTCCACTGACTTTAACGGTATCTACACAAGTTTGGTGTTTCTTGAAGCACTCCTTAATTACTCTAGGTCAGCTCACGAGAGCGAGACTTGCTCAAGAGTCTGGAGTTTGTTTTCTTTGCCCAGAAAAACCTAAAGTAGACCGTTCATCACGTACTTCGTGCTGTGCATGTACAATACAAGGTACAAAACAATTCTAAAAACTATGTTGCCACTAATTAAGTGGCCCACGTGAAAGAATTCTCAACATTACCTTACCTACGTAATGCCTTAAGGAAAAATCTGATGTGTTCCATTCACATGCCTTTCTCTACATCTCTGCGACAAATTATAGTAAAAAAGCTTATTCTTCTATTTACTTCTTGCTAATTTAGAAAAATTAGCAGAAATTGTCTTATTACTTGCCTCCTTGCAAGTAGAAGGCAAATAAGGGAGTATCATAGGTAAAAGTGATAGTCAAAAGCTGGTTGCTATGTGACTGAAGTTCCTTTGTTTGTATAGACAGGAGTTGACAAATTCCGTATGAGAAAAGTATAAGTTTTTCAAAGTTGAAACCAAAAACAAGGGATATCTAAAAAATCTGATGTGTTCCATTCACATGACTTTCTCTACAATAAATTATTGTTAAAAAGCTTATTCTTCTATTTACTTAATACTAATCGAGAAAAAAATTAGCAGAATGAGTGTTATTATTTAATTTCTTTTAAATAGATGGGAAATAAGGGAGTGCCATAGGTTAATTCTAAAGTAAAATGTTTGATAAGCTGGTTGCTATGTGACTGAAGTTCCTTTGTTTGTATGGACAGGACAAATTCCGTATGAAAAAAGTATAAGTTTTTCAAAACTGAAACCAAAAACAAGAAATATCAAAAAAATCCATCAACTCAACGAAAAAAATGTACATGACATAAATTGTGTGTTTTAATGTGCTCTACATTTGTTGTGTGTTAAGTTTTTGTCCATCTCTTACGGTTTAGCAGTTATGCAAAGGTCCGTAAAATTGATCCAGAATACAGTAGTCTTCAGAGGCTATTCCCAGAAAATTCAAGATATACATTTTATTTGTCAGGAAACATCTTTAATATTTGACATTTTAATCAAAATCGTTACAGCCATTTTTAAGAAAATCAAAATTTTCGAAAAATGTTCCATGTAAAGGGTAGTTAGGGTGGGTCTCTTCTGGAATGTATTGTATACATAGTGCCAATAATTGCGCCTTGAAGAGTAGTTGATCTAAAGTCTAGATGTAGTTTCCATCCTAATAACGTAGCAGAATCGGGCACTGTCCACAGTTTAATACAGTGGATCTAGAGTCAAATTTTTGGGTGCATTACAATACCTTCTCTATACACTATGTACATAGTACGTTCCTATTGTTTTAACATTTTCAATACGCTACAATATTATAGGCTATCCTAATGAGTTGGTGGGGGGGGGGGGATGTTTTGAATATCACTAGTGTAAGTGAAAGGCGGTCAAAAGAAGAAATGCCTTACGTAGATGTCATTTAGGAGACTATGGGCAACGCACTGGGAACCTATCAATCAACGTTGTGCAGGTTGTGGGAGAAACATTGCACCAGGTTTCGCAACGTAAGGTCTACGAACGCTTGACCTTGTTGCTGGCCTGTGAAGGTTGAAATAATTGCTGTTTCGTCTCGAATAGCATGTCAGTGTCGACCGACCTCCTCGGCTTCTATCTTACAAACCTGAGACTCCTGCCACGCACGTCATTGCCAATTTGGGTCCGAGTCGGGTAAACATTTGCAACACGTCATGCGAAGCACCACACCTCTCACAGTTTAAAGTACCAAGGAAGCACTTTAAACAGTTGCTGTCGAAGCGTGCAAGATTTTTAAATACAATTAAAAATTCTATTGCTCGCTGTAATGCTACTTTTTTTTTTACTTTCTCTAGCACTATGTACAAAGCACATAGTAAGCAGAGAAGGTATTGCATTCTATTTAAAAAATCGATATTTAGATTTCACCAGGTAAAAACTTACTACACGAAGATTATAGAGCTCGTTAAAAGACACAATCTGTTTCCGAGATATTCTTTGTTGTTGATTTCAATTATAAACTATTTAAACTTTTTTCAAAAGGGAAGTCACCTTTCATTTCATATCTCTTTTGTTTTACTCCTGGTCGAATTTCAATTGTAAGATTTGACTATCGTTTTATCCTAATGTATTCCTATTTCCCTTCAACTTACATGAAACTAAGTAATAAGACTATTTCTGATCATGTTTTTCTCGATTTACATGAAGTAGGTACATAAAGAATAATCTTTCGTAAGAAGTTTGTTTGCAGAACAGTACAGAAAGTCATATGAATGGCTATCAAACTGTAATAATTTTGCTATGGATTTAGAATCTGTAAAATGTTCAGTGCAATAAAAAGTATACAAATCCTATATTTAAAAATCTGACGTGTTCCATTCACACGACTTTCTCTACATCTCTGCAACAAAGTATTGTTAAAAAGCTTAAGCTTCTATTTACTTCATTCTAATTGTGAAAAATTAGTAGAAATAGTCTTATTACATGCTTCCTTGTAAGTAGAAGGAAATAAGGGACTATCATAGGTTAAAGTGATAGTCAAAAGCTGGTTGCTATGTGACTGAAGTTCCTTTGTTTGTATGGACAGAAGTTGACAAATTCCTCTATGAGAAAAGTATAAGTTTTCAAAGCTGAAAACAAAAACGATCAACTCCACAAAAAAAAAAAAAAAAAAAAAAAAAAAAAAAAAAAAAAAAAAAAAAAAAGTATATAACATAAATTGTGTATTTTAATGTGCTCAACATTTTTTTGTGTGGTAAGTTTTTGTCCATCTCTTTCGGTTTAGCAGTTATGCAAAATTCCGCAAAATAAAGTAGTCCAGAATAGTCTTCAGAGGCTACTCCCAGAAAATTAAAGATATACATTATAGTTGTGTAAATATATTTAATATACGGAATTTTAATCAAAATCGTTATAACTATTTTTGAGAAAATAAAAAAAATCGAAAATTTTCCATGTAAATGGTAGTTTGAGGAGGGGAGGATTTTCCTTAAAATCTTCGTGTCGAATCCTTGGAAGATAGTTAACTTTTATACCAAGTTTGGTATTTTACCGACTTTTCGTTTTTGATTTATCGTGTTCACAGACACACGGACAAAACACACACACAAGAATGCTAAGAATGCTTTTTTGGATAGTGGGGCCCCTAAAACGTTTATTTCTGGTGAAATCTCGGTATCGAATTTTTGGGTGGAACGCAATACTTCCTCTATACACTATGTACATGGTACGTGTAGAGAAAGTAAAAAACCAAAAATGGGAAATAAATCCCGCAGTCATGGAAGTCGGAATTAGGTAAACAATTCATTCTCGTGGACTTGACAGTTCACCACGGTAACAAGAATAATATTCACCTGCAGTTTACTGAATGTTCGCGGTCATTTACTGCTGGTTACGAAGAAGTCACTAGTGGTACAATAAAATTTTAAATCCGCACGCAATGCATTTTGTTGCAACCCAGAGAAGGGGGGTCGTGACCGTGAGGTTATTAACTTCACGGATCATGCCAGTTTACACCAAATAGCGCGGTATGTTCGGGCTGTTATCTTAACTCTGTTGCACAGCTTACCACTACCTGGTTTCCCAAACCAAGTCTGAAAATAATTAAAGGTGGACATTTACGTTTTACAAACATGCGTGGAAATATAAACTTACTAGTATAGCTTTGATTAAAAAAAAATCATGTGTTCCATTCACATGATTTTTCTCTAGCTGTTCCACAAACTTTTCTTACAGAAGATTATTCTTTTATCTACACCAACTAATCAAGATAAACATTACCAGAATGTTATCTTATTAGTTACTTCTTTGTAAGTAGAAAGGTAAGCGATAGTCAAATATTTTAAAAGCAGGCCGCTATGTGAAACAATTGAAATTCGGTTCTCTTTGGTTGCTAGGAGTAAACAAAAGACAAAAAGAAAATTGAATTTAAATAGCTTAAATTGTGTGTTTTAATGAGATTTGCATGTTTTGTGTAGTAGGTTTTTGTCTATCTCTTATCTAATGAAGAAATCTTCATTGTGAAGATTTTCAAGAAAACCCCCACCCCAAACTACCCTTTATGGAAACAAATTTGAAAATGTTTTTCTAAAATTGAGCTAACAATTTCTTTAAAATATTTACATCACAAATAAAATGTATATCTTGAATTTTCTGGGACTAGCCTCTGAGAACCTCTTTACTCTGGATGATTTTTTCTGAATTTTGCATAACTGCTAAACCATAACCGATAAACAAAAAGGTACTGAACAAAAAATGTAGATCTCGTAAAAATACGTAATTTATGTCATATACGTTTTTGTTGTAGGGTTGATCGTTTCCGAGATATTTTGTTGGTTTCTACTTTAAACTACGTAGAAGTCACCTTTCGTTTCGTCTCTCTTGTATTGCTGCTTGCCATGCAAAGCGAATCTAACTTCATTGTTTCAAACAGCGAGCAGCTTTTACAAGATTTGATTATCGCTTTAGCCTAGTTTATTCCTTTATTTCCCTTCTGCTTACAAGGAAGTAATAAACAAATTCTACTGTTGTTTATCTCGATTAGCATGAAGTAGATAAAAGATAGTATTCTTTTGTAAGAATAGTTTGTATGTGGAACGGCTACAGAAAGTCATGTGTCAAGTCATTGATTTTCCCCCCTGGATAACTGATAAACGATGTATAAAATATTGCTGTGCCTGTTAGTTCTGTACAACTTTAAAATGGAACAGAGACCACAACGATATTTATACCTAAGATATGAACGGGTCAATACATACCATAGCTGTGTGAGGCGTGTGTGTGGTCAGCGTAGCGACCTCTTAAGCTTACCTTAATCACGCGTCGTAAAAACAAAAATGCTAATTTGCTGGGCAACAATTAAGTGAAGACACTAAACTTTTATTACAATTTTAAATTCATGTTTGACCATTTGTATATATTAAAGCTGGGAGGCGTCTTGGTCGAGTGGTTAGACCGCTCGCCTCCCAAGTGCCGGCATGTGGAATTTTTGATGGACGAAGCGGCGCCTGGGCTGGTTTTCTCGGGTCCTTCAGTTTCCCCCGCCACTCATTCCACCAATTGCTCCATTTTTATTAAAAAAAATACAGTTCCGGAGTCTTGTCAGGACTCCGGCGCTGTACCCTTCTTTTTTACTTTCTTTTTCCTCTTTTTCAGTCTCCTACATTTCCTTTGTTAACCTATTTATTTTAGTTATCTTTTTACTTACACATACATGTACATATTTACATGCCCAAGGCGGGATTCGAACCCACGATTCCTGTGTCATCATCTTTCCTATCATCTATTTCGCTTGCATTCCTATCATCCACTTCCTCACGCTCATGCCTGGCTACGGGCCGACCACTCGTTCCAGGTTCTCCAATCTGTGGTTTCGTACCGTTGGCTCCCGGCTTCTGACCCCTAGGTACCCGCTTGTAAGTCCTATTAGGGGGGGGTGTCAGTCCTAAATATTTTTACTGGGATAATCTAATATTCTGAATGCCTTGAGAAACTCTATATTCTTAAAAATTCTCCAAATAGATGCCGGTATGAATGCGAAAGTGGTACACTTTACCTATCTTTAAAGTAAAAATGTGTCTTCTTTACCTAAGAATGACGCTTACCTGAGGTGGTCGCTTCGCATGAACTTCTTATTGCAGACAGGACAGGCGAAGTTCTTTTCTCCCGTGTGAGTGCGCGTGTGGCGTGCCAGTTCGTCTGAACGCGCAAATCGCTTGCCACAGCCTGCCCAGCTGCAAGGGAACGGCCGTTCTCCTGCAAACAAACAATACCACCAATTAAACAAATCATAAGTTAATCAACATCTATTTTATCTTTCTAAAAAAAAAAAGCCTGCATTTTTCTGAATGAAAAACACTTTGAAATGTACAATTTTTTGTTATAAAAGGCGGGTATACAAAACAAGAGTTTAAGCATCTTAAATATTTATATAATAATGCAGACCTTTTGACCAGTAAGACATCTCCAAACCATTATTGGTACAGTAGATACTTTTTTTACGTTAATATTACGTTTATTATAATATCTAGTTCCGTTTTGATAGGCGCGCCATCAGTTCTAACTCGTTACAGGCAGGTTGATCTGTGGTAGTCTAGCTCACGTGCCTACACACACTTATCACTTTGTTAAGAGTTGTCCATTGTTATAGACAGTCATACATGTATACCAACGTCTGTTAGATGCATTACATAAATTCAATATTAAAATATTCCTGAACGTTATAGTAGCCTTTTTTCTCAATATGATTCGAGTGCCTCTTTTAAATTTGCAATATCTAAATTTCTCAATATTGTCAGTTAGGCTTATTGGTGTATACTACACAACTATGTGTGTTTATTGTGTTAAGTTTTACTCGAACAGAGTCGTATGTGAACTGTCAGTTTAATTATACAGCAACTACCAGATGTCACCGTTCCTAACAAACCCACAACATTGTCCATCATTAGACAAATTCAAGAGACTGAGTCCGTGTTAGACAAAAAGAAAAAACAATAGATGATCAACAGCTCTCAGAAAAAAATTACACAAGATAGTTGTTGTGGAAAGCAGTTCAAGAAAATCACTACTTCACATTATTAAGTATTTTTAATAACAGAATAATTGGATCACTCCCTAGATAGCTCAGGTGGAAGCGTCTGAAGCTACCGGTCCCCACAGCCGCGCTCGCTAAAGTGCCTCGCTTTGGTGCTTCGTGGCGCAGGGGATCGTGGGTTCGAATCCCGACTTGGGCATGGGCGTTTGTGTGTAACAGAAAAACAAAGGAAGTGTTGGGAAAATGGAAAAAGGAATACAAAAACTTGCATTGGGAAGTGTCGGGTTAGATTCCCATTCGAACAGCCACTCCGACGTTGGCCTTTTTGTGGTTTTCCACAAGTCGGTAAGCGAATGCAGAGTTAGGCGTGGTGGACGATATATGACTTGAAGAGAGGATTTGTTTTAAACTGGAAACGTTAATTCCCGCTCCGCTGCGTCTGCCACCCCCTTTGTACTCTAGGGTTGGTGAAATATTCTTTCATTTGTAATCCATATCTGCGGTTACACACCTTCTTTCACAGTTATATCACAAATACAGTCATTGTTGTCACTAATTCCAATGCTTCATTCAAATAATTACGTTACAAAATAAAAGACGAAAACCACTATAAAAGTCACAAGATTCCATTTAAAACGAGTGACTATTAAGAAAGCTGTTATCTAACTTTAGGGTTGGTAAGAGTGATCAACGTGTTATGTATATCACGTGTAGGTCGCAGTGGTTACGTAACACTTGGGCTCATCGCTCCAGCAGCAACGAGTTGACGTCTGCTTCCAGATCAGGGTTAGGCCCTCTACTGGAGGTGAAGAGGTAGGATCGACCTGGAATAGACAGAATGACCGACACTGACCTTCGAGAGAGCTTTAAAAGGATTCAAGCGTTGAGCTCCAGTGACTTTGCACAAGGCTCAACTAAGTTGAAATGCTTTCAGAGGAAATGAAAAGCGACAAGACAAAAGCATTTAACACAATACACAGAGCTTCAAATTAATTCACACTGAATTCGTGCTGTATAACTTTTTCATAACTTACATTAGATAAAAAAGTTTGTCAGCTTTTTACTTTCCTACACGTATGTATAATGTACATAGTAAGTAGAGAAAAAAACTTCGATACCGAGATTTCACCGGAAATGTTTTCAGAATAAAAATAAAAAAATAGTTTAGAAAAAAAGTCCGCGCGCGCATCTGTGTCTATGAACAACAGCTCAAAAAGTGTCAAGTCCGCTAAATACCAAACTTGATATCGAAGTTCAGCATCTTCCAAGGATGTGATTCGAGGATTTCTAGAAAAATTACCCGATTCCAAGCATCCTTTACATGACTTTTTTATGTTTTTTTTTTAAATGACTATCAATTTTGATTAAAATACCACATGTTTAAGATGTTTTATAACAAACGAAATGTATATCTTAAATTTTCTGAAAATAGCCTCTGAAGACCTCTTCATTCTGGATGACTTTTGCATGATGGTAAGTCGCAAGAGATAGTCAAAAATGTATTACACAAAAAATGTAAATCTCGTTAAAACACTCAATTTATCTTATACGTTTTTTCGTGGAGTTGACCGTTTCCGAGATAGTCCTTGTTATTGGTTCAACTTTAAAATATTTCAAACATTGTCACATACGGGAGCTTGACAACTCCTGATCATGAAACGAATTTCAATCTCATAGCAACCGCCTTTTAAAATATTTGACTATCGCTTTAGCCTAGGGTATTCCCTTATTTCCCTTCTACTTTCAAGGAAGCAAGTAAAAATCTAAATTAATTTAATATCAATAAAATTATCTACTGTCACATTTTTCTTAAATCCAAAATTCCCTAGAAGACCATTTCTGCTAATATTTATCTCTATTAGCACGAATTAAAAAAATAAGTTTTTAACAATAATTTGTTACAGAGATGCATAGAAAGTCATGAGAACGGTACACGTCAGATTTTTTACTTTCTCTAGCCCTCATGAACAATGTACACAGTGAATAGAGAAGGTATTTATTCCACCCAAAACTTCGATGTCGAGATTTAACCGGGTTCCCTAAGTCCGAAAAAAAGAGTTTAAGAAAAAGCGCGTGTGTGTGTCTGTGGACAGCATAGCTCGAACACGAAAAGAACATTAAATACCAAACTTGGTATTTACGTTTAGTATCTTCCAAAGACGCGACACAAAGATTTTCAAGAAAATAACCCCACTACAAATTACCCTCTACATGGAAAAGTTTCGAAAATTTTTATTTTCTCAAAAATGGCTCTAAAGGCTTTGATTAAAATGTCGTTTGTGCATTAAAGATATGTGCATCCTAAACAAAATGTATATCTTGAATTTTCTGGGAATAGCCTCCGAAGACCTCTTCATTCTGGATGACTTTTGCATAACTGGTAAACCGTAAGAGATAGACAAAAAAGCTCGTTAAAACACACAATTTATGTCGTATGCTCCTTTTCGTGGAGTTGACCGTTTCCAAGATACTCCTTGTTATTGGTTCAGTTTTAAAATACTTAAAAATCTTCACATTCGAGAACTTGACAACTCCGGTCATGCAAAGAAACGAATTTCAGTCTCATAGCAACCAGCTTTTAAAATATTTGATTATCGGTTTAACGTAGTGTATTTCCCTTCTACTTACAAGGAAGCAGGTAATAAGACCATTAATGTTTATCTCGATTAGCGTGAATTTGATAGAAGAATATGCTTTTTAACATAATTTATTACTCAATTACATTACAGAATGCCACAAAATCATAAAACAACTAATGAATTTAAATAAAAGATTAATACTTCAATGGATACCAGCACGTTGTGGAATACGGGGTAATGAAACAGCTGACTTTCTCGCCAAGAAAGGTAGTAAAATTACATCAAATTCATCTGATCCAATAAGTTATCACTCTATCTAAAGAATCATTGTCAACATATAATAACAAAATTAAAGAAGATAATGCATTACAAAGGAAAACCACGGGTCAATTTATGTAATAACACGACCAGAATCACTACATTACCAAGAAAATCCTCTATAGTAACTTTTAGATTCCTAACAGGCCATGACTGTCTCAATAAACATTTATTCAGGATTGGTATAGTGAGATTTCCTCTGTGTCCTTTCTGTACACTTAAAGAAGATATGGATGGAAACCATCTACTGCGCTGCCCAACCTTTAGTCAATATAATATCAAAATACTGAAATGCAAGAGAGCGAATGGCTTCACTGCCAACTGCTCAACATTAGATACCAACCAACGATCATAATTTATTACTGAGCTGTGTAGAAAGTATGTGAATGGAACACATCGGAATTTTTCTTTCTTAAATCAGCTGTACCACAAGATATTCATACTTTTGCACAGAACTAACGATCCCCTTTATAAAATCCCGTCGCCTTCTGCCACAAAACAAATGCAGTAAAAGTTTAACGGCCTTTCTACACTTACCATTTTGTTGGAAGTTGTTTTGAGAGCATTTACAAAGCAAGCAATGACACCACCGCGAGGTGGGTGTTACCACAGCCAATCTCATTAAACGCTACAATGCGCCACGCGAACCAAAAGAAAGTTTGGTTTCTCTCAAAGCACTGAATTTCCCTCATTACATCAAAAGGTGCGTCCCAAACTTAGAAGAGTTTCCTTTCCTTTTTTGTTGTCTGTCGTCGAGCAGGATCAATATTTCCGAGCTATTGTTAAAGAGAAAGCTGGGAGAGCCAACAAACAGATCAACTGTACCAGTTCCTGTGCATATTGCCGATACATCCGGCATTGCCTTGTTATTTTTAATCTCTTTAACGGGGGTAACCATGACTACGAAAAACGTTACGAGGGAGCAAAAGAATTGATAGAAACTGGAGAGGAACTATATCCAATAAACTTCTTACCTTTAACAAAATTATTGGCCCGCCTGGGTAGTATGGTGGTAACGTGTCTGCCTCACATTCAATAGGTCGCGAGCTCGAATCTCGCTTATGGTGACTTACTCGAATAAGGTTTTTATCGGGGTTTTCCCTTATCCTGAGAAGACGAATGTCGAGTAACTTTAAGCCACGGACCCTGAGATCATCTGGGCATCATTTCACCAATTTCATTCATGTCAAATATGACCAACCAGGTTAAAGGACGTTAAGCTAAAAAAAAATAATTATGTGTTCCATTCACATGACTTTCTCTACCTCTCTGCAACAAATTATTGTTAAAAAGCTAATGCTTCTATTTACTTCATGCTAATCGAGAAAAAAATTAGCACAAATAGTCTTATTACTTGCTTCCTTGTAAGCAGAAGGGGAATAGTGGAGTACTATAGGCTAAACTAATAATCAAAAGCTGCTTGCTATGTGACTGAAATTCCTTTGTCTGGACAGGAATTGGCAAATTCCTGTATGAGAAAAGTATGAGTTTTTCATAGCTGAAACCAAAAACAAGGAATATGTCAAAAACGATCAACTCCACGAAAAAAATGTATATAACATAAATTGTGTGCTTTAATGTACTCTACATTTTTTGTTTAAGTTTTTACCCATCTCCTACGGTTTAGCTGTTATGCAAAATTCCGTGAAATTCATCCAGAATAAAGTAGTCTTCAGAGGCTATTCCCAGAAAATTCAAGATATGCATTTTATTTGTCAGGTAAATATCTTTAATATACAATATTTTAATCAAAATCATTAGAGCCATTTTTAAGAAAATCAGAATTTTCGAAAAGAGTTCTATGTAAAGGATAATTGGGGATAGGGGGATTTTCTTGAAAATCTACGTGTCGCATCCTTGGCCGATACCAAACTTAAATACCAAGTTTGGTATACAACGGTCTTTTCGTTTTTGAGCTATGTTGTCCTCAGACAGACACACACACGGACATTTTTCCAAAAAATGCTTTTTTTGGATTCAGGGGGACCAAAGACATGTATTTCCGGTAAAATCTCGGTATCGAATTTTTGGGTGCAATACAATACCTTCTCTATACACTACATACATAGTACGTGTAGAGAAAGTAAAAAGGGATTGCTACTAGCAGACTGGTAAGGTAATTTACTTGTTACATGTTGTTCGTAATTTATCAATTAATCATGCTGCAGAAAACCAGATTTAGGCAAACTTGAATAACTGCCCTGCTGTTGCATTTTAAAACTATAATAAGGTCCTAAATGACTGCCTCTGCGGTTGGGTGGTCAGTATTCTGGCTTTTTAACCTAAAGGTCCCGAGTTCGATTCCCGACTAAACGGGGAAGTTTTGTTTAACAAGAATTATTCCCTATGCCCTTATAAAAAACTAAATAATACGACCATATCTGCTCATTTTTATCTTGATTAACATGAAGTAGTTAGAAGAACAAGCATTTTAAGAATAATTGCTTACAGAGAGGTAGACAAAGTCATGTGAATGGGACACATCAGATTTATAGAAAAAGGTCCGCGCGTGCGTGGATAACATAAGTAAAACCTTGGTATCTAACATCAACCTCTTCCATGGATGCGACACGAAAATCCCCCATTCCCAAACACCCTTAACGTGAAACATTTTCGAGAATTTTATTTTTCAAAATAAAGTATGGTTGTGGGAGTGAATGTGTCTGAGTTAATAGTTTAAAACTGAAAAACAACCACGAGGTAAAACGTTTGCAGAAAGTTTAATTACACATTTCGTTGTAGCTAGCGGAAACTGGAGCGATAGTCAAATATTTAAAAATCTGATGTTTTCCATTTACAATGGTCTTATTACTGCTTCCTTGAGATAAGGGGGAATACCTAGGCTAAAGCGATAGTCAAATATTTTAAAAGCTGTCGTTATGCGATTGATTTTGAAATTCGGTTCTCTTTGCATGGTCAACAATAAAAACAAAACAATTAATTTGCTTCTTACTAATTTCAACTAAATAAGGATGTTTATCTATAGCAATAACTGGAATATATCGGAAATCTATAACTTTAAAATAATAATAATATTAATTTATATTGCATAAAGCGTGTTTTAACGAGCTCTACAGTTTTTGCGTAGTAAGTTTTTGTCTATCTCTTAATGTTATCAAAAGTCATTCAAAATGAGGACTTCCCCGAGGCTGTTTCCAGAAAATTCAAGATATACATTTTGTTTAAATTCCGTATAATAAAGACACGTGCATATGACAAAATGTAGGTATATCTTGAATTTTCTAGGAATAATCTCTGAAGTGCTCTTCATTCTGACCGACTTTTGCATGACTGGCAAACAAAGAAAAAAAAGTTATTACACCAAAATATGTCATTTGTCGTATACAAAGTTTGTGAGTTAACGATTTCCGAGATATCGTTTGTTATTGGTTTAAATTTTAAAATCTTTAACTTTTTTTTCATACGGGAATTTCTAAACACCTGGCATGCAAATAGAACCGAATTTCAATCACAATAACGACGACTTTTAAAAGATTTGACCATCACTTTAACCTAATGTATTTCCTTATTTCTCTCCTACTTATAAAGAGGCAAGTACTAAAAGCTGTCCTGGTAATGTTCAACTTGATTAAAATGAAGTAGACAGAAGAATAAGCTTCATAATAATAATAATTCGTTACAGAGAGGTACAGAAAGTCATGTTAATGGAACAAGCCTGAATTACAAAGCGACACGCTCTTAAAAACTCTGACTATAGCTTTAACTCTACAAGTTCTTATACCTAGAACGAAATGTGGAAATGTAAGTTTATCTAGATTACCAAGAATAAGCTTTTGTAGAAGCGTGAGTAAAAAAAGAAATGTAAATTGCAGCAGTCATAATTGTTTTAGTTTTACTCTCCCCGCTCCCCACTAATCGTGCCATAAAGAACGAAAACGTAACAACACTTACTCTGGAACAGCTGTCATACTGAACTCTCAAGCACTAAACGCTGCTCTGATTGACACGATAATTCAGTGAGGCCAACTTTATTTTGCACTACACGTTTAACTAAACGAAAGTAATAAATAATGGCACTTAGCTGAGCTATAGCCAGCAGCTGCGACTGGAGGGCTTTCGCAGTCATGTTGGAACACTTTTACTGGTATACACTATTTTTACTTTCCCCAGCATACATCTGTGGCGTTTGATCAGAACATGTTTACTCCCAAACTGGCCTTTTTTTTTAATGTAGTTTAATGTCCTTTAACCTGGTTGGTCATATTGGACGATGAATGAAATTGATGAAATGATGCTCAAATGATCTCGGGGTCCATGGAGCTTCGAGTTACTCGACATTCGTCTTCTCAGGATAAGGGAAAACCCCGAAAAAAATTATCCGGGTAACTCACCCTAAGCGAGATTCGAATTTGAGGTTCCCTGAGTCCATAAATGTATTTTTAGAAAAAGGACCCTTTGCGCGCGCGTTTTTTTGTTTTGTTTTGATAGTGTTTAACGTCCGTTTTTATACAATGGCACCGCAGACTCTGGCACTGATGATACATGGAATGAAGATGGAGCAGCGGTGGAATACAATGACGGGATAACCGGATAACCCGGAGAAAACCCGCCCCTGTGCCGCTTGTTCCACCCCAAATCCCACATGCCGTCGCTTAGGATCGAACCCTGGCCGCCTAGGTCGGAGGCGAGTGATTTATCCCCTCGGCCACGGCGCGACCTGTATGTGTGTATCCAGCATAGCTCATAAACTGAACTTGATATTCATGTTTAGTATCTTTCAAGGATGGGAAAATCCCTACTCCAAAATACCCTTTACATGGAATTTTTTTAAAAATATTTGTATACAAAAATGGCTCTAACGATTTTGACTAAAACACCATATATTACTGTTATTTACATCACAAATAAAACACAAGTCTTGAAATTTCTGGCAACAGCTTCTGCTACACAAAAAATGTAGTGGCTAAATCACATAAGTTATGTCATATACGTTTCTTTTATAGAGTTAAACTGTTTCCGAGATACTTATTATTGGTTTCAATTTAAAACCACTAAGTTTCTCAAAGGGGAAGTCATCTTTCATTTCCTGTCTCTTGTTTTACTGGCAATGCAAACTAAACCGAACAGTGAACAGAACTATTGTTTCACATAACGACCAGCTTTTAAAAGATTTGACTGTCCCTTCCATTTACAAGGAATCAAATAATTAGACTTATTCTGCTAATGTTTATCTTCATTAGCGTGATCTAGACGAAAGAATAGTATTTTTACTTTCTCTATACGCACTATGTATAGTGTATAGAGAAGGTATTCCACTCCACCCAAAAATTCGATACCGACATTTCACCGGAAATAAATGTTTTCCAATATAAAAAAAAAGGCATTTTCACAAAAAGGTCCGTGTGTGTGTGTGTGTGTGTGTGTGTGTGTGTGTGTGTGTGTGTGTGTCCGTGAACACGATAACTCAAAAACGAAAAGTCGGTAAAATATTGGTATTTAAGTTTAGTATCTTCCAGGGATGCGACACGAAGATTTTGAGAAAAATCCCCCCACCCCAAACTACCCTTTACATGGAACTTTTTTCGAAAATGTTGATTTTCTTAAAAATGGCTCTAACGATTTTGATTAAAATTTCGTATATTAAAGATATTTATCTGACAAATAAAATGTATATCTTGAATTTTCTGGGAATAGCCTCTGAAGACTACTTTCTCCTGGATGAATTTTACGGAATTTTGAATAACTGCTAAACCGTAAGAGATAGACAAAAACTTACAACACCAAAAATGTAGAGCACATTAAAACACACAATTTATGTTGTATACATTTTTTTCGTGGAGTTGATCGTTTTTGAGATATTTCTTGTTTTTGTCTTCAGGTTCGAAAAATTTAACTTTTCTCATACAGGAATTAGTCAACTCCTGTCCATACAAACAAAGGAACTTCAGTCACATAGCAACCAGCTTTAACCTATGCTACTCCCTTATTTCCCTTCTACTTACAAGGAAACAAGTAATAAGACTATTTCTGCTGATTTTTTGTCGATTAGCATGAAGTAAATAGAAGTATAAGCTTTTTAAAACTAATTTGTTGTAGAGATGTAGAGAAAGTCATGTGAATGGAACACATCAGATTTTTTATTATGGTGCTGTAAATTTTGTTTCCAGATGTCATTAAATATAGTTGTGATCAGATGATAAATGTTTGAATTTTAAAGGAATGAAACTAAACAATTTTCCTTTAATCCGCCTCTATCATCCGTATAGCCTTTACACTCTCTCCTTGTTATTTAATTTGTGTAGTATTTGACAAAACTTCATTTATCAAATTTACAAATTCAGTTCAATTCCAAGATAATTGTTTTCATTGTTTTATTGACATAAATGTTATCTAAACTCAAAATATAAACAAATCGATTTCAGTTCTATCCCTCCAGCATTTGAATCTTCTTTTTAATTGTTTCATTTAGACAGCCCCTTTTAACCCCTATGGTCACATCGGCAGCTTTAAGACTCGAAACAACTGCTGATGTTTTTCAAGCTCAACTTAGAGACTCTATGGAGAATAGGGACTCATGCTAGTTAAAAAAATGTGTTAGAGAAAAATGTCCCGCCCCAGCTGGGAATCAAACCTCTGGTTTGAGAAGCCAGAACGCTAACCACTAGAGGCATTCTATTTAAATCTTTGCTTTATGGCATGTTCTTCTTTAGCTGTCTAGTATCGCTGTTTGTTCCAGTTTCCTTTTTACTTTTTCTATACACACAATGTATACATTGTATAGAGAAATAAGTATTATATTGCATCCAAAAATTCGATTTTTCACTGGAAATATATATTTTGAGGCCACCTGAATCCAAAAAAAGCATTTTTAGAAAAATGTGTGTGTGTTTACAAGTTCCAGTATAAGAAAAGTTAAGGATTTTAAAAATGAAACGAATAACAAGGAATACTTATCTAAAAATGGCCAACTGCACGAAAAAATGCATATAACATTAAATTGTGTTTTTTAACGAGATCCACATTTTTTTGTGTAGTATGGTTTACCAGTTATGCAAAATTCTGCAAAAGTCAACCAGAATCAACAGGTCTTTAAAGGCTATTCCCAGAAAATTCAAAATCTACATTTATTTGTGATATGAATGTCTATATACTGTATTTTAATCAAAATCGTTAGAGCGTTTTTGAGAAAATAAAAAATTTCGGAAAATGTTCCATATAAAGAGTAATTGGGGATGGGAGGATTTTCTTGAAAATCTTCGTGTCGCATCCTTGGTAGATACTGAACTTTAATACCAAGTTTGGAATTTAACGACTTTCGTTTTTGAGGTATGCTGTCCACAGACAGACACGCAGACCTTTTTCTAAAATTTTCTTTTCGGACTTATGGGGACCTCAAAATATGTTTCCGGAGAAATCTCGGTGTCGAATTTTTGTCTCGAATACAATACTTTCTCTATCCACTACGTACATTGTATATACAGGCTAGAGAAAGCAAAAACTATGAAGTGATAAACGCTGACAGCAATGTAACGTATTCAAAGTAAAATATCGTAGTCCCAGCCGAAGATGAGAGCAAAAAGCACCGCAGAGTGGACTGAACCCGCGGTCTGCGACATAACTACTGTTACGCTGTGAGAACACACCGGTTTTATGCAAATGAGTGACCTTGCAGTGTCGCAGGATCAGCTGTATGAAAGTAAATTGACCCCATAAAAGCTAACCTGCTGGGGCCCATTCTGTGCTGACCTCTGACACTAAACGACGTAGACCGGTCTGTACCGCTTCACGTCATTAGTTGGACGAGATTTGCAGATAAATCCATCTTGATAAAACTTACTCAGAAAGTTTATGCGCATATTCCTAAGTTTTCATTTGTCTCGTTTAACTCCGAGTCATCAATTTTCTTCCGTCTCTCAAGCTCCGCTTCCTCAAGAACGACTTCTGCACTAGTCATTGTTCTTCAGAGCTTCCCACTTTCATCCTGTTTCGCTTTGATGATCTGCATAATTTTCATGTTGATAAATTTTAGTTTCACAAGCAAACATTCTCATGGGGTAGATAAAATGTGATTTTTACTTTCTCTATACGTGCTATGTAGTGTATAGAGAAGGTATTGCACTCCACCAAAAAATTCGATACCGAGATTTCACCGGAAATATATGTTTTAGGGTCCCCTGTATAAAAAAAAAGTATTTTCAGAAAAAGGTCCGCGTGTGTGTGTCCGTGTGTCTGTGAACACGATAACTCACCCCAAACTACCCATTACATGGAACTTTTTTCTAAAATTTTGATTTTCTAAACAATGGCTCTAACGATTTTGATTAAAATATCGTATATTAAAAATATTTACCTGACAAACAAAATGTATATTTTGAATTTTCTGGGAATACTACTGAAGACTACTGTATTCTCGGTCAATTTTATGGAATTTTGCACAACTGTTAAACCTTAAGAGATGGACAAAAACTTACCACACAACAAATGTAGAGCACCTTAAAACACACAATTTATGTTATAAACATTTTTTTCGTGGATTTGATTGTTTTTGAGATGTTCCTTGTTTTTTTTTTCAGCTATAGAGACACACTTTTCTATTACAGGACTTTGTGAACTCGTGTCCATACAAACAACGGAACTTCAGTCGCAGAGCAACCAGCTTTTGACTATCACTTTAACCTATGGTACCCCCTTATTTCGCTTCTGCTAACAAGGAAGCAAGTAATAAGACTATTTCTGCTAAGTTTTGCTCCATTAGGTGAAGTAAATAGAATAATGTGTTGCAGTGATATAGAGAAAGTCATGTGAATGGAACATGTTTGTAATGTGAAAACAAGTGCTTATACAAATTTTTATCACACGAGTGTGATTACTCGCAAGTTATTGACATATTAACAAGAGCGATGGAGGGGGTGACATTTGGTTTTATGTGAGAAGAAATCAAATTTCTTACCAATTGAAGCCTCTCGGGAGTACTATACATCTCCAAATACAGTTATTATTCCTGAACATACACCCTGCAGTACATAATTTCACTGTACACCATCCACATCTAATTACTGCCACTTTTTCGCATTTATCACATAGTCTTTCATATTCTTAAAGCAATAATCCGCTGTGTTTTGGTGTTTTCTGATAGTCTAGCCAACAGACAACCGTACTGGAAGTACTATTTGATAAACGCAAAAAAGTTCATTTATTTTAACTTTTGACACGCATGCATTTATTTTCACTTTGACATTCTGAATGTCTGCCTTTATATTTAGTAATATAATTTTTTGTTGCTTATCGTCCTTTTAATCTGGTGGGTCATATAGATGAATGAAATAAGTGAAATGCTCAAATGAGTCGGGGGTCCGTGGAGCTTAAAATTACTCGGTTCACCCTAACGAAATTCAAACTTGGGACCTCTTGAATATCAGGCAGACACGCTATCCGCACACTACAGAGGCGGGCTAATGTAATTTTGTAGTGATAAGATTTATGTTTTTCGCACAATTGTTTTAACTACTCCCTTTATTTTAGCACACAATTAACAATGCTCTTTATAAACATTGTAGTTTCAAATTAGACTGGATTTATTCATCAAAAGGTTGGTTTTCCTTTAAAAATTAAAATTCTCAAATGAAAAATTATTTTCTTTTTACCATCCGATATTATCTATCAGGAGAAAAAAAAAAAAAGAATATTCCAAAATATCACACTGGTGTTAATCTAATCGTTGAGTGGAGAGACAGAATTTTCATTTTTCGTATGTTTCTTGAGTATTGTACTAGAAAGCATTCTCAAACGAAATAAAAACAAATGACGCGGTTCCTGTAAATTGTCTTTCGTCATTCAAAGCGATCAAGCGCGAAGAAAACGCCCCCCAGTTTTTTGTTACTATTTTCCGGCTCATTCCTTTTTTCTACGTTATTTCGTCAGTGTTTTGTTGGTACTGGAAAGCGCTGCGCCAACGTGACACTTTTGTTTTTGTATGCGTGTCGATGTGATCGTGAGGCACGAAGCACAATGTGACAGGTCGTTATAAGCAAGACGGAACTTTTATGGAAAGTGGACAAGAAACAAAATCAAGTAGCTCGACTAGTGGCGTAAACATGGCTGCCTTCTCTATGTTAATAGTCAGAATAAAATAGCACGAGCCCGCCTGGGTAGCGTGGTGGTAGCATGTCTGCCTCACGTTCGTGAGTTCGAATCTCGCTTAGGGTGAGTTACCCGGGTAAGGTTTTTTTCGGGGTTTTCCCTTATCCTGAGAAGACGAATGTCGAGTAACTTTAAGCTCCATGGACCCCGAGATCATTTGAGCATCATATCATCAATTGCTGCATTCATCGTCCGATATGACCAAACCAGGTTAAAGGACGTAAAAAAAAAAAAAAAAAAAAAAGCAGCACGCCTTTAAAACATCCTTTGCAAACTAATTCGTTATTCTTGCACAGAAAAGTAGTAATTCCGCAAACAATTTAACATCCAAATTTCAAAGTAGCTTCATTAAAACTTAAAATTAGTATTTTCGAACAGTTTAAAAATTACGTTTTATTTTTTAAATATTTATTGAAATTTAGGCAATACAATGGACAGTTATAGAAGAATCTGATGTGATTCATTTGTAGGTATTTTTTTTACCCACAAATCATATATCAAGATTTAGCTGAAAAAAAAAAAAAAAAAAAAAAAAAGGAAGGAAAAAAGAGCATTTATAGAAAAAGGTCAATGGATGTGTCTCTGAAATCCATGTGTGTCTGTGAACAGCATAACTGAAAAATCTGATGTGTACCATTCACTTTCTCCATATCCCTGCAACAAATAATTCTTAAAGAGCTTATACTTCTATTTACTTTATGCTAATCAGAAAAAATTAGCAGAAATAGTCTTATTACTTGCATCCTTGTAAGTAGAAGCGAAATAAGGGACAACCGTAGGTTAAAGTGATAGTCAAAAGCTGGTTGCTAAGTCAATGAAGTTCCTTTGTTTACATGGATAGGAGTTGACAAGTTCCAGTATGAGAAAAGTATACGTTTTTCATAGCAGAAACCAAAAATAAGGAATGTCACAAAAACGACGAACTCCACGAAAAAAATGTACATAACATAAATTGTGTGTTTTAATGTGCTCTACATTTTTTGTGTAGTAAGTTTTTGTCCATCTCTTACGGTTTAGCAGTTATTCAAAATTTAGTAAAATTCATCCAGAATAAACTACTCTTCAGAGGCTATTCCCAGAAAATTCAAGATATACATTTCATTTGTCACGTAAATATGTTTAATATCTGAAATTTTAATCAAAATCGTTAGAGCCATTTTTGAGATAATCAAAATTTTCGAAAAAAGTTCCATGTAAAGGGTAGTTGGGGTGGGGGGATTTTTCTCAAAATCTTCGTGTCGCATCCCTGGAAGATACTAAACTTAAATACCAAGTTTGGTATTTTACCGACTTTTCGTTTTTGAGTTATCGTGTTCACAGACACACGGTCACACACACGGACCTTTTTGTGAAAATGCTTTTTTTTGGATATTGGGGACCCTAAAACATATTTCCGGTGAAATCTCGGAATCGAATTTTTGGTGGAGTGCAATACTTTCTCTATACACTATGTACATAGTGCGTACGGAGAAAGTAAAAAGCAACAAACGGTTAAATACCAAAATTGGTATTTAAGTGCGGTATCTTCCAAAGATGCGACACAGAACTTTCAAGAAAATCTCCCACCTCATGTAAAGATTTTTCGAAATGTTTGATCTTTTCAAAAACGTCTCTAAACGGTTGTGATTTTAAAATGCCGTATATTAAATTTAGCCTGTTAAGTCCTCTTAATTCGGGAGGAATTTTATACCTACCTTGTATAACTATTAAGCGATAGATGAAAATATAATACAGAACAAATGTAGATGTTTGTAAAACACAACTTTTATTTTATATATTCTTTTTTGCACAATGCTGGAACAACACTCAACTGTTTATTTCCCAAGTCAGTACAAGCATATTTAAAACTGATGTTCCAAAAAAGAACATTCAAACATTTAGTTTATTTGGAGTATTCAGAACTTTTATATTGAAATTAAATTTTAGGTTAAAGCCATTTCCGAGATATCCGTTGTTAATTGGTCGAATAATTGTTGAGGTTATTCTTTCAGTCATATCCGCAGATTTATATTTTACGTATTTATTTTGTAACATTGGGAGAATTTCTTATTAGCAGGCATAGGAATTTCCAAGCATTAAAGCCAGGACGAAATTGGATTGAATTGTTGCCGGAATTTACTGTGACATCAAATATACAACAACTCTCCATCCCTGTTTAGTCTGTCCAGACCAATCAACTTAACGTCAAGCAAAAAGTTTTTCTGCAGTTTTACATATTATATGGAATCGAAGAGTTCTACAATTTAAAAGTGTTGTCCACGACTTAAAAATACGTACTTGATTGTCAAGTGAGTCTCTTAAACACATGAGTAAGAGCTGTTTTTGACAAAATGAAACATTGTTATTAATATTATTATTTTTTTTATGTGAGGGTTGTTTGGTGTAGGGGAATTTTCATGTTGTATTCTTGACAGATTAATGAAGTTTGGTTTTTGAGTTATGCTCTTCACAGAGGCGCGTACGTGAACTTAATCTAAAGATTTCTTTTGCGAAACCTCATTGCCGAATTGGATAGTATAAATATTTCCTTTGTCTACCAAAGATGTTGCAGAAATAAAACGTTAGAAATCATTGAAATATATAATTAATGAACTTTGTCATTAACCGCTTCATGAATAGTCTAGATCAAAGATTGAAGACGTGCTGAGAAGTTTTACGCGAATTTTGGGAAATGACTACGAAAACATTGTTTCTATATTTTAGCAAGGAAATATTAAGTTTACCTCTGTAATCGAGTGGCCATTGTCCTGAGTTCAATACTGAGGTAGAGCGGAGGGTTTTTTTTTTAATTTTTTTTTATTTTCATTGGAATTATTTCCTACCTTACAGAGCTAAGAAGTGTGAATGCGGAAGTAATTGCGAGAGTTTAAAAAAAAAAAAAAAAAAAAAAAAAAAAAAAAAAAAAAAAACTGCAACAAACAAAACGAAACAAAAAAACGCTAAATGACCACCGCCAACGAATTACTTGTTTCAAAGTAATAGAAGTTGAAGAGGCTATAGGAAAAAAAAAAACAACTAAATGTTTGGATGTCCAAACAGCAGTTTTAAGATATGTTTGTGTTGACTTGGGGGATAAACAGTTGATTGTTCTTACAGCATTGCGCACTGCCTAGTACTTAAAAGCTCTTCCTATGCAGATATTTCACATGATCAACAAGTGGTATGCAGAAACATATTTTCTATCAACAGTATGACGTTTTTACAGAGGGGAAAAAGAAGAGAAATTGCTCCTGAATGGTACACCGATAAACATCTGACTAGATTGCCATGGAGACCCGTCACGTCCTTCGAGAGACCAGTAACAGACCTTGGGACTAGCAGCGATGGCAAAGGCCGCTGGGATATCTACAGCCGCCTATTGGATGACCTTCAGTCTGTCTATCTAAGCACCTAAGTATAATAAATAAAGCAAGCAATAAACCTCATACATATCTAAGCTGGAAGAAGATTCATCTTGGGCGATATTTATAGGACCCATTGACCAAATAACCTTGGGCAGACTGCCTTCACATTTCCTGAAACAACGCTCCCAGTGAACCTTGGCCCAAATCTGCCGCTGTCACCCGCTTTCAAAATTATTGCAATGTTTTGAGCCCGAAGTGGCACTTGCCATCTGCCGGCGCCTGTCCAAGGCTGTTGAAAAAAAGCTGAACGTTGTCTCAGGTCGGGACAAACACTTCTATCTAGTCCACGACGCACTGTTTTGCAAACCACCAATCTCCAAAATGCGAAACGTGCAGAGTAAGCTGCTTCCCATGTTAATCTGGGACAAAACACGCGCGTGTTGATAAAATACTACGACGAAGGTGGCTTACGCAACAATGTACAGGTTACTTTTCAACTCGAGTGTCGCATTAACTTTATTCACCTTCCCCGTAATATTAGTGTACAATGATTTAAAGCAGGAATCGCCAACTGGTTGCGATTTGCTCGATGCTCCTGCGAATCACTTACTGTGCAGTGTGCGACAACCTGCGCGGAAAACAAGAACAATCATTCCTTCAGTATGAAACCTTTGTATTGGAAATCCAATATCCATCTTTCATAGGTTAATACATCTACTGTAGGTTCATGATTGGTGGAACAATTGCTCTATTATGTATCTTGCATTGGTATTTTCACTTCGGATATGAACATATACATATTGTAATAGATTTGGTGACATAAATCATTCCCAAAATACAAGCTTCTTAACTTGGTTAATACCATTGTGATCGCATTATAACGTCAACAGTATGAGAAATAATTTGTAACGAAAAACTTATACATTTATAGCAATGAATTTGAACAGGTATCTTGGTTATTAACTAAGATCGAACATGATTTGAAGGAAACGCGCGCAGGACTTAGTACGCGATCACAGAAACACACGACACTAAACATCCATGACCACAGCAGAATTCGAGCCCGCGACCCTTTTGTGGCAGAACGTTAGCGCCGAACACGCCAATGACCACGGCTGCTGGGACCGTTCTTCTCCTTGGAACTTTTAAACCTCGATAAGTTTTACTAATTTAATTTACCTCTCATTTTCTTTATAACATTATCATAAATATAATCTAGAAGATTTTTGTTTTTTGTTTTTGTTGGATCCCCTTTATATCTGACAACTGTAATTGTGAGTGCTCTGTAATGTTGCTGATAACGAATGAAAAATGCCCTGAATTTTTTCAGAATGGGCACTAAGCATTTCAGAGAATGGATGACTAGTATTTCGCGTGAAACAAATTTGATGTGTAACACGACTCTACCAATTCTACAACAAGCTATTTTTACAAAAGCTTATTCTTTTTTCTACTTCAAGCTAATCGGAATAAAGATTAGCGGAAATGGTTTTTATTACTATTTTCTTGTGGGTTCGAGGGGAATGGAGGAATACACTAAATACGTTAAATCAGTTCTTGTAAGCGCTGGTCTGTATATGGTGCCATTAAAACTCTTCACTGTGCATGAGCAGGGTGAAAAAAAAAAAAGAAAAGAAAAAAAGACGTCTCATTTGAGAAAAGAATACACTTAAACTGGAAAATTTAAACAACAAATAGGAATATCTCGGAAATGGCCAACTCGAAAAACAAATGTAGCTACTACAAATTACATCGTAAGATTTTGTCTCTCTCTTTACCAACAATACAAAAGTTATCCAGAATGAAGAGGACATCGGAGGCTATTCCCAGAAGCTTCAAACATCTTTTGTCACGAAAACATCTTAATTATATATCTAAATCAAACCATTTTTCAGAAAATAAACATTTTCTTAAAGTTACCCATGTAAAGGGTAGCTTGGAGTATGTAAATTTATTGTAAATATTCGTGCCGCATCTTTTAAAAATACAAAACTTAAATACCAAGTTTGATATTTAACAAACTTTTTCTTAAGATGTCTTTTTGGATTCAGGGGGCCTTGAAAATATTTCCGTGTAATCTCGACATCGAATTTTGGGATTGAATATAACACTCCTAATACTATACGTAGTTGAAAGAAAAAAACCGTCGCGTTTTAATAATATATTGTTATCTTAATCCAAACAAGGCCAGATAACCCCAGTATCAAAAGTTAAAAGTTGATTATTGAATTATAAATTTGAAGAATTCTAGACGCATAATCCTTAATACCACGTTCACGAAACTTCAGTGTCCATACCCTTAAAAGGATGGCCTACTGCTGTGCAACTGCGTTGACCTGATGGACCGAGGACTGCAACCTGGCTCACAGTTGACCTGAAGAGGCTCAAAAAGCAATTAAAAGTTGAATGGTATTGATCTGGGATTTAATGGATTAGCGGCGAAAACAAATACAGGTATGTGGAGATATAGTCGTCATCTTCAGGCCGTGTTAATGAGGTGGAAAGTCTGCAATTTCCTGCTCGTACCTCCCCGCTTATTGATTTGCCTGCTAGAGGGAGTGGCTCATGGTGCTGCAGAGACCAGCACAACAAAACGTCACAGCCTGTGTCAACTGCACTTTCAAGTCCAATCAACACGTGTAAAGCTGTCATTCTAGCATTGCATCAAAGTGTTATCAATCACGCAGCACAAAACAGTCTCCTCCTTTCACCAAATGTGCAAACGAGACAGACATTTGCATTTCGCTTCAAATTACTGCAAAGCATAATGGTATATTCATTTTAAATAGTCCAAAAAACAAGGGTCATTTCAGAAGTCATGGCAACTATTTTTATCAGTCAATAAAGCTGCAAGAAACGCAACTCCGGATATACAATTGAAAGTCGCTGAGATTTCTTTGCAATGCTGGTACTAAATTGGGATCCGGGTACAAGGGACTATGGGTGCGGGACATTGAAAGATGCGTAAATAATGATCATTGTTTTATTCGTATTATATATGCACAAAAAAGTGCGCATCGAACTAACGACTTTCAAAATAATCCCCCAAGGCTTCCACGCACCAGCCACGCAATTTCTACGTTATGTTCACTGTTCAACTTTCGTGACATCAATCTAGGAACACAGCCTCTTTCTACGATTCTAACGTTTGTATATGTCTACTAGCACCTATCAATGCACTCAGATGTCATCTGGGGGAGGCACCCCGTGCTGTGTACATGTTTTTAAATGTATATATTGCAATAATCGCATATTCGGTTATTCGGAATATATAAAATAATTGCCATGACTTCTGAAATAACCCTCGTATCAAGTTTTAAAAAAATCGGCATGACAAATTCCCCAATTGACTCTTGTTTTCCTCTGAAAACCACACAAGCGATCTCAAAATATTTTGAGAAGATATGGCGACTTCGTAGTTTTCAACCAAGTAAGTATGTTTATTCAGACGCATAGTCAGAAATATGCAACGTACAAAACAGCACAGTTTCGTAATGTAATCGCTAGTCATATTTTCACTACTGAAGAGGGAAATATAGTCACCCAAAAATAGGTATCTATAATTAATTAAGGAGTTATTAGAAAATAATTACCAAAATATATAATTGACTTATTGGATTGAAACTGATATTAGAAAGCCCATGACCATTCTTGTAAAATTTGATGAATTTATGTTAAATAAGCACAAGAAACTTTATTCCATGCAAGATTCGAGTGAGAAAATGTGATGTGTATCATTCACATGACCTTCTCTAACTATTCTGCAAACACTTTTCTTACAAAGACTTATTCTTCTATATTCATCTTTAATAGGTGGTGTGTTAATCAAATCGAATGTTAATGAGAAAATCGAAAATTCCGAAAAATTTACCCTGTAAAGGATAGTTTGGGGTAGGGAGGATTTTCCTGAAAATCTTCGTGTCACTCCTTGGAACATACTGCCCGGTTTTGAATAAACTAGCGAACCGTTGCATTCTATTGTATTCAGAAGCATTCTATTCTATTGTATTCGAGGTTTTTGTTCACTTTAAGGTTAAGCCCAGGATTTCATTACTTCACAGGCATCTTGAAACCGTCAATTTGGGGAACAGTTGATGTTGATTTAAAGAAAGCCAACGAGGTAATGCATAAAACTAGCCGAAAGAAAAGTCACCAATTAAGGGTAGTAAGTAGTTTTGACCTGCAGAATACTACGAAGGTTTTCAGTAAATGTTATAAGTACGGAATTTGGTGAGAAACTTCTCTTTGTGTCGAAACAGTCGCTAGGGCTACAGGTTATTCGCTCAGTCAAAAATGTGACGCTACAAAGACGAAATAAAGTGCGCGGTCAAGTGAAAGACATGGTGTGTTGAAGCGTAAAGGATAAATGAGTAAAAACAGTTAAGAAACATACCTCCAAGGTAATGGGGAAATTGACGAGTTCGACATAAGCAGTGAACGTGAACTTACGAGCAAAATTAAAGAACGGCGTCTAATATTGAATAAGCTACAGCAAACAGGTAAATTCACAGCGCAGAAATAAGTAACTAGCATACAAATCACACACGAATAAAGTTATAAAAGTATTCCTGAGCAATATCTTTAAGCGGACAACGAAACTCTTGTACAAAGCAGTAATCAAAGTTGAAGTTGGACCCAAGTGTTTTAATAATCACCCACTCCAATTACACATTCTCCCACCAGAAGCCTAGTCGTAATATAGCTAGCGGGACGATTACAACAAAGCATCCCCTGACTTAGTGTCAACCAGATTCATCTTCGAGAATACCAGGAGGACCGAGGATCCAACAGTTGATCTCAGGAGACGCCTAAGGAGAACCCGCACATCCTTAAAATGCCGTAGTTGTTTATCTGATTTCACGCAAAAAGTATTTGAAAAATATCAAACTGCTATTTAAACAGTTGTTTCACCTTCTGTTTGCTCCCCTTTTTATATTGATACCTCTGAGATACTGTAGGTCAAATTATCAATAAAACTCTTGGGCGCAGGAGATTCAAGAAGACAAAGTTAAGCATGAAATTTTGGCCACAATCGGTCATAACATTGAAAATTGCTTTTTAAAGCAAATGGTTTTTGGAACCTCTGGGCGTCAACAGAGAATCAGCAAGCTGTCTTTATCTTGCTTCGGGCTCTACAGAGATTTAAAGGCGTACACTACAGCCATATTGCATACTATTTCATAGAATAAGGGTTTTCCCAAAACTACATTTTGACACTTTCAAAAAATGCTAACCAATTTTCTGAAATTTCGAGAAGCGTGCAACGTTTTAACTATACAATATATTTAAGTAATAAAATTAATTAAATAGTTTGTATTTTGGCAAGAATAAAATTTGGTAATCATGTAACTTAATAGCAATCCAATCATAGTAAAATTTTCAGGAAAATCTATACAAAAAATAGAAATTTGAAATGTCATTCTCAGTGTCCCTAGGAGAAAGTTTGCCATTTCTTTATGGTCAATTCTGAAACATTGCATTAATGTATCTCCCTAGCATTAGGGAAAGTAAAACGATGGCAGAGAATAAGTGTGAGGGAGTTTAATTTCATCACCCCTACTAAAATTTCTCCCACTGTTGTCGCATGCATAGTTTTAATATTGACTTTATTCTATTCAGCTTTATTGCAGAGTAATAGATGTGTAAAAACCTACTTGAATATTTACTCCTTCGCTATTATATAATATTTCTAACCATAAAGGGTTAAAACAACAGTTATCTATACATTCTAGCTTACAGTGCAGAACATTTTCAAATATAACGTCATAAACATTCGTACTGCGCACTTGCCCAAGAGACGTGATAAGCAAGTAATAAATCCGCGTCGTTTATCCCTATTCGTGCGTATGTACACTGAATACAAGTTGCGGCAACCCGCTTCACTTTGACGTCATTCGCAGTCTGCTGCTTGCTCTACGGCGTGTGAGAATAGTGAAGCGAGGTCGTTTCGTTGCTGAACAGGCCATCAAGACGAGAGCACTGTCTGTATATGGGACAGTTATGTCTTACTCCTTCGTCATTGCAGGCAAAGATGTTTTACCAGTGGACCGCCACTTCGAGATAGAAAAGGAAACTTTATGGTGTTTACATGTTTCTGTAGTTGATAGATCTAGCAGATTATTACAAAATTATATTTATAACGGGTTAAGTTTCAGCTTCACCTTTTAAAATCTTCTAGTTCATTGTACACTCCGACCAAAGCAAATCTTTGGCGTATTTTGTATCGTTTTCTGGGGTCTTTTGAAGCGTGTCCTGCACTAGCCGATAAATGAAAATGGAGTTTTATTTTTGGACGCTGTTTAACTGCTGTGGTTCTCAGCGTCCTACTCTACACTGGGCAAGAAAGATCTCTAAATGTTGCTCAAAGGCCTCTTTTATCAGGCTTGAGGTTTTTTTACGTGCCGTAAATCTACTTTACTTCCCTTCCGAAGAAGTGCCGGTCCCCTTGGCCGCGCTCGCCAAAGCGTCTCGCTTTGGTGTTTCGCGGCGCAGGGGATCGTGGGTTCGAGTCCCGCCTTGGGCATGGGTGTTATATGTTTGTGTGTGTAAAAAGTAAAACAGAAATTCAGTAATCATACAGTAATCAAAGTAAACAAATTAGGTAAATAAAAAGTAGGGTATACAAAAAAAATATATAATAATAATAATAATAATAATAATAATAATAAAAAAGAAGCCGTGCTAAGGATTTTACACTCGAAAAAATTCATCGTCCTCCACCGGGTTTGAACCCGTGACCTTAGGTATATGAAGTTGGCATGGTAACCGTTACATCACTAGTCAATAAGGTATGGATTATAAGAGAAAGCGATGGAAGAAAAACACTAGAATCCAAAGTATCTATAAGCGAACAGGTGCCAATGTCCAGATGTTCAAAACATTTAGTCAGTATACTGCTTGCTTTTGCATCTGACAGGTGGTGAAGTGAGATCACAGTCTCGATGCCCTGGAGCTGTGCCCAAAGAGGAGTTTTGCTACCCACTCTTTGTAAGACAAACTGAATGTATCCGTCTACTCTTTACTTCCTCTATACGTACTATGTACATAGTGTATAGAGAAGGTATTGTATTGCACCCAAAACTCGATACCGAGATCTCACCGGAAATACAAATTTGAGATCCCCTGAAACAAAACAAAAAAAGCATTTTTAGAAAAACGTGCGTGTGTGTGTCTGTCTCTCTGTCTTTGGGCATCTTCCAAGGGTTGTGACACGAAGGTTACAAGAAAATCTCCCCACTACTCTTTACATGGAACATGTTGGAAAATTTTGATTTTCTCAAATATGGCTTACGATTTTGATTAAAATACCGTATGTAAGATATTTTTATGACAAATGAAATGTACTCTCGAATTTTCTGGGAATAGCCTCTGAAGACCTCTTCATTCTGGATGACTTTTGTGTAACTGGCAAACCGTAAGAGATATACAAAAATTCACTGCACAAAAGATGTAGATCTCATCGAAACACACAATTTGTCATATACCATTTGTTTTTAGTTAACCGTTTTCGAGATATTCCAGAATATTAGTTTAAATTTTAGCCACTTAACTTTGTTCAAAAGGGAAGACATCTTTCTTCTCGTTTGTTTACTCTTAGAAAGCAAAGAGATTAGAATTTCAATTGTTTCACATAGCGACCGAGTTTTAAAGGACGAGCTTATCGCTTTAGCCTGTGCATTTCGTTATTTTCCTTCTACTTACAAGGAGCTAGTAATAAGACTAATTCTGCTTATGTTAATCTTGATTAGCATGATGTAGATAACAGATTAATATTTCGAATAAAAGATGTGTTTACCAAAGAGCTAGGGGACATCATGTGTATGAAAAACATAAAGGGACCAAGTAATAAGGACAATTTCTGCTAGCGTTATCTCGATTATTATGAAGTAGATAGAAGAATAGGCTTTTTAATAATAACTTGTTACAGAGATGTAGAGAAAGTCACGTGATTGTAACACATCACATTTTTTCTATTTTATCCAATGCGAATGAGAGCGTAAACATATATTACGTTTCTACGCCATTTTGTAACCCTTACTGTGGTTATTGGCGTAGCTACTTAGCAGAAGTGGGGCACCTTTGCACCATGGCCTAAAGTAACCACTGTTTCACAAGCCACCTAGAACACGCAATATGATGTAGACGCGAGGTGCAGTGAGATTTTCTTTGGCACTCTTTGTACAATAAATTTCATGAAGAAATCAGGGGAAGGTAATGAAATTCATTAAATTAATATGAGAGAATTAAAACGTCACCGAGCAACGTGCTAGTGTACAGTATATGTTTGTTTGTTGGTCGGTTTAAAGTTTTTTCCTATTTCATTGTCTATTCACTCAGCATTAAAATTGAAGAGTTATAAAAGAGGAAATGCTGTCATGGTAAAGGTCTTAATTTAACTTTTTCTTTCTTTTTAATTTAGTATTTCTGAATTTAGGAGTGCAAATGTTTTATTTTATATCTGCCTTTTCTCCGGTTTGTAGTCCTCCATGGTGTAATAGTTACCATGATAACTTCATATACCCAAGGTCGCGGGTTCAAACCCGGCGGAGGACGATGGATTTTTTTTTCGGGGATAAAAATCCTTAGCATGGCTTCCTTCGGAAGGGAAGTAAAGCCGTTCGTCCCGGTCATAGATTTACAGCGGCACGTAAAAGAAGCTCAAGCCTGATAGAGAGGCCTCTGAGCAAAATTAAGTGGTCTTTCACGCCCAATTTAGAATGGGACGCTGAGAACCACAGTAGTTAAAGAGCGTCCATAAATAACACGCTATTATTTTCTCCGGTTTGGCAGAGAGGTCAGTGTTCTGACTTACCTCCCAGAGGTCCCGAGTTCGATTCCTGGCTGGGGCGGATTTGTTTTAGAACTAGAGTCAATCCGTATCCCGCACGGAGTTTGGAAGTACACGTCTGTGCACGAGTCTCTTTTTAAATAGTATGGACTGAAGAAAACATAGAATACGTTAATAAAACCTAAGTTCAGCGCGCGATATTACCATAATTAAAGGGGGGCTATATAAATGAAAAAAAAAAAAAAACTTTCTTTTGTTAAGCTCTTTTTTAATCCGTTGGCAAGGCAGGATTGTATATAAAACTAGCCGAACCCACAGTTCTGTTCCGATATTCGTTAAATTCAGAGATTCTCATTTTATTATTTCCCCACTCATCCGCACATCTCGCCCCCCCCTCCAACACCTGTTTCTCTGTGCAACTTAAAAGTAATGTGATGTTTTGAAAACTGTTTCTTGTGGGGTGCTGATAAAACTTATAAGATTTAACTGGTCTTAACTATTTCTCACGGCAACTGGTTTACAGGAATAATCTAGGTAACGAAAAATTGTTATGACAACTTAAGATGTATTCATCTCATCGAGATATTGTAAAGAAAACTTGTTAGAAATATTATGCTTACGAACTTTAATATAATATATAAATCTGATGCGTTCCATTCACATAACTTTATCCAGCTATTCTGCAAAAGTATTCTTACAACTTCATGCTAATCAAGATAAACGAAGATAGCAAAAATCGTCGTATTAACTACTTCCTTATAACTAGAAGGGAAATAAGCGAATACACTAGTCTAAAGCGAAAGTTTAAGAGCTGTTGCTATGTGATTGAAATTCGTTTCTTTGCATAACCAGGAGTTGACAAATTCCCGTATGACAAAAGTTTTTTTTATTTTAAAATTGAAACAAATAACAAGGAATATCCCTGAAATGGCCAACTCCACGAAAAAAATTAGTGCGACATATATTTGTGTGTTTTAACGAGATTACATTTTTGTGAAGTAGATTTTTTCTATCTCTTACGGTTAACTAGTTATGCAAAATTCAGCAAAATTAATCTAGAATGAAGAGCTCTTCAGAGGCTATTCGCAGAAAATTCCAACTATACATTTTATTTGTGATTAAATATTTTTAAAATACGGTATTTATTTTAAATCAAATCGTTAGAGCCACTTTTGAGAAAATTAAAATTGTCCATTTTTTTACATGTAAAGGATAGTTTGGAGTGGGGGGATCTTCCCCAAAATCTTCGTGTCCCATCTTTACGACATAATAAACTTAAATACCAATTGGACCTCTTTCCAATTTCTATTTTTTATAAAACGTGTATTTCCGTGAAATCCCAGTATGGACTTTTTGCATGGAATGCAATGCCTTCCTACCTACTATGTGTACACTGTACATACATGCTAGAGAAAGTAATAATACGCGGATCATTTCGACTTCTTGATTTTGTATGGCGAATAGAATATGCTTACAAAAAGCGTTTACTGCAGTGTAACAGTTATTGCAATAGTTTTCTTAGTATGTCCGTCTCGCACGCATTTAATATTTTCCAAGACGCTGCAAATCCGTAGTTGAAATTTTGACCGCTAAAAATCTGACTGCAATCTAATAAAATCTAAGGAGAGCCTTCTAATACAATGCAATTTTTATTTCCCAAAATATATCGCTTGGCCGTTTGAAATTTTAGATGAGCTAGGCCATAAAAGGTAGCCAGTTACAAAGATTTTAATTCCAGGAAACAGATGCAATTATAAACGTGAATGGTAAGAATCCTTCGCCGCCCTTCCAACTAACATAGAGCTTCCTTTATTTACTTTATCGACGCGCCATCTGGCGGATGAGCAAGGGATTCACTGGTAGATTATTCGAGACGATCTCTTTTGCTGTTTTAATACTCTGCTATCATGTCCCTACCTCTCTTTAATTTGGAAATCTAAGTCTTTTGTTAATAAGATGAATTAAAATCGACAAAAATAATAGAATGTAACACCTGAAGTAATCCCACTCATGAGAAACCTAGCTAAATTCTAAAGTATTAAGTGTTGCGTTCACTTTAACGCTTATTCTTCTACTTCAAGCTAATCGAGATAACATTAGCAGAAATGTTTTATTACACATTTCCTTGCAGTTACAAGGGAAATAACGGAATATAGACGACTAACTCTTTGAGCAAAAGAAATAATTTTTCCAATAAAAAATTCGCATTTCTGCCCAATAAGGAATCGAATCTAGGTCCTAATTTAGAGCCAGTACGCTGAACCACTCATACACAACATACTATGGAATTGCATACATATTTAATCTTGGGGCATGTAAAGACGTTCACATTTTAGTTCCTATAACTGCTCTATGCGAGGCAATTTTCACTGAAAGCATTTTACAATAAAATAAAAGTTTTTCCAAAAAAACCTGAAAAGCCTCAGATTATTCTATTTTTACTCAGCAAACGTTATATTTCTGAAACAACAAAATGCTGACTGCGAGCTGATTTTTCCACACGGAGGTCTTGGGTTCGATTCCCGAGTTGTTTCACAAGTTAAAAGCCCCCGATATATAGTAGTTAATGGGAGCTATACAAATTAAACAATAAAATAACAATGCTGGAAGTGAAGAGAGGGAGAGCGAAAGTAAAAAACTGTCTGCAAGAGAGTTTTGATCTTTGGCAAGGTGTATAAGTTAACTGTTTTCCCACCAGGCCCAGAGAAATAGAAATCCTGAAGGATTCCCTCACCCAAAAATCATCTTAAAACTTCAGCAAAATGAGTTTTAATTTGAAAGTTGAATTTTTATAGACGCCGTCCCTTAAATGAGTATTTTTCAGAATTGCATGTTTTGACATCCCCTGAATAACAAATACATTTTTAGAAAAATGTTAGTGTGTGTGGGGGAAGGGCAGCATAATTAAAAACGAAGTCAGGTACCAAACTTGGTATTTGAATTCAGATCTTCCAAGAATGCGACACGAAAGTTTAAGAAAATCTCCCTACTTCCAACTACAAATTACTGTGTCAAAGTTCCGAGAATTTGCCAATAAAACACAAAAAAATGAACTATTCGTCCAATTTTATTTCATCGCCTTCAAAGTAGGCCCCTTCTGAAATTATACATTTATGCCAACGAATAATCCAATCATCAAAACATTTTTTGTAGGTACTTTTAGGAATCGATGTCAATTGTCGCCGCGAATTTTCCTTTATGTCTTTTATCGACTGAAAACGGGTGCCTCGAAGTGGTAACTTGAGTTTTGGAAAGAGAAAGAAATCAGCAGGAGTCAGATCACGTGAATACAGTGGTTGTTCGATGAAATTTATTGAGTTTTTGGCCAGAAATTCGTTCACAATAATAGCCTTGTGAGCTTGTTCGTTATCGTGGTGCAGAATCCATGAGTTGCCGTTTCACAAATCTGGCCTATTTCGCCGTCTTTGTTCTGTCAAACGCCGCATAACGCTAAGTTAATAGTCTTTATTTACCATCAGACCTTCTGGCAAGAATTCTGCATACACGACACCGCGATAATCGAAAAAAACTGTCAACATTAACCTTCAGTTTTGATCGAGTTTGACGTGCCCTTTTAGGTTTCGGTTCAGTTAGAAGGCGCCATTCGGAAGCTTGTTGACTGGTTTGAGTGTCAAACGCGTAAACCCACGTCTCATCACCAGTTACAATGCGTTTCATGAATGTGGGGTCGGAAATGGCTCGTTCTAGCATGTCTTCAGCAATCCTTATGCGATTGAGTTTTTGTAGAAAATTCAAGTCTTTCGGAATTAACCGAGCTGCAACGCGTGTCATGCATGTCCAAACAATCGTTTAAAGTGGTACGAATCGATTCATGAGACACAGAAAGTTCAGCGGCAATCTCTCTCAGACCTAAATGACGATTTTCAGACACCATTTTCTTCACTTAAGCGATGTTCAATTCAGTTGCAACCGTTGATGGCCGACCAGAGCGAGGCAAATCTTCCACCACATCTCGACCATTTTTGAATGCATTGTACCACGCATATGCTCGTGTTTTTGATAAAGCCGATTCACCATAAGCCCTCTGTAACATTTTCAGTGATTCGACACACGAAATACCATTTGCAATGCAAAATTTGAGACAGATTCTTTGTTCAATATTTGTATCCATCGTAAAATCGCAAATCACCTTTGAGAAGAACTAACAAAATGGCGTACTGTAAACAAACTAGATGACGATCAAACTTCGCGTGGGTATAGAGGAAAGTTGTACCAACTTAGCGACAACAATAATTCCGAATCCCCTTTTAAACAGGATTTTTAAATGATCAATTCCCGGTACTTTGACAGAATGTATATAGAACATGTTTCGAAATGTTTTATTTTCTCAAAAATAGTTTTAACGATTTTGATTTAAATGCCACATTTTAAAGATATTTTTACGACAGACGAAATGTATAACTTGAATTTTCTTAGAATAGCCTCCGAAGAACTCTTCATTCCGAATGAGTTGTATATGACTCCTAAATCGTAAGAGATAGCCAAAAACTTACTGCACAAACGTTGCAGATCTCAGTAAAGCATGTAATTTGTCATGCATCGTATTTTTGTAGAGTTAACAGTTCCGGAGATGTTCCTTTAAATTGGTTTCAATTTTAAATTACTTAAACTTTTCTCACGCGGAAAATCAACTCTTTTGTTTTAGCATATTTCCCTTACAAGGAAGCAAGTAATAATGACAATTTCTGCTGATTAACATGACGAAGACTTTGTTTGTGGAACAGCTAGACTTGTGAATGGAACACGTCAGATATTTCCTATGGTTATATAGTACTCAATAAACTGGTCTGCTATGTTCACAAAGCTAAATTTGTTTTAAATCTCATGTGTTACACTCACACGACTTTCTCTAGCTGTTCTACAAACTTCATACATAAGATTTTTCTTCTTTCTTCACCTTGCTAATCGTGGTACTCATTAGCACAACGTTCTTATTATTTAGTTCCGTATAAGTAGGAAGAAAATAAGGGAATACACTAGGTTAAACCAATAGTCAAATGTTTTAAAAGCTGTCGTTAGCGGTTGTCATTACAAATCGCTTCTTTTCTTGGCCAGGAGTAGAACAAAAGAAAAACGGACACTCCCGCCTGAGAAAAGTATAAGTACTTCACAACTGAAACTAATAACAATGAATACCTCGAAAACGGTAAGATCCACGAGAAAAATGTATATGACATTACTTGTGTATTTTAACAAAACATTGTCTATCTCTTACGGTTTACTAGTTATGCCAAATTAAGCAAAATTCATCCAGAATAAACAGATCTTCAGAAGCTATTCCCAGAAAATTCAAGATATAGATTTTATTTGTTAGGTAAATATCTTTAATATATGATATTTTAATCAAAATCGTTAGAGCCATTTTTAAGAAAATCAAAATTTTCGAAAAAAGTTCCATGTAAAGGGTAGTTTGGGGTGGGGGGATTTTTCTCAAAATCTTGTGTCGCATTCCTGGAAGATACTAAACTTAAATACCAAGTTTGGTATTTTAACTACTTTTCGTTTTTGGTTATCGTGTTCACAGACACACGGACCTTTTTCTGAAAATACCTTTTTTTTTTTTTTTTGATACAGGGGACCCTAAAACATATATTTCCGGTGAAATCTCGGTATCGAATTTTTTGGTGGAGTGCAATACCTTCTCTATACACTATGTACATAGTACGTATAGAGAAAGTAATAAATGAACAAAAATTTAAATGACAGGCGGAGATAGCTTTCTATAGCCATCGTGCCAATGCCTTCCCTAATCTGTTCCTCTGTTGCTACGTCACAACGAGCAGCCTTGTCTTTAAACGGACACGCGGCTCTGCATTAGCACCATCTCTATGTTGCTCGCTCCAAGGCCTCAAGAGATTCTAATCACATATAGGAAACAAGGTCGGCCACGAAGAGAGCTTCCTTTGGCCATATCTTTTCTTCCTGTGTATTTCTTGATAAAACGTTAACTCCTATTTAGATAACGAATGTCAGAAAACCACAAGGGTATTTAAACAACAAAGTCGCAGAGAATTCCAGTCTGAATGACTTATTGGCTAGAAAGTCTTCGGTAAAGCTATACGATGGTTTCACCACGCATACGGACATGCGAGCGGCACGCGCACGCGCACACACACACACACACACAAAAACGGTCTTAAGACTTTTACTGGGGATCCATACTTGAAAGTGTTGAAAACATTAAGTGAAAGTTGCCAGATTGCCGAAATTTTGACTTCTTCTTGGGATCATTGGGGTTTCAGCTTCACAGAACCCTCGGATACGCTTTGCTGCTTAGGGCCCTCCACGTAGGGCTACGCTTTGCAGCTTAGGGCCTTAAATGTTTATAACATACCAGTAAGTAACTACAATGCTGCTCTAATGACGAAATAACAAAAGTGCCCACGTATAGAAGTAATGCCAAGTGGTGGAACCATCGTACACTAATTAATAATAATTCTTCCTAGTCCTGACTTCTAGCCGAGTGTCATTTAGAATTGGCTATACTTTGTATACGCAGTATTTTTATTTATTTATTTATTTATTGTTTGTTTTGGTGTCTTAACGCCCTATAACCTGATCGGTCATATCGTTAGATGAATGAAATTGGCGAAATTGTGCTCAAATAATCTCGGAATCCATTGAGCTTAAAGTTACTTGACACTCGTCTTCTCAGGATAAGGGAAAACCCCGAAAAAAAACAGTATCCGTGTAACTCACCCTAAGCGAGATTCGAACTCGCGATCTGTTGAATGTGAGGTAGACATGTTACGACCACACTACCAAGGCAGGCACGTAGTATTTTGTCTTGTTCTATGTTCTGTTCGTTGGATATATTCTTGGTCATTAATTATTGTTCGTGAATTGTTATGCATATTGTCTATTGTTCATTGAATGCACGAAAAGTGCTGCGAAAAGAAAAGTATAACCAGTTTTTTTCGCTAAACCAAGAAGTGAAAAAGAAACGTTCTAACATGCCGGTCCCCATGGCCGCGCACGCTTAAAGTGCCTCGCTTTGGTGCTTCGTGGCGCAGGGGATCGTGGGCTCGAGCCGCCTTGGACATGGGTGTTTGTAAATGTATATATATGTGCATCAGACGCAAAAAGCAAACGGTAACCAAACAGAAAAAACAAAATAAATATTAGGAAAATGAAAATAAAAAGTAGAAAAAGGCATTCAGCGCCAGAGTCCAAAAAGAAAGAAACAAACAAACAGTGGGGAGGGGGGGGGGGAGGCAAAATTGGTGGAATACTCGCATCTAAAGACGTGTTGCACAAGTGTTTCAAAAACTTTTTCTCACAAAACAGAAGCGATACAGAGCGACCACTGTTTATGAATAACCTCGTGACGCCAGAAATGCCTCAACACAACATACCCCGAGAGATCAAATCCCGGCTATGGCACTTAATTTTTCAGTCTGAATTTACCTTTCCAAGTCCTGTTCTACACACGGCTAGTCTGGAAGAAACAATTAACAGCTTATAAAGGTTAGTATAACTCATTATAGTGGATGTTGCTATCACTCATGAGTACACCCCCCCAAAAAGGAACATCTCAAAAATGACCAGCTCCGTGAAAAAAATGTATATGACATAAATTGTTTTAATTAGATCTACATTTGTTGTGTAGTAAACTTTTGTCTGCCTCTTACTGTTTGGCAGTTTTGTTAAATTCAGCAAAATTCATCCAGAATGAAGAGCTCTCCTGAGGCTATTTCCAGAGAATAAAAAGTATACATTTTGTTTGTCATGTAAATATCTTTAATATACGGTATTTTAATCACAATCGTTATGGCCATTTTTGCGAAAATCAACATTTTCGAAAAATTTTCATGTAAAGAATATTTTGGGATCGAGGATTTTCCTGAAAATCTTCGGGTCGCATCCTTGGTAGATACTAAACTTAAATACCAGGTGTGGTATTTTACCGACTTTGTTTTTTTTTTTATACAGGGGACCCTAAAATGTGTATTTCTCCAATGAAATCTCAGTATCAAATTTTTGGTGGAGTGCAATACCTCCCCTACTTACGAATCATGTACTGTGTACATAAAGTAAACAACTCCTGCTTTGTTAGACCGGCAATATAAGGAACGTACTGTATTGTACTTTTAACAGTTCATAGTGTTTAAACTCTGGTTAATAAGTGCCAACTCCCTCAATTTAACATGTACTCGTTCCTCTTCGCCTCTCTTGACAACGTGAACAGCTGGAGTTAGGATAAAGAATAAGTAAGAAAATTCGTGAACACGAAACTACAAACTAAGAAATTAAACATAAATACAAGTATTCGCATTTATGAAATGATCTATTATAAAATGAAGTTATTCTCCGGAGCAATGATCTCAAAATAAAGATTTTGGAAAATTTATGTGGCTCTGGTCGCCGAAATAACTGCAATTTGTTTTCTAACCATTGGTATTATTCGTCCGCATTCTGAATCATGCAATTTTGCATGAACATATATAAGCATCTTGAACGAATTTAAGCTCAGTTCACAAGCTGTCAAAATTTAGTGAGTTGCATTTCTATTAGCAATAATTCACACCGCTGAGACTTGCTAATGTTCGTGCCTAACTTCCACAGCGGAAACTAAATTTAATATAAAAGCTATGCTATCTAATAATCAAAGTATGTCAAAAAGTAGTTATGAATTGCAATGATTTCCTGTATTAATCGAAAAGTTTCACGAAACATGTTTTGCAACGTGTAATTAATTTCATACTTTAAACCCTATCTCTCTAAGTTGTCAGTATCTAAAGCGCAAGAACATCTGAGAATCGCAACGCATACCGGCAACGCAACCTGCCGTTCTCGCTAAATGGTTTGTTCACAAGACCCGGGTGGGAGTGACCGATCGCGAACTCGGTGAATGGGGGACAAGTGGAAGATGCAAGCTAACCTTGGCCACGGCGGAGTGCGGAGACCTTGGGAGAGGTCACTGCCACAGTTTCGCTACTCGCGCACTGCTGCTATCTAGCGGTTCACTCCTCAACTTTCTTTCTGTCCCTCCGTGACCCGCTTGCGCCTGGAACACCCGCCCCCCTCTTCCAAATACAGGCGCCTGGCCCGGGACCGCACTTCTGTCTTCCGCAAGCTTTCTTACGATGTTCGCTTTCCAAGACAAACAATATATTCTGTAACCTGGCGTATCCAATCCTTGTACTTTATGTTTCTGTTTCACTTAAGAGTTTTGGAAGAATTCAAACGGATCTGATCTATGTTATTTCGCTAACGAGTCTAAATTACTTTGCTAATGAGTTCAAAAGTTAATGCAAGTCTGTAATTTTAATGTAGATCACACTTCTGAGAGTATTTTAAGTGAGAAACGATCAGCCTGGTTTATGCGAAATAATTTTGTATGCCATAAGTATACCAGAGTCTTTCTGCTTGACACATAGTCCAGAATAAAGCAAAATCCAAAAGTATCAGACGATTTGGCATAACTAAATAATAACGATAGGTATCAACACAAAAATGTATTTACAAAGTTATAGTACCTTACTCTATTTCTCAGCGTAATCTCCATTCTCTCAAGAGATTTATTGTCACGTGGTACGAGTTTTTCAATGCCGATGTTATACTTTTCTACCGCTAAAGGACTTGTTCGATTTGTTTTTTTGAAGACACAAAATGTTCGGTCACTCGAATGTTATAAGCAGTGTATGGTGAATTTGCAATGAACGAGGCTTCTGTGAGGAAATGGGGCAAGACCGATCAAGAAAAAACCAGTATGCACGACAAAGACCGGAGTGGAATTCATCAACCGTTATGGAGGAGTTGAAAGTAAATGTTGATAAAAGACTTTTTAGGTGAAAAAATTTCCCAAACTCAAAGTGGCAGTACATCTTGGCTCAGATCTTTAGCGGTAGAAGAATATAACATCCGCATTGAAAAACCGGTATCAAGTGACAATAAATACCTTGATAACAGTGGCGATTAGGTTGAGAAATAACATTTTTATGTTGACATCTTTCTTTATTATTTAGTTATGCCAAATCGTCTGTTACTTTCTGGATTGCCCTAGTTTGTAGTGCATAATTTTTGGATGATTATTAGATTACATAGAGCATTAATAGTAATTAAATAATGCAAACGAATGTTATGAGGCAATCACATTTCTACTGTAATTTCGTCAGCTGCTTCAGAAATAAATAATATGAGCACATTCAATCTTAAGAAAATTAATATTGGAAGTCCAATAACGGCGAAGAATTATACTAATTGTACTTTCATATTCATTACTTTAATATTTGATCGTAGTAGTTCTGGACATATTACTATTGCGTTATAGCAACCAGGTAAGATGTGGGTTTACGACCACAACAGTGTTGATAAGTAATAAAAATTAGCCTCCTCGTCCAAAATCCATATTAAAGGGTGCTATGATCATGAATGAAAAAAAAAAGGGCTGACTTTTCTCCTATTCTGTAACAAACTATTCTTACAAAATATTCTTCTTCTATGTATCTACTTCATGATAATCGGAACAAAGAGGGTTTTATACGAGTTCTTACTTCCTTGTAATGCACTAGGCTAAAGCAATAAGTCAAATCTTAAGTGTTTTGTGTAGTAAGTTTTTGTTATCTCTTACGGTTTACCACTGTAATCGACAATTGAAATGTCTATTCCCAAACAATTCAAAGTATAGTTTTTATTTGTGATGAAAATATCTTAAACATTTTAATAGAATTTGTTACTCATTTTTGAGAAAATAGAAATGTTCGAAAAATTTTCCACGTAAAGGGTAGTTTGGGGTGGGGGGGGGGGGTTCCTGAAAAAAAAACGTTTGTGTCGCATCTTTGTAATATATCAAGTTCAATACGAAGTGTGCTACTTGACGACTTTTCGTTTTTGAGTTTATCGCGCGGGTCTCGCATGGTCTTAATACTGAGCACGTTTCTTGCTCCTCGAATACGGGAAATCCCGTATAATACGGGAGAAGTCTACCTGCCAGTATAATCTTGCCTTAATGCAATTCTAACACTTCCTAACCAATAAATACATGAAGCCTGCCTGGGTAGTGTGGTGTCGAGTAACTTTAAGCTCCATGGACACTGAGGACATTTGAGTATCATTTCACCAATTTCATTCATCGTCCGATATGACCAACCAGATTAAAGGACGTTAAGCGACGACAAAAAAAAAAAAAAAAAAAAAAAAAAGAGAGAGAGAGAGAGACAGAGAGAGAGACAGAGAGAGAGAGAGAGAGAGAGAGAGAGAAAGTGAGATAATTTATAACAAGTGTATCCTGAACATTTTGAAACGTAATAATTTTTTGTTTTTACTTTCTCTACACGTATTATGTACATACTGTATAGAGAAGGTATTGCGTTCCACTCAAAAATAGTTACCGGTATACATATACTATTTCACAGAAAATACACGTTTTAGGGTCACCTGTATCAAAAGGAAAAGCGTGTTTGGAAAACGGTGCATGTACAAATACTTGGTATAGTTGAGTAATTTCCAAGGATGCGACACAAAGGTTTTGAGGAAAATCTCCCCCATCCCAAACTACCTTTTACATGGAAACATTTTCGAAAACTTTGATTTTCTCAAAATAGGCTCTAACGTTTTTTTACTAAAATGCCATATATTTAAGATATTTTACGCGTATTTTGAATATTCTGGGAATAGCCCTGAAGACTTCTGTATAATTCTTCTATAACAGATAAACCGTAAGAGACAGACAAAAACTTACTACACAAAAAATATAGAGCTCATTAAAACACACAATTTATGTCGTTCACACTTTTTTTTTTTTTTTTTCGTATAATTGACCATTTATTAGATACTGCTTTTTATTGATTTCAGTTTTAAAATAGTTTTCACATACAGGAATTTGTCAACTTCTCGCAATGCAAAGAGACGGATTTCATCCACATGGCAACTAGATTTTAAAACATTTGACAATTGCTATTCCCTTATTTCCCTTCTACAAGGGAAAAAAGACCCATTTCTGCTAATGCTTGTCTCTATTAGCATGAAGTAGATAGAAGTATAAGCTTTTTAACAATAATTTGTTATAGAGATGTAGAGAAAGTCGTGAATTGAGCGCTTGTTCCGTACGTGTGTCAACACTCCACTTCTGACTCAGATAGAGGAAAAGGCTCCGTTAAAAGTCTCTCGAAGTGTCACTCCGTACAAGTATTCATATCCCTTCAGAATTACTCCAAATTCCCTTTACACTTTTAAGTATTACAGGTTTTCATTGTTGCCCTTTTAGATATCTATCTCCGGTATCTGGAAGGTAACTCAGGCGGTAACGTAACCTCATTTAGGAGTTGCCATTTCGATCCCCGGCAACCGCCCACTTTGACCCATGAGTTTTTTGTGGCTTTTCCAGGTCGGCAAGCAAATACTGGGGTGAATCTTCTACCAAGGCTTTACTATCCATTTCCCGTGTGCATCACTTGTCATCTGTTTCAGAGTTGAAGGACCAGTCCCTGGCATCATTACGAGAGCCTCTGACAGGACTTGCCTTCGGGTGTGGGCCTTTTCGGGGGAACCCCGGAGGCTCGGGGCTTCTGGGTAGTCCCCAAGCGGCGGATCTGGAAACGTTAAGGATCCCGTCCATTCTTATAACCGTCGTCATCCGAATCTCTCCCGTGAATGGTCATAATGGCCTAAGTGCGCTGTTCTCCCTCCAATGAATATGAGCCTCATCCGCGAGTATCCTTAACTACCCCCTCCCCACCGTATAGGATGAATAGAAACACGTTAAAAATGTTCTTAATCCACAATTCAACATAGCTAAATACCTTCATAAGTCTTTTTGTTCTTCACTACAGTTTGTTTGTTCTATTCTATTAATTTCATTTTGAAAACAAGCCAGTATAAGTACACAGATCTTTGAAATTTTGCAGGAGTATTGTTAACACTATTTACTGCAGTAGCTTCGACTATTTAACTCATAAATGTCTAGCATGTGCTATACTTCAAGAGAAAGGCTGTTCGCTTTCAGTCCATTAAAACGGTCAATTGGTGACACACAAAACTATATCACGTATATTAGGCGTCAAATTCTCATTTTAGCTTACGTGATACGGTTCAACTAATGGTTTGCTTCCACAATCAGCTTTGCAGGAAAGGTCTAAACCTGTGCATTATTGCAACACAACATTGCACACTAAGCTATCGGGCATTTAAGTTGACGAAGAAATTGGTGCTGCCAAAGTTTCTAGTCTTCCGCGTACTATTTTAATGTATAAATTGGAGGGATATATATTAATAACGACCAATAAAATTCATATAAATTAATTAATTTCAAGAACGAAATAAGATGTTGAAATTAAATTTTCACAGACACATTTTTTAATTTCTAATAATACCTGTGCTCTAATATTTTTAAAATAACTTTCATCACCTTAACATAAATAGAAAATAATACGTCTTTACGTGATAGATTGCTGTAGAGATAAAAATAAACAGTAGAAGATAAAGTAGTATGAAAGTTATCCATTAGTTAATTTGTTTAAGCAAAAGCGAGATTCAGGTTTAAAAATCAGGTGTATTTTCATTCTTTTGACTTTACTGATTCACTCTTCTACATTTTTTTTTTTAAATTGTTTCATTTGTATTGCCCCTTTTAACTTCAATGGTCATATCGGGGGTTTTGACTTGTGAAACAACTCGTATTACTGTAGGTTAGAACATTAGGTTAATCATTATTATATTACTAATACACACGCACATTCATACTTCCAGACTCTGTGGGGGATAGGGAATAAAGCTGGTTAAAGAAAAATTCCCCGCCCCAGCCGGGAATCGAATCCGGGATCTTCTAGATATTATTTTTATAAAAGCTTACTCTTCTATTAAATCGGATAAATTTTCATTGCATAATCACACATTTCTTTGCAGGTATAAGGTGATTACTTGTAGGCTTTTAAAAAGAAGATCGCTAATGAAATTCAAAAGAGCCTCATAGACCTTATAAATGTCATCCAGAGTTTCACTGAAGACCTCAAGAAACACACAGAACAAAGCAAGGATACATGAGGCATCGATAAGGTCAAAGATCACATTATAATGAAGAGTGCTGAATATACTCATTTAATCAGTAAAAATATCCAACTAATCATGAACTGCGTCGAAAAGACCTTCACAGATAAAAAAAGGACTTCAACGCAATAAAGGAACAACCGATGGAAATGCCCAAAAACACACAAAAGATAACACCCCCATAAAAAACGTATTATGTATTTTTAAAATACACAAATAAATAAAAAGGGGCATCTGCCGATCGCGACAAATGAGCCTCTAACTCAAAACTAAGAAACAATAATTTGGCTAGAGAGATGAGATAAAAAATGGCGATTTACCACTTGAAACAAATGAAAGTATTTGAACATTCAAATCAACAAATTCCAGAAATGGCTGACGGCACAACTTCGATTTGGCATAAATTGAGTTTTTAATGAAATCTACGCTTTTTTGTAGTAAGAATTTGTCTATGACAGTTTTCCAAAACCAACCAGAATGAAGGCAGTTTTTAATAATTCAAAATTAATATTTTATCGTGCAAACACTTAAATATACGCATTTTAATCATTTTCATTAGAGGCGTTTTTGAGAAAATTAAAAAACAAATGTCCATGCAAAGATAGTTTGGGGTGATTCTGTTGAACATGTTCGCGTCTATCGTTTGAAAGTGCTACGCGTTGTGCTTTTAGGTTATGCCGTTCCACACCCAGTTAATATTGTAGTTTTTTTTTTAATTATTTAAATTGGTTCAAATCCACATTCCAAGAGAGAACTCTTTTCTTGATCCTCGTCATTTTTGACAAGTTATAATTAAGAAAATAAAAGATGATAATAAAGTAAAGGTCAAATTAACTTAATATGAAATTAATATGTGCTTCATGGGTTATCAACTTCAGGAAGAGAGGCACAGAATAAGAATGGCCGAAAGCTTGAGCTAACCTGTGAAGCACTTATTAATAACCGCCTTATATGAAATTGTTAGTGAACAGATAACATTTTTTACTTTCTCTATACGCACTATGTACATAGTCAATAGAGAAAGTATTGCTCTCCACCAAAAAATTCGATATCGAGATTTCACCGGAAATATATGTTTTAGGGTCCCCTTTATCTATAAAAAGCATTTTCACAAAAAGGTCCGTGTGTGTGTGTGTGTGTGTGTGTGTGTGTGTGTGTGTGTGTCCGTGTGTCTGTGAACACGATAACTAAAAACGAAAAGTAGCTAAAATACCAAACTTGGTATTTAAGTTTAGTATCTTCCAGGGATGCGACACGAAGATTTTGAGAAAAATCCCCCACCCCAAACTACCCTTTACATGGAACTTTTTTTCGAAAATTTTGATTTTCTAAAAAATGGCTCTAACGATTTTGATTAAAATGTCATATATTAAAGATATTTACCTGACAAATAAAATGTATATTGTGAATTTTCTGGGAACAGCCTCTGAAGACTACTTTATACTGGATGAATTTTGCATAACTACTAAACCGTAAGAGATGAACAAAAATTTAACATACAAAAAATGTAGAGCACGTTAAAACACACAATTTGTGTTATATACATTTTTATCGTGGAGTTGATCGTTTTTGAGATATTCCTTTTTCTTGGTTTCAGCTTTGAAAAACTTATACTTTTCTCATACAGGAATTTGTCAACTCCTGTCCATACAAACAAAGGAACATCAGTCACATAGCAACCAGCTTTTGGCTTTCATTTTAACCTACGGTGCTCCCTTATTTCGCTTGTATTTACAATAAAGCAAGGAATAAAACGATTTCTGCTAATTTTCCTCGATTAACATGAAATAAATAAAAGATAAGATTATCAATAATTTGTTACAGAGAGATAGAGAAAGTCATGTGAATGGAACACGTCAGATTTTTTTAATTTATTTTGTCGCTTAAGTCCTTGACCTGGTTGGTCATATTGGATGATGAATTAAATCGGTGAAATGATCTCGGGGATACATGGACCTTAGTTACTCGGCATTCGTCTTCTCAGGATAAGGGAGGGTAGAGAGAGAGAGAGAGAGAGAGAGAGAGAGAGAGAGAGAGAGAGAGAGAAGATATCCGGGTAACTCACCCTAAGAGAGATTCGAATTCGCGACATCTTGAATGTGAGACAAACACATTACCCCTAGACTAACAGGGCAGTAGTGTACTGCTATTATAGTAAATTTATACTGCAAAGGAAGTTTTAATGTTATTCGGGAACCTCACAATACACATTTCCGATGAAATTTTGATGTCGAATTTTTGGTTGGAATGCAATATTTACCCCTTTAAGGTAAGTATCTAGAAAAAGTAATATGGTCGGAAGGAATAAAGGAAGATCTGCGTGCTTCCAACGTTTTGGTAATCTTATGTCCCCCCCCCCTCGTCATCAAAACGTAATTCCAACATAGAAGGCGGTTACAAAAATACTTTCAATGCCTAAAGAACACAAAAATAATCGAAAATGGTGTGAATGTCGTTTATATTGATATGAACAAAGAAGGTGGTGTGTACAACAGGATCCATTCTAGGACGCACATCCGACTTGAATGAGGCCAACAGAATCCCAAGACTAAAATTACCTACTAAGCCTGCCGTCTCTCTTGTTTAGCTGGAATTCTGTGGTGAGAGGAAGATATGTTGTGGCATGTGCAGCAGCTGTAGGCACAAACGTAATGCTTCATGGATTTCTGAGTACGCCCTTCCGAAACAACTAGCGCGTTCCATGCTTGCTCCTCCATAACACGATTACACAGCTAGCACAATTCAAACAACATGGACATCGTTCTCCTCTCGAGTTAACTTGCTAAAACCTCTTGCTTTTGTATACCAACATTAATGTAAATATTATTATTATTTATTATCATTATTATTAACAAAAATAATTTCCAAAAGTTTATGCATAATTGTGGTTTTCAAAGTGATTTCAAAACCACTTTTACTTTCTCTACCACATACCTGGTATAATCGCCGTACTACAACTTGTCCCTTGAGACAACTCATGACAGTTACATCACTGCAACTATGTCTTGTGCTGCTGAAAAGCTTAACATGAACGGCTTCAAAGGCTGCGATAAGATTGCAGTTATTCAGTGACACATAAAGCAACGTTGTCACGTTTTCTCCAAGTAAACTTGTGTTACACGAATGGACATTTATTTCTTGGAGTTCTTATTGTGTGCAAAAAGAGTACTACACAGTGCTAATAATATCTAACTGCATTTTCTATTTATAATACACTGTGTCTTTCACTTCCTCATTGGCACTGTCATTTTCACTCACATGTATCACAAATGAAGCATTGTCTTGTGAAACATCCCACAGTTGAACTTTTCGCTCTTGTTGCATGGTGCTGAAAACATATTTCCCACACACTCGAATCTGTATTCGGCACACATTCTCTCAACATTTTGCACACACTCATATTCTACTTTCTTATGGCAGTAACCTGAAGACTTTATGATCATGATACTTTGCCATTTCGTCTATTACATACACTTTCTGTATATTGGCTTCCGGAATTTTCTCAAAAACACGGCTTTTATAGGAATTGGACTTGGTAAATCTAAACTATTTTCTTCCATGAATCTAATCGTTTCGTCTTTTCTGCTGGACATGGTGGGAATTTTGATCTTTAGCCGGGAATGATAACTAGCATTATCTAACACAACTATACTCTTAGGAGGAATGTTTTTAAAAAGAGTACTCCAAACATTTCAGCATTCATCTTGTGATATGAATTGGCCAAGCAGCCCTCAATCCAATCCTGCTACGACCTCCATGCAAGATCCTGATTTTTTTACCCACATGACATAGGGGCTGGAAGGCAGCAAGAGCATCTGCCGTCATTCCAACCTTTTCTTGCATCATGAGTATCGTACCAAGATACTCATCTAAATAAACTATATGATACCTGAAAAGTTTAATCTACTTAAATACCGATATCTCCATGCCACAATCCTTGCTGACCCCATAATCACGGGCCTCTTGTTTAATGTAAGAAAGCGGAACCTAATTTCATTAACAAGTGTCTAAGCGAATGCCTTTTGTAAGGAAAACTAGCTGGATTGCATTATTACTATTACTTCTAGTATCAAAGCTAGGTTCGTCCATATATTTAAGAATACACAGTAAACACCACTTGCACCTGTGAGGTTCACAAGAAAACATGAATGAGATAAATAAGAGAGAAAACAGCGAAGACGTTGCAACGCTGTGATTTACTCCACGTGCAGTAAACATCTATCTGTATTTGTGATTGTGATTATCATTCATTGGCTGAAGTGACGCCCTCATTGGTGCACTGCAAAACGTCAGCGACTTCCCAGAATAATTAGTGCACTATCTGAGAGGTGTCTATTAACAAAGATAAAGCGCATGTTAGCCTTTTCAGAAGCACGATAATAAGTGACTCAAGATTAGCCAAGACCTTGTGGCTGATAGAAGTAAACGTGAGATAGCGCTCTGTTGTTGTTTTCTCTAGCTCTAACGTTTTACATCTGTTCAAAAGTAACTTATCTTTTTTGTTTTTTCTGAGTAATTGAATATTACGCGAAGTAGCGTCAGCTTTTTCTGTAAGCTTGCCATATCACTCATTATGTATGTTTATTGGAAACTCACGAAACCACACGTTATAACAATGTTGCTGCAATTACCCTGGTTACAGTTCGAGTGCACTTTGACAAGTTGACACGTTGACAAGTGTTGACAATATTTTTGAAATGTTGATGTTACACTACTTGCATCGTATTTCCCGCACCGACAGTATGACTGTGAATCCCCGTCAATCCGCCCAACATCCCTTCCGCCTATAACTTCCAGCATTATACGACGTACGTCCAGAAAGTAAGTTCCGTTTGGTAATAAAATTAAATTGTGTAGAGATATAGAATAATTATTTATTGCACAAAATTCTACAACTCTTAAACTACTTTTCCACATAACTGCCGAAATTTTGCAGGCATTTCTCATAGCGTGGCACAAGTTTTTGTATACCTTCTTCATAGAAGTTTGCCGCATGTGTCTTCAAAAAGTTGGTACCCAACGTGAGCAAAGTTTACGAAATTTCAGTTTTTCGGTAACAATTTCATGAATTAGTGATCGTGAGCTTTGGGGAAATTCCATAGCGAGAGCACTAATTAAAAACTTGCGGTTTTCCTGGATCTTGTCATCAATCGCGTGAACCAGTTCTTCTGTAACCAAAGATGGACGCCCACTTCGTTCTTCATCGTGCACTTCACTATGTCCTTCATTGAACTGTCGGACCCATCTTCTCACCATTGAATCACTCATCGCATTTTGTCCGTAAACTTCGCAAATTTGCCGATAAATTTCAATTGGTTTCACTTTCCTAGCATTCAGAAAACGCATCACAAGCGGCGGGATTTTCAATTAACGCCGACATTGTAAACAAGCACAACAAAGCGTATGTGGCTGACAGCGATCTCAAAATGGCGCACGTTTCTTCTCCTTGATACAGAGCGTCTACCGCGCATGAGCGGAACTGCGATCGCAGCGCTGCAGCGGAGATAAATTGAAACGGAACTTACTTTCTGGACGTACCTCGTACAAGACTTCCACTGATTGCGGATTTCTTTATACTGCTGTCCTGTAGTGCCGAACTGTCTTTAAAGGACCGGTTTACAATAGTTCGAATATAGTAAGAGGGAATAGTGTTTTTCGTGCAATACTTCGGTATCGAAAATGCACCGAAAATAATCCAAAAAAGCAATTGTAGAAAAATATCGCGCGCGCGCGTGCATGTATGCATACTTAAAAAATAAATGTCGGATAAACAGCAAACTTGTTTTTTAATTTCTTCCATAGGTACGACACGAAAATATTTAATAAAATCCCCCTAGCCCCAAACTAAACTTCACATGAACATTTTTCGAATTTTTTTCTGACAAATGATTCCAGTCATTTTGATGAAAATACCATATATTTAAGGTATTGCAAATAAAATGTCTATCTTGAATTTGCTGGGAATAACCTCTTCACTCAGAAAGAAAAATAAACCTTAATGCCCGCTTTTTCAACACTTAAAATTCAAGTCACTATTTCTGCAAAGATTTGTCTCAACATAAAGCAGATAAAATAGTTATGCAAAATCAAATCTTAAAAATCAAACTAATTTATTACTCCGTTGGTTTTGTAAAAGTTTAAAAGAGAAGTCCTTCTATACTTCGAAAAATCTGATGTGATCCACTCACATGACTTTCAGTACATATTCTGCAACAAATTATTCTTGCAATTCTATATTCTACTCTCTACTTAGTGCTATTCGAGATAAACATTAACAGAAATTGCTACATTACTTAGTTCCAAGTATAAGGGAAATAGGGAATGCAGTAGGGCTAGGCTAAAGCGATAATCAACTCTTTTAAAAGATAAGTAATGCAACTGAAATTCGGTTCTCTTGGCATGACCAGGGTGAATTAAGTGAATAAGGACTTCCATTTGAGAAAAATCTAAATATTTAGCACTTTAAAACCAATAACAAGGAATATCTCGTAATTGGTTAACTCTACAAAAGTTGTACAAGACAAATTGTGTGTTTTAACTAAATCTACATTTTTTGTGCATAAGTTGTTGTTTATCTCTTACGGTTCACCATGCAAAAGTCATTCAGAATGAAGATTTCATGGGCTATTCCCTACAAATTCAAGATAATATATTTGATTTGCCATTTAAATATCTTTAATACAGGTTTCATTTCGTAATCGGCTTACCCTCCCTGCATTTGTAGGACTGACACCCCCCTACAGGACTTACAAGTCAATGCCTAGGGGCCAGAAGCCTGTCTGGGAGCCAACGGCACGAAACCATAGAATGGAGAACCTGTTACGAGGGATCGGCCTATAGCCAGGCATGAACACGAGGAAGTGGATGATATGACATGGAAGCGAAATTGATGACTGGAGAGGTGATTATGGAGCAATTGGCGAAATGAGTGGCGGGGGAACGGAGGACCCGGAGAAAATCCACCCAGACGCCGCTATGTCCACAACATGCAGGCGCTTGGGATCGAACCCGGGCCGCCTAGATGACACAGTCTAACGAGTCACCCATGGCGCTTTAATATAGGTACGGTATTTTAATCAACATTCCGAAAAATATTCCATGTAAAGGATAGTTTCGGATGGGGGAATTTCCCTGAAAATCTTTCTGAAGTATCCTTGGAAGATAAGGGACTTAGAGGGACTTTTCGTGTTTGAGTTACGATGTCCACACACAAACAGAATCTTTTCTAAAAATCAATATTTAGGATTTAGGGGTCCTCAAAATATGTATTATGTTGGAAACTCGGCATTGCATTGTTGGGTGTAATACAATACTTTCTCTTACCTATATGTACATAGTACTAGTTAGACAAAGTAAAAATGTTGATATGGGTTTACTTTAAGATCATCACTGAAAACACTTAAATGTTGCTGACAGAATTAAGAATACGCAATAAACAAGGAAGTTTAAGGTATGGTGGAATGGTAGGAATATTCTGTGGCTTAAGGAACCGCAGATGATCGCGGAACCTGCTGGTGCTAGATTGCATAAAATAATTTATACGCTTGTGTCAAACAGCAGAAAGCGTGTGATCCAAGAAATATGCATACTGTTGAGATTTTGCTTACATAAAACATCTGACTAACGGTATGTTTGTACCGTTAAAATACAGCACTTGTTCATGCCTTATTAGATATTATAATATGCATAAAATATTTAAAATAACCTGCCATAAAAGGGCAGAGAATGTGCATAAGCTCTCGAAATGGTATCCTGGTCAACATCTACTCATATATCAATATTATTTATGTTTCCGGATTATCACCAGATAACGCCAACTGACAAAATTGGTTCTATTTAAATGACTATTAATAATAATAATCATAGCAAATTCTTGGGAGTTACAAATTCAAATTGTAATCACGCGGTAACATATGAAAGAATGGGTAACATTAAAATCTGATTTAAATGTTTTCAAAATGTCCCCTCACTTGCTGCTCTACCACAAATAAAGTGCTTTAAATTTTAGTGCGATATCTTTATTGGTTGTTTTTAGAAAACATTTTATTTTGTCTTTATTATACTAATTAATAAGGTATGAACAAAATGCAGAAACTGTTATGTTGAAAAATTAAAAATATTACTACATATACAAAATTCGCCCTCCGTGGTGTAATTCCACAGTTGCGGGTTCAAACCCGGCGGACAGTGATGCTTTTTTTAACGTAAAAATCATTAGCATGGCTTTCTTCGGAAGGGAAGTAAAACCTTTGGTCCCGCGTAATTTTACTTGCAGGTAAAAGAGCCCTCCACGCCTTGAAAGAAAAGGTCCCTGAGCTAGATTGTCATGTTTCACGTCCGCAAGTCGTGGGTTTGTCCTAAAGTGTAATCTATGGGAAGATGCGTTGATCCCTCATCACCACAAAGTGGCAAAATCTTGAGTTAGAAATTCTCTGATATAGTGACCCAATATACGCCGGCATGGCGTGATGGATTTCAGCAAGATGATATTTAGGTTAAGCATAGTTCTTCTCACCAATGTGAGAACAACCAGCTCGTAATGACAAAACTCTTGAGGACAGTAGCAGAGTTCGACTTTCAATTTCACAGGTAGTCTACATAACTGCAAATTATCTTAAAAGTATGTAAGATGATACTAATAATAATGATAATAAACAGTTAACTATTAATATAAAAACAAACTACAGTAAGTCAATAATGAACGTGATTATCCATAAATTTACTGTTACCAAGTTTGAGTACTATGAAATTTGGTGCGGGTCTCAGCTATATAATATATTCCTCTCTCTTGCAATTTTAATGAGTACTGTTGCTACAGATTTAAGTCATTTTTGAACATCTATATGTTACAACATATAATAATTATCATTTATCGGACATACAAAGCATGATGCTTAGGTGCCAGCTCAAATTAGCAAGTATATCTTCTTGCTTTTCCTGCAGTAATTAAGTTGTCGTTTTTCTTTTCCTCCATTTCTCTCCATCATATATTTCTCACAGATTTTGCATATTTCGATTAACACGCCTCCGACCATTAATTTCAAATAAAATTAGTTCTGAATGTGGTATAATTGAGGCAGATATAAAATTTCTTGGCGGATTAAAAGTGAAGACGATTTAGGAGATTCTCTGCAATGGGAGGGATTTTCTTGAAAATCTTCGTGTTGCATCCTTGGAAGATTCGTTTTTGAGCTATACTGTTCACAGACACACACGGGCCTTTTTCTAAAAATGCTTTTTTTGGATACAGGGATCTTAAGACATATATTTTCGGTAAAATCTCGGTATCGATTTTTGGGTGGAATACAATACTTCCACTATATACTATGTATATAGTTCTGAATATGGCAGAGTTGTGGAAGATACCAAATTTCTTGGCGGATTAAGAGTAAAGACTTGCTTTAGGAGATTTCCTGTAATGGGAGGGCAAAACTAGATGAGGTTAACTAAATATCCAAAAGACACTTTTAATAACCACACGCGTAAAAATGATGAAGGTCACACATTTTCTCCACACCCAATTTTACAAACTAGTTCTATTAACATTTTTGTAAACACAACTGCGACACTAATTTAGCGCCCTCAAGGTTACCTGGCGTTGCATAATTAATACAACAAAGCGATCTTTATGTAATATCGTAAATGCGACACACAGGCAGTTACGGCGTAAACTTCCAACGGTTTGCAATACGGCTTTTGTTGAGCCTCTGTGGACCACTTCAAGAGTTTCAAGGTCGTGCACAAGTACCTGATTCTCGTCCCATTGTCTTCAGGTACAATCGATTCCTTAACAGACGAGCGTTACATCGTCAAACACTGGTATTGCTGGATTGTTTCTTCTGGTTAGGTTTTTTTGCACACGCTTTCAAGTATCGACAAGGTGCCGTGGATGCCTTTTAACCGAGATATCTTGATCATTTGATATCAACACGAATTCGAACCTTCTTATGTAAATGTATTATCTTTGGAATTTGTAAACATGTAGTCGTTGTCTTTTAGAAATTACACTTAACTTAATAGAAGTAACAATTTTCCACACCCATACTTGTTGCACTACATATTTAAAAAATCTTATGACTTTATGTAGCTGTTCTACAAACTTCTTACTTAGATTATTCTTTTTTCTGCACCTTGCTAATTGAGATTATCATTAGCAGAATGTTCTTATTGCTTAGTTCCTTATAAGTAGGAAGAAAATGAAATACACCAGGCTAAACCGATAGTCAAATGTTTTAAAAGCTGTCGTTATGCGATTGCCATTACAAATCGCTTCTTTGCTTGTCCAGGAGTAGAACAGGAGAAAAATGGACACTTACTGTGTGAGAAGAATGTAAGTATTTCACAACTGAAACCAATAACAAGGAATGTCTCGGAAACGCTTACCTCCACAACAAAAATGTAAAGGAAATAAAGTGTGTGTTTTGACGAGATTTACATTTCCTGTGTAGTAAGTTTATGTCTATCTCTTACGGTTTAGCAGTTAAGCAAAATTCATCCAGAATAAAGAGGCCTTCAGAAGCTCTTCCCAGAAAATTCAAGAATACATCTTATTTGGGATGTAAATATCTTTAATATACGGACATTAACCAAAATAGTTTGAGCCATTTTTTAGAAAATCAAAATTTTCGAAAAATTTTCCATGTAAAGGGTAGTTGGGGTTAGGGGGATTTTCTTGGAAATCTTCGTTTTGCATCCTTGGAAGATACGAAACCAATATAACAAGTTTGGTATTTAACGGTCTATTCGTTTTTGAGCTATGCTGTCCACATACACACGCGGACCTTTTTCTGAAAATGCATTTGCGGTGAAATCTCGGTATCGAGTTTCTGGGTGGAATACAATACTTTCCCTATACACTATGTACATAGTACATGTAGAGAAAGTAAAAATACACACTTGATTCAACAGAAACATAACACTAAAAGAAAACTAAAATTTGTAATATTACTTTGCAATGGAGTATGTTGATATTCATTTAAAAAAACAAACACACATCTTATTAAAAAGTTGTCCACCTACATGGCGCGGAGGTAGTGTGTCTGCCTCACATTCAAGAGGTCACGCGTGGATTAAGGTTTATACGGGTTTTTCCCTTATTCAAAAATATGAATGTCAGGCCTCCTGGCGCGTTTGAGAATTACATTTTCACCCATCGTCCGAAGACTTGGCCCGTTAAAGGACGTTAAAACTACCATAGTATATAAAGAAGATATTGTATTGCACCCAAAAATTAGATACTGATATTTCACAGGAAATATATGTTTGAGGGTCCCCTGAATAAAAAAAAAATTCAGAAAAAAAAGGTCCGTGTGTGTCCGTGCGTCTATGAACACGATAATTCAAAAACGAAAGTCGGTAAAATGCCAAACTTGGTATTTAATATCTTCCACATATGCGACACAAGATTTTGAGAAAAATCCCCCCAACCCCAGCTACCCTTTACATGGAACTTTTTTTCGAAAATGTTGATTTTCTCAAAAATGGCTCTAACGATTTTGATTAAAATATCGTACACGAAAGATATTTACCTGACAAATAAAATGTACATCTTGAATTTTCTGGGAATAGTCTCTGAAGATACTTTATTCTAGATGAATTTTACGGAATTTTGCATAGCTGCTAAACCGTAAGAGATGAACAAAAACTTACCACACCAAAAGTGTAGAGCACGTTAAAACACACAATTTATGTTACATACATTTTTTCGTGAAGTTGATCGTTTTTGAGATATTCCTTGTTTTTGGTTTCAGTTTTAAAGAACTTTCCTGATACAGGAATTTGTCAACTCCTGTCCATACAAACAAAGGAACTTCAGTCGCATAGCAACCAGCTTTTGACTATCACCTTAACCTATGGTACTCCCTTATTTCGCTTCTACTTACAAGGAAGCTAGTAATAAGACTATTTCTGCTAATTTTTTCTCGATTAGCATGAAGTAAATAGAAGCATAAGCTTTTTAACCATAATTTTTTGCAGAGTTGTAGAGAAAGTCATGTGAATAGAACATATCAGATTTTTAATGTCTCTGAGTGTACAAAGTAGAGAAAGTATATGCCACAAGGTTACAAGAGGTGTTATTTTGCTCCTGTGCAAACTTCCTACTAGAAAAATAAAACCGGTTTATACACCTTCTATCATTAAGTATTATTACTGTATTAATTGTAGTTTATTAATCACAGTTTTCTATCCATGTTATTTACATATTCTTGAAAACCCACAAATAACCCTACATATTTAAAGTACATTTTAATTGCGCGCTTATGGCTGGCTAGTTAATGACGTCATGTGTTTACATCAAGTTGGGTACCAAGAGAGGGGTGACTAAAAGTTGTTTTCCTATCAATTCTTTGGAAACGCTCAACCTTACAACCTACACCGCTAAACAGCTCGTTGCACAAGTTTACATTAACATTGCGACCTATGTACACGTGCCAGGTTATTTATAACAGGAAGTGTGCTTGCCTTGCCCTCCTAGGCGTTTGTATGAAAAAATGGGATCTGATAATACTCTCAGATCAACAACCCGTGGCACAATGCCATTTCATTCGCTCGAAATGTGCAGCGCTTGCATACAGGGGCAAATTAACTGTTACAGCACAGTTATCTTTTGGAGATGATTCCATGTTTTAATATCCTCAGAAATGCTTCCGCTATAACACATTCACAAATTACATTACATATGTTATGCCTGCTTATTTAAGGAATCTACTATTTCAAATCTGATGTTACATTCACATGACTTTCTCCAGCTACTCTACAAACAAACTTCTTACGAAAGATAATTTTTCTTTCAACACCAGCTAATCGAGATAAACATTAGCAGAATTTTATTACTTAGTTCCGAAATAAGGGAAGGCTAAAATAATAGTCAAATGTTTTAAAAGGCTGTCGTTATGCAATTGTCATTGCAAATCGCTTCTTTGCTTGGCCTGGAGTAGCACAAAAGAAAAACGGGCACTTCCGTCTGAGAAAAGTATGAGTACTTTACAATTTAAACTATAATAACAAGGAATATCTCGAAAATGGTAAGCTCCAAGAAAAAAATTTAAATGACACATCTTGTGTATTTTAATAAGATTTACATTTTTTGTATAGTAATATTTTGTCTATCTCTTACGGTTTACTAGTTATGCCAAATTAAGCAAAATTCATCCAGAATAAACATGTCTTTAGAAGCTATTCCCAGAAAATTCAAGATATACATTTTGTTTGTGATAGAAATGCCTTTAATATGAGGTATTTTAATCAAAATTTTTAAGTCATTTTTAAGAAAAACAAAATTTTCGAAACATTTTCCATGTAAAGGGTAGTTAGGGGTGGGGGGGGGATTTTCTTGAAAATCTTCGTGCCGCATCCTTGGAAGATACCAAACTTGACTACCAAGTTTGGTATTTAACTATCTTTACGTTTTTGGGCTATGCTGTCCATACACACGCACGGACCTGTTTCTGAAAATGATATCTTTTGGATTCAGGGGGCCCTAAAACTTGTATTTCCGTTGAAACCTTGACATCGAATTTTTGGGTGGAATACAATACTTCTCAATCCCTATGTACATCGTACATATGGGGCTAGAGAAAGTAAAAACGCTATTTTCTAAAGCTTTATGTGACTGAAACTTTAATATTGTCTTCGTAAACTCAATTTTTTAAATCTAGTTTCATTATATATTTTTTACAATTTTAAAATGCAAAGTTTCAGTGTCTTGTGTGAAATATTACAGGAGATGAAAATTTTAAATTAATTGTATTTTTAGATAATTATATCATTTAAATGATTAAGCAATAAACTCCTCATATTTTTAAAAATTAAAAAAAGTATACTCATTCATATATCTAACCTATATTTTATAATATCGATAAATTCGGAACAACATAAGTAAATAGTTCCTTTTTATATATATATATATATATATATATATATATATATATATATTTGTTTTGTTCCTTTTTATGCTTTTGTTCCTCTTATAACATTTTTATGAGAATAAAGAGGACCTGATAAACAAATCGAAATATTCAAAGCAGACCCAAATTTTGTCTTTTCTGCACGACAAAAATACAGCTTAATAAAGACGATTACAGAGTTTCATACATATCATAAAATAACTGATAAAATCAACGTTAACAAACCCTATAATTCGGCGAGCAATAAAAACTTTTATTTGTTTTTCAAGTCAAAGCCTCTGAATGAATCCAAAAATGACAGAGTTGTACTAATAATACAAATAAAATGTTTTTTCCTGTATTGTGCATGCAACTAAGACAATACGGGGGTGAATTTGTAATGTAAAATCACCACCCCTCAGATATTTTAATATGTACAAATTGATTCTTCGATTATTCACATTACCACGATAGTTTTTGATAGAAATAATAATAATAATAATAATAATAATAATAATAATAATAATAATAATAATAATAATAAATTAAGCAATGCTGTCTTAGTTGTATGCACAATGCAGTGGAAAAATATGTAATATTAGTACAAACTCTGTAATTTTGGCGGTCATTTAGGGGCTTTGACTTGAAAAACAACTAAAAGTTCTACAAATGTCATATGGCAGTTCAAGCTTTTGGTGTTTCCAAAACTACTAATACACACAAAAATATTTTACATAAATAAGTTATTTTTCTAGCAAGCTTTATGCATTACCAGTCATTCGTAATGTAGATGGTTTTCATATAAAATTCGTGATTGCAACTTTATTAGTTATGAAAACATGTCAAACATTTGGTACTTTAAAAATCTGATGTGTCCCATTCATATGACTTTCTCTACCTCTCTGCAACAAATTATTGTTAAAAAGTTTATGCTTCTATTTATTTCATGCAAATCGAGAAAAAAAAATTAGCACAAATAGTCTTATTACTTGCTGCCTTGTAAGCAGAAGGTAAATAAGGGAGTACTATAGGCTAAACTAATAATCAAAAGCTGGTTGCTATGTGACTGAAGTTTCTTTGTTTGTATGGACAGGAGTTGACAAATTTCTGTATGAGAAAAGTATAAGTTTTTTATAGCTGAAAACAAAAACAAGGAATACGTCAAAAACGATCAGCTCCACGAAAAAAAAGTGTATAAAAGATAAATTGTGCGTTTTAAGGTGCTCTACATTTTTGTGTTGTAAGTTTTTCTCCATCTCCTACGGTTTAGCAGTTATGCAAAAATCCATAAAATTCATCCAGAATAAAGTAGTCTTTAGAGGCTATTCCAAAAAAATTCAAGATATACATTTTATTTGTCAGGTAAATATCTTTCGTATACAAAATTTTAATCAAAATCGTTAGAGCCATTTTTGAGAAAATCAAACTTTTCGAAAAAATTTCCATATAACGGGTAGTTCGGGTGGGAGGATTTTTCTCAAAATCTTCTTATCGCATCCCTGGAATATACTAAACTTAAATACCAAGTTTGGTATTTTACCGACTTTTCGTTTCTGAGTTATCGTGTTCACAGGCACACGGACACACACGGACCTTTTTCTGAAAATGCTTTTTTTAGATAAAGGGGACCGTAAAACATATATTTCCGGTGAAACCTCGGTATGGAATTTTTGGGTGGAGTGCAATACCTTCTCTATACACTATGTACATAGTGTGTATAGAGAAAGTAAAAACTGCTAATAGCTCGAGAAAATCAATTATTATTAAAAAGAAGCTACTCTAGAAAATATATGAAGTGCGGAAATTTTCTCGAAAATCTCAGTGTCGGAACTTGATTTTAAAAAAAATCTGATGTGTTCCATTCACATGACTTTCTCTACATCTCTGCAACAAACCATTGTTAAAAAGCTTATGCTTCCATTTACTTCATGCTAATTGAGAGGAAAAAAAATAGCAGAAAGTATTATTATTGCTTTATTGAGAATAAGGGCGTACCATAAGTTAAAGTGATAGTCAAAATTTGGTTGCTATGTGACTGAAGTTCCTTTGTTTGTATGGACAGGAGTTGACAAATTCCCGTAAGAGAAAAGTGCAAGTATTTTAAAGCTGAAACCAATAACAAGGAATAGCTATCTCAAAAACGATCAACTCCACGAAAAAAATGTATACAACATAAACGTGTTTTAACGAGCTCACATTTTCTGTTAAGTTATTTTGTCTATCTCTTTCGGTTTTCCAGTTATGCAAAATTCCGTAAAATTCATCCAGAGGCTATTCCCAGAAAATTCAAGATATACATTTATTTTATTTGTCAGATATCTTTAATATACGACATTTTCATCAAAATAGTTAGAGCCATTTTTCAGAAAATCAAAATTTTCTAAGGAAGTTCCATGTAAATGATAGTTGGGGGTGGGGGAATTCTTTTGAAAATCTTTGTGTCGCATCCTTGGAAGATACCAAATTTAAATAGCAAGTTTGGAATTTAACGGACTTTTCGTTTTTGAGCTATGCTGTCCAGGCACACACACCTTTTTATAAACATGTTTTTTTTGGGTTATGGGGCACCTAAAACATATATATTTCCGGTGAAATCTCGGTATCGAAGTTTTGAGTGCAATACAATACCTTCTATACACACTTTGAACATAGTATATGCAGAGAAAGTAAAAATCAAGCAAGAATAATTTATTTTCTAGCCTAAACCTTTTCAACAACGAGTTTTGCTGGCTATTCCATAAAACGCAATACTTCCCAGCATGAACATTTTCCCTTATAGAAATGTAGGACTTGCATCAATGACTAGCAAGTTCTAAGAATGATTGTCAACTTTCCGAGATGCGCCGCATGGTTGCGCGCGCATGCAGACCGGGTTGGGGCGGGGTCCTCTCAGCCAGGCATGCCCCTGACCCGTTCAGTCCCGCTGACCTTCTGTTGCCTGCTTTGCCCTTGAACGGGTTCGAGGCCCGGAGTTGTGGGAGGAACGTCATTGCTCACTCGATGAAGAAGTAGGTTCCAACTTTTACCTAGACAGGCGCCCGGGAGAGGGTGCAACAGCCTGGATCTTTCTTAAAAGAATTTGCATAACTAGCTTCAGCTCTAAAATAATTGTAACCCCAGCTACCATTGCTATAGAAAGTAAAGAATATATTATATTCAATCCGAAAATTCAACTTAAGATTTTACAGGAATAAATGTTTTGAGGCAGCATCAATAAATATTTTGTTTAGAAATTATCGACCTATGGCTTCGCATTAAGTTCGACATTTGCAAGGATGTGACACGAAGACTTTCAAGAAAATTCGCTAACTGAATCTTTGATATATTTAACCTAATCTTAATTTCTGTTAACGTTTTCATAAATAATCATAAAATGATTATTTAAATTTCCCTTGTGAAAAATTCCTTTCGTCGGTTATAATTTTCTATATTTTTAAAGAATTTAAAGACCTCACATTTAATAGGTGGCGAGTTCGCTTAGGGTGAGTTACCTGAAAAGTTTTTTTTTTTCCCTCCTCAGGGATTTTCTCTTATTTTGTGAAGACGAATGTCGAGTGTCTTTAAACTCCATGGACCTCGAGATCATTTGAGCATCATATCACCAATTTAATTAATCGTGCGACATGATCAACCAGGTTAAAGGACGTTAAGCTTAAAAAAAAAATCTTTTTTTCAACCATTTGGGATCAAATATAATTTTTTTTTTTTATTTGTTATTTAATGTTTCTTTAATCACTGGTCAGATCCGGACGGTTCTGTTTGTAATACTAAACCCGCATGTAGTGGACAGTGACCTTCAAGGTATTTTTCCTAATACCCACACCACTTTTTCTTCGCGCCAAACAGAGAGATAAACATTTAAAATAAAGCTTTGTGTGTGTGTGCCCGTGTATATGTGAACATCATAACCCAAAACGAAAAGTCGGGAAACACAAATCTTGATGTTTAAGTTCACCATCTTCCGACGATAAGAAGACTTTCAAGAAAATTTCTCTACTCGACGCTACTCTTTACACGGAGCAGTTTTCGAAAAGTTTGTATTTCTCGAAAACAACTCTAACGATTTTGATTAAAACACTACATATTTATATGACAAAATGTATAGGTATCTTGAATTTTCCTGGGAATAGCCTCTGGCGTGCTCTTCATTCTGAATGACTTTTGCATAATGGAAAATCGTGAGAGAGAGAGAGAGATTACAGTTAATTATTAAACAGAGCATTGCGTATTATAGTTCAAATTCATGACAGGCGTTCGTTGTGTCAACATGAATAGATATGCCGTTCACAGGAGGGGTATAAAAATAGTTTAAAAATCGTTTAATTTACATACATAGTTGTCAATGCTTTTCACTTTCAAATATATTTATCGAAGTGCTACGTCGCTATTCGGTTGTTTCTCACGAAGAGTAGAATTTCAAAGCCAGGATATAGCGACCCGCTTTTTAAACATTTGACTATCGCTTTAGCAAATCGCTCGTGTATCCCTTTGTATCTACAACGAAACGTGTAATGATACCATTTATGCAAACATGTATCTCGATTAACGTTCTGTTTGCTGCTACGTGTGCGTTATTTATTAAAATTATTGCTGTGAAATACATATTTTATTATGTTTACACATGTAGATAACTATACCGTTGATACGTTATATTACTAATTTGAACGTAATTTTCTAAAATCGCACACATATCGTAGCATGGTAGCGCGGTTGTGATGCTGAGGAAGTTGAGGGAGAAGATAAAGATTTGGGTTGCAGCCTCTTGGCCTCAGTGGACATCCATCTGGGTTCTGGAGCAGTGCCATGGTTTTATAGTGCCACGGTAAACCGCTGTTCTCTAATGAACTGCTCTCACTTTACGATTTAACTGCCTTCCTCTTGTAACGTATCAGTCCAACTGTCTGACTCAGGGTAGGTTAGAAAATCTGAAATTGCCTCCAGAGACTCCTGATAACAAAAGAGTGGCAATATTTAGTTTCACGAGCAATACCACCTCTTAAAAATAAAATTACTTTCTTTACCCATGTTCACGCTCTCTACCACGTATAAATAAATAAAGTACCATACCGCACTACCTAATTTCTAAAACCGGGTCATGCAACCCATATCGTTATTCCATTTCCAAACTTAAATTACACATTCATAAATAATTATTTTACAGACATTTACTAACCTAAACTACATAGAAAAACAAACAAAACAACACTACATTCCAATTTCAATTTTTTTCTTCTTTTTTCGGGTTTCAAAAACGTTTATCATTATTTATTATATTTAATAATATATGTATTTAATGTTAATTTTAACTTTACTTATTTTAATTATTTTAAACACTATATTGCAACTGTTTCATTTATTTAATATTTTTATTATTCCTTATACACCAACTAGTTACATAGTCAGTAGAGAAGATATTGCATTCCACTCAAAAATTAAATACCAAGATTTCACAGGGAATACTTGCTTTAGGCACGCTAAATCAAAAAAAAAAAAAAAAAGTATTTGTAGAAAAAAAAAATTATGTGTGTCTCTTCACAGATAACCTTTATATTATTTTATATATTTTAACTTGCTCAATAATAAGCTTAACCAAATTGAAAAATGTAACAACCAAGAGAGAATACAACATAAAAAAAATTAATCCAAAGTGATAAGAGTAGTAGTAATGCAAAATGTTATTCTTAAATTGCTTGAAATTTAGCACGCTGCATTCTCCTAGTTACAGAAATAAGACGCGAAGTCGTTATCAGCTGTAAACAGAATTGCATTTGATGTTTGCTATGGTAACTAAGGAAACTTTGCTATTGTAAAGACTATGCCTATTAATTTTGGGACATATTTCCAACAGAGCGCGGAAATAGAACATAAATGTGCATTTCCTGTGAAATCACTGAACTGAATTTTTAGATTGAATAGAATACTGTGACGGATCTGGCTCCGTCCAGCCGCAAACGGAAAAGTATGCTAAACTTGCCAGCTATTAGTTGAAGGTTTAGACGGTTTAGAGGCACTCTCTCCAACTTAAGGGGAGTCGAAATGGGATTTTCATAATTTTTTTTCATTTTCATATTTTAATTGCATATGCATATTTGGAATTTCCCGCTCATTTTGTTATAAATTTCATAGAGGTACGCTAATTGTAAATTTATGAAAATAATTCTGCGTAGTAGTTTTTTTACAAGATTTTGGTACACTCACTTCATAAAACATCAATAACTTTGTAAATATTAGTGTTAGAGAAAATATATCTTTATATTTTGATCGGAAATTATATTTTTACTTGTTATTCGCAGCATTGGTATCCAGCTCATTTTTCCTTCATGTGAGAGTTTCGAAGTACTGCGAAGTTGTGTTTGGAAAATTAGGTTACATTTTTTGTCAAATTTTATGCTTGAAAGCAATTTCTGAAGAAGTAAAATTTTCTATACAAATGCCCCATTATCTCAGAAACTAAGTGACATTTTTAACCACACATTTGCACCTAAATAGACTTTATTTCAACGGAAAATTGTTATGCATGTGGATTAGTTATATTTTTAAAATTTAAAAATCATAACTTTTCAATACAAATGTAAGAGCTTTATTTAAAAAATCATACCTCCTTCTAATAAATTGATATATTCTTTTTTCATCAATCAATAGGAAAGTTATTGGTGAATATACCTTGAAAATGTTAGCTCACTATTTTAAGTAGTTGCTGAGATAATGGGTCAAAATTTAATATTGGCAAGATAGGGCATTCCGACTCCCCTGAAGTGCTGGAAGTTCCTTCGAGACGCGATCAGAAAATTCTGAGCGATCTCTTCCCCCGCCTCCCACGAACGCTGTGGAACTGAATGAAAATTAAAGCTGATGCTGTTGTGACCTGATTTCAGTGCTGTTTGGTGTGTGATTAGAGAAGTCCAGTGCTTATATTTCCCATCGATGAAGCGGTTGAATAGGAGGCGAGAGTGTCTGTTTCGCGAGGATCAATTAAATCGCTGCACAAAGTAACTGAGTCACTATAGTAAAGTAAAGAGATATTGAAAAACTGAATATTTAGATTAAGGAAACCTTATTACTTTCGGTAAAATTAGAACTTAAAAGTTTTGGCTCTAATGCAATACTTATTCTACCTTAAGTTAGAGGTTTAAAAACGTTATTACTGTTTGTGTTATTATTATATTACTATTTTTATCGGCCAACAACTTTTATCACCATTCAATAATAATCTATCGGGCACTTTCTAACAATCATGTTGCACCATTGGTTTGGATAAAATATATATTATGGGGCATCAGTGAATACAACGATCCCTCAGATATAACACTGCGGTTAATGGAATACAGGGACATAGGGCATTAAATTCCACATGCCTCATTACGGACAAATTAAGGCAGAATGTAAACAAAAACGGATTAAAACGGGAGGTACGCTGTCCCAAATTTAAACACCACAAAGGTATCCATTTTGCGGGCCTTATTAATAGACTCATTTTATGCCCAATTACTTTGCCAGTCACGCCGTTAAACACAGCTCCACCCTCCTATGCCCTAGGGAGGTTAAGTAGCAATGTGTTTGTTTTTCGCGCAAAATAAACACTGTTATGGAACTTACGACCTACCGTTTTCTGCTTCGGTGCACCTTGGGCTCCATTCTTACCTGGAACAAAAAGAAAACGGCAATATAGCAAAGTAGGTTCAGCAGCATGGAACAGATCAGTTTGTATATTAGCAAATCATTTTAGGAGGTTTTTAATTTTAGCTCACGTTAACCTAGCATTTGTGTACATAATTTTCTCCATCCAATTTTCTTTCTAGTTATGTTAATGGAGATAATATTTCGATAGTTTCAGCACACATTTCGTTATTAGTACAAGGAGAAAATAGGAAACTGTGCGATGTCTAATCGTTAAAAGTCGATTATGAAATTCCATACTTTTATCATTTAACCAGAAACAACTGAATAGCGACAACACTTATTTTTAAATGACTAAGTATTGAGAAATTCAACGTATCCAATAATAATCACTGTTCTGCGAAAGAACATAGTGCTTTAGGTCCCAGCTACGAATGCGCCAAGGGATTTACGATAGGCAGCGGTCACAGCCAAAAAAAAAAAAAAAAAAAAAAATCTGATGTGTACCATTCACATGACTTTCTCTATATCCCTGCAACAAATTATTCTTAAAAAACTTATTCTTACGGTTTAGCAGTTATTCAAAATTCAGTAAAATTCATCCAGAATAAACTACTCTTCAGAGGCTATTCCCACAGAATTCAAGATATACATTTTGTTTGTCAGATAAAATATCTTTAATATATGACATTTTAATCAAAATCGTTAGAGCCATTTTTGAGAAAATCAAAATTTTCGAAAAAAATTCCATGTAAAGGGTAGTTTGGGGTGGGGGGATTTTTCTTAAAATCTTCGTGTCGCATCCCTGGAAGATACTAAACTTAAATACCAAGTTTGGTATTTTACCGACTTTTCGTTTCTGAGTTAACGTGTTCACAGACACACGGACACACACCTTTCTGTGATAATGATTTTTTTTTGGATATTGGGGACCCTAAAACATATATTTCCGGTGAAATCTCGGTATCGAATTTTTGGGTGGAGTGCAATACCTTCTCTATACACTATGTACATAGTGCGTATAGAGAAAGTAAAAAGATTATTCATTTATCTACTTCATGATAATCGAGATAAACATTACCAGGATCCAATTACTTGCATCCTTATAAGCAAAGGGGAAATAAGAATAAATACACTAGGCTAACATTTTTTAAAAACTATCACTATGTGAAATAATTTAAATTCGGTTCTCTTTCAATTATTTTTGGTAGTGTTTAACGCCCGCTTTTACTGCTCTGGCACCGCAGGCGATGACACTGATGATACATGAAGATGGAGCCCCGGTGGAATGTGGTGACGGGGGAAACGGAGAACCCGGAGAAAACCCGCCCCTGCGCCGCTTTGTCCACCACAAATCTATTTTTTGTTTATCTGTTAGGGTTTACCAGATACACTAAAGCCATTCAGAATGAAGAGGCCTTCAGAGGCTATTCCCAGAAAGTTCAAGATACGCATTTCCTTTGTCGTGAAAATATCTTGGCGGGATGGTCAAACTGGAGCTATTAGAAAACTCTGGGAGTCGAATGCCTATCCTACAGCACATACGTTCACCGGTTCCTTCACCTTAACCGTTCCTCCCAGGGGTCGAGATGCTAGCGTCCCCTCCGCCAACTACTCGTTCTGAGATCATTATTACAGGCAACATTTTTGTTTAAATTGATTTAAAATATTCAGATTAATAACTTAAATGTGGTTTTTGTATTCAATATTTTACATACAGGATGTTAATGAACTATACCGAAATATTTTCACAGAATATGTAGATTACCTAAGTAAGTAATTTGAGATAGGAGACTTATGGCCTGCTTATTGAAATGTCGAAGTAGCAACTATAAGTTTCTGAAGTGCCAGTACGCCCCTGGCTAATTTATCAACCATTCGAGAGCATAACACGAAAAACGAAGGGACATATTACACCGTACCTCTCTAGAGTAGTGTTCACGATAATGGCTTTCAAGTGATGTCTATCCCGGTGGCCGCGCTCGCTAAAGTGACTCACTTTGGCGATTCGTGGTGCACAGGATCGTGGGTTCGAGTCCCGCCTTGGGCATGGGTATTTCTGCGTTTGTAAATGCAAAAGGAATACAGCGCCGGAGTCCTGACAAGCCTCGGGAACTGTATTTTCTAAAAAAAAAAGAAGTGAAAGATAGTTTCTGAGTTTTGATCTCGTTCAGGTATCGCCGCACTTCGTCTGGAATGAAAAAGTGATAATAAAAAACATTTACTCTATGACAGGAATCAAACTCGGGAACGTTGGGGGTAGCAGCTTCCCGCGTTACGCATTAAGCCACCAAAGCAGTTGAAAATACGCCTGCAGAGTAAGCTACATAACTCAAGCATGTAGTTAATGAATGCTCAGTGTCGCACTGTCAAGTGATTAGTTCGAGATTTCACAGGTTTTTGCGACATTAAATCTTGAGAACGCTAGTAACGAGCAGCTAAAAATCGATATTTCTATACTCAGGCACCAGTTTTAAAGACATTTTAAGCCATTTTTTCAACCTGCTTTGTTGTAACACAGACTTATCAGCACCTGATACCCACACGTTTAAGGCTATGTAGCTGCGTTATATTTAACCGGAGACCATGCATCGCCGTTTTCAAATTACTTATATCAAGTCACGTGCACAACTCGCAAATGATTTCGGTGTAGTTCATTAACACCCTGTATATTCGCTTATGCTGCGTTACGTTAACGTTACGTCTTCATTGTGAATGGGGACCTACTGTCATGAACGAAAACGCTACGTAAGTTAATTTAAATGAATAGCCATCTTTATTATTTTCCAGAGAGCGGCTGAGCACGTCTTACACTAACCAACATTTTTGCAAACCCTTCGGGCATCGTCTCACATGCCCATGGAGGTACCCGCAGCAACTCCCGATAGGAAACATACAGAGAGCCTTCATAATGTATCTGTTCTTGCTACACGCAACAGGTTGTACTGCTAGCAGATGATGCGGGCGAGGTCCAGTTCACTACGAAATATTTATACGATCGCTCAAGCCGACACTTGGCGCTTTTCATGCAACATTTTGTGAGTACCTCCACGCTGTCGAGAGAAAATAAAAATGCACTGCGACATTTACCTCTACAGCAAATAAAGTACACAATTCTCAGTTGGCATTATTCCGTTTTTACGAATTCGGAAATGGATGGAATGTAAACTGACCACCTGTATCTTTGCATCAGGGATATGAAGAAGGGCTCAAGAAATGTAAAAGATGGCATACCAATTATGTAAATGAAAAACTTGTAGTAATAGAGAAATAAGTTGTGTTGCTTAGAGGCTGTGCAGTATTGGTCACTGTCGGATAGATGGCGCAGATCCTTTTTTGCTCTTTGGAAAGTTCTTCTGGCTCCGCCAGATGGCAGCCTTCTCTAAACAGACTCGATTGGTTGAGATCTCCGTTCTGCAAAGGAAAGCTTGACCAGCCCGCCGATGACCGGGTGATCAAACTTGGAATCTCTAAACGACTTCTGCGCGTCTGTGTCTGCAGTCTATAACTTCCTGCGGTTCTTTCATAGCATCCGTTCCTCCTGGAGTGGTGAGCACAAAAGATCGTCACTGGACCGAGGTGATACATCTCCCTTCTTATCTGGTCATATCTTTTTAGGAACGATAGTCGATACGAAATGTTAACGAAAGTACATGTCTTCAGAGATTATTCCCAGAATAATTCAAGGTATACATTTCGTTTGTCATAAAAGCATCTTATACAGTCATTTTTGAGAAAATCAAAATTTTCGAAAAATACACCACATAAAGGGTAGTTGCGGTTGGGGGATTTTTTCTAGGAATATACTCAACTTAAATACCTAGTCTGGTATTTAACCGACTTTTTGTTTTTGATCTATGCTGCCCAGACACACAGACATGTTTCTAAAAATGTTTTTTTATGGAATCGTGGTGTCCCAAAAAGTGTTTCCAGTGGAACCTCGGTATGGAATTTTTGGGTCCAATACAATGCCTTCTCTACACACTGAGAACAGAGAAAGTAAATATGCTTTTTTGGCTAGATGGGGCTACAAAACGGTGCATTTGCGGTGAAATCTCGGTATCGAATTTTTGGGCGGTGTGCAATACCTTCTCTACCTGCGTACGTACTATGTAGAGAAAGTAACTAGAATACGTATTAAAGCAACACAGATACGATGAGAAAACAGTTTTAAATCGGTTTCGTTGAAAGTGTTATGTTTCTTATAACACTTTCAATTTTTATCAATTTTGATTTGATTTTTGTACCCAAAACATTGAAAACCAGTCAGTTTTGCTTTAGGTAGATTATGTATCATGCAACAGGAAGTTCTACAATGAGATAAAGGCACGTGCGCATTACATAAGCAACAATTGTTCGAAAACACACGCTAGTTTTTACTATGTTACATTCCTTGTATCGAATCAGATTCATTGATCCAGCTGTGCATTAAACAAGGTCGCAGGCAGCGATAACGGAGTACCAATTATGTAGCAGATGATAATCACGTGATGATCACTTTGCTTGCCGGAAATTGGCTAAATCAGTCGAGAGCTGGTACGACGTGTGTTCGTATGTAAACATTATATAAGTTGTGCGCTTGCTTAAGAAAGCTCTTTCTGACTGCGCCATTCAGCAGTATTTCGTCGTCAAGATCGTACATGATATGGTCTGAAAACGTACTATTCAGTTTCGTCAGTTAAATTCTCAATGGCGGTGAATCTAAGGCCTTGAAGGAGATCTTTGGTCGCCCTCCGTGGTGTAATGGTTACCATGCTAGCTTCCTATTACCCAAAGGTCGCGGGTTCAAACTCGGCGGAGGACGATGGATTTGTTTCAGGCGTAAAAATCCTTAGCAGGGAAGTACAGCCATTGGTCCCGTGTCACACATTCCCGCCACGTAAAAGAACCTCAAGCATGATAAAAGAGGCCTCAGAGCAAAATTAAGCGGTCTTTCACACTTAGTATAGAATGGGGACACTGAGAACCACAGCAGTTAAAGGGCTTCCATAAATAAACAAATACATAAAAAAAACTTTAGTGATTCTGGTTATTTTCTGCGATATTATATCAATTCTTCAGAAATATTAAACCGAAACAGATTAGACTATTTTTGTCTTCGCGACATTAAATGTTGGGCGTAGGTGTAGCCTCGACGCAGGTGAAGTTCATTATTAGCAGCTGTCATCACCAGACAGCTGCTCGTTGAGCGGAAGACAGGTTCAAGACTGGCGTAACGACGTAAAGCCATTTCATTTTTTTTTCCGCCGATTAGCGACTCTATGGGAGAGAAAGCTGAGGCACGAATATTTTTTGTTTTCGATCTTTTTTCACTACAGATCGCAGCTCAATTGCGACATCAATGTGACAATGAACAGGCTTTTTCTTCGTCTAAATCGACCCTCAGTAGAATAGAAGAACATTTTCACACGAAAGCTCAATTTGCTTTCTGAGAACAGCACAGGTGCGGAGTTTTTCGATAAAATAACGTTTTCAATTTTAAACTACAATATGTGAATATTTTATAAGCACCAGTGAATCATTCTGGCAGAACATGTTTCAGATCCACCATTTCTAAAAGTCTAGCGCTTAGATCCACAATGTGCTTCCTTTTATTCCACTGGACTCACTCACTGTTTTCTGTATGCGGCTTTTCTCAGTTTTACATATTTGCGTATGAAATTTGTTTCTTTCATTTCAGTTTTGCCCTACTTAACATGCAAATTTGCATTCGTTACCTCAAAAATGTTATCTTAAGGTTCAGTAACACATTTTATGATTGCTTTATGCACTGGTTCATGAAATTAATTTATAGTGAAAAACGTGAACATTTTGAAAACCAACTTAATAAAAACAAAAATTTATTTCTTTACACTTAAAAACATAAACTTCAATCAATATTTTAAGGAGGTTTAAAAATAATTTTATTTTTTAAAATATTTAACTATCACCTCAGAAACTTTCTGAGTCAAGCTACGGGGGGGGGGGGGGGGGCTCCATGTGTATAGCTCCCTTTAACTGCTGAAACCATATGGAAGGCTTGTAAAACAATCCTATATTCTGTCTTAGGTTACTGACTTTAGTGTAATTATTTTATATCATTAAACGCACCACATTCACTTTCACATTCATACCTCCAGACTCTGGGGGGGGGGGGGGGAGAGGGGAGTAGGTAGGGAATAATGCCGGTTAAAGAAAAATTCCGCTGCCCCAGCCGGGAATAGAACCCGGGACCACCGTGAGACGTCAGCTCGCCCACGGAAGCAGTCAGTACAGCTTTGAACTTTGTCCGGTCATTCATTTAATTACTTATATTAAAAATATGTCAATTTTCAAACAAAATTCTTTAACATTAAAAAAAAAAAAGTTAGAAAACTCAATCCGTGTACTTCAAGTTTAACTCACGAAATTTAGTAGCTGATAATGAAAACTGGATTACATTTAGGATACGCATAAACCTGGCCTCCAATGCACGTCACTGCTTGGTTCACACACCAAGTGGGAAAACCAAACAAATAAAGCAGGTAACAGCTGTTCTTTATCGCCAAAAGGAAGGAAAACACGATTACGAACTGATATCTAGTAGTAAACAAAGCGTGTCACGTTACGTTTCTCATTGTTTTCCATGTTATACGAACTGCGTAAAAGATTTCAAAACGTCACAGTTTTGCTATAAACAAGATTAAACTCCAAAGATATACGAATATAAATGTTATTTAAATTAGCAAATATTAACATTCAAAACTCCAATAATATTTTACCCTTCATTCGTTATAAAGGCGAGAGGCACCCCAAAGTTCCTTATTCACCGAACAGTGTTTCTAAATTAAAAGTTTATTATAGAAAATGTCTTGAATACAAACTGGCTTTGAATTTAGTGACATAAAAGTTAAAATCTAATTTTCTTGATGCTTTTAATTAACAGCAAGAAAATTTAAGGACAACTTCAAAAGAAGTCTCGTATAGATAACCTTCGACATCTTAGATGTTTAGACAGGATGGCATTAATGAAATTACGATGCAAATAAGATCTAGGGGAAAAAGTAATTAATATTCATACTATTTAAAAGTTGAATTAAAAAAAAAAGTCTTATGTGCTCCATGACTTTCTCTAGCTGTTCAGCAAACATATTTTTCTTACAAAAGACTATTCGTGTATCTATTTATGCTAATCGAGATATCATTAACAAAATTGGTCGTATTACTTGCTTCTATGTAGGTAGAAGAGAAACAAGGGAATACTTTAGCCTAAAGCGATAATCAAATCTTTTAAACGCCGGTCGCTATGTGAAACAATTTAAATTCCTTCTCTTCGCTTGCCAGGAGTAAACAAAAGGGAGACGAAAAAAAAAAAAGTCCTCCCGTTTGAGAAAAATTTAAGTAGCTTAAAATTAAAGGTAATAACAAAAGGTTAATTCTACAAGACAAATGTACTTATATGACATAAATTTTGCGTTTTAACCAGATCTACATTTTTTATGGATTAAGTGTTGTCTATCATTTATGGTTTCCACTTATAAAAAAGTCATCCAGAATGAAGAGGTCTTCAGAGGCTATTCCCAGAAAATTGAATATACACACTTCTTTTGTCATAATAGTATATTAAGCATATGGTATTTCAATAAAAATCTTTTAGAGTCATTTTTGAGAAAATCAAAATTTATGAAAAATGGTACATATAAAGGATAGTTGGGGTTGGGAATTTTCTTGAAAATCTTCCGTGTCACATCCTTGGAAGATACTAAACTTAACGGGTATTTAACTGACTTTACATTTTTTAATTATCTTGTCCACAGACACCATACACACCGGACCGTTTTCTACAATTTTTTTTTTTTATTCAGAGGGCCCCAAAACATATATTTCCAGTGAAATCTCGGTATTGAATTTTTGGGTGGAATACAATATCTTCTCTAGCTTCTATTTACATTGTACATGCGTGTTAAAAAGTAATTAATGTCAATTTGCAGTCTTAGCTTACATACAGTCAATGTGAAAGAAGTATTATTAAAATAAATGTGCTGTTATTTCGGAGTTATAATAAATTATGCATCTTAATATGAAATTAACTCAAGCATCACTTCAGTACTAAATATCCCTTCTCAAGGCCATACTTGCCAAGCTCACTTTTATTACGCTATTTTGTGTCATCTGTGTTGACACTTTCTAAAGTTTAAAATGGTTCACCAGATACCTAGTTCTCAAATAATATTTTAAAATTATGTCTAAGGCAGGAACTTTGGGACCCGGTGTGCCCTGCGGTCAACTGGGGCTATTGCCTCGTGTTATAGGAGATATTTGTTGTTATTGAATACCGGTCGCTTAGGCACACAAGGATCCAACTTCCGAGCCTGAATATTGACTTTACGACCTGATATTATTGTGTTATTTCTTTAAAAAGTTCGTTGGTTCTAGATTGAGGATTTCCAAGATTATAAAAATGGTTTTTTTTTTAATTTTTTTTTTTTTAAATGAAGATAAGAGTATGAAAACTGGTATTTCAACTATATTTACGTACTAAAATGCAAATAAAACGAAAAAAGACCTGGAAGAAAACTAAAGAGGTAGTGGGGAAAGTGGGCAGGTTTAGATACTTGGAATGTACCATAAATTGTAGTATGAGCTATTTTCAGATGTCACTAAATTATTGAAGAATGAATTAAGGAAGAGATTTGTGAACTGCGTTGTGTTCACCGGTGCTGCGAAGAAGTTACGATATACGTCAGAAAGCATTTCAAAAGTAATATGAGAAGCTTAAAGGGTATGAAATGGACAAAATAATGACGCAACTTTAGAAAGAATGGACGAACGATGTTAACTCTGATAAATTGACTGGGACACTAGATGAAAAGAAACTTATTATTAAGATGTACATTAAAAGGAATGATGAATTGAAAAATGTTTAGAAGAGGACACCAATGATGGACAATACTAATATAAATTGTTCATTTGCGGAGACGAAAGGAAAGTGGAAAGAGCCAATAAATCTGCTGAAGTTAACCCAGGTTCTATCCCAAGTCTTAGGCAATATTTATGACTTTCTTTCGTTATTTATTATATCCACTAGTACTGCTCTTAATCTTAGCTTCCTACTATAGGAGTAATGGTCTACATTTTCACACACTAGTTTAAGAGTAGTTGCCGTTTATGTCATATTTTAGCCATTTCCTTTTAATTAATTCTTTCCTCAAGACCATGCTATTCTAGTTGGGTGCGCACCACACGGGTTTGCCTGCAATATGCAATACACCTCAGCATTGAGGGCAACCTACCATTACGATTTAATGAAGTGATGAAATGAAGTTTTACAATTTCCAAACTCCCAATTTAAACCACGGAATACACCTTTTTGATCTTTATCAAAGAGTACATTTATTTTCTATTTCAATTGTATTCGTACATTACCTTATACTATCTTTTACAGGTCCGGAGAACTCGGAAAAAACAGAAAACAAACTTCATTTAAGACATTTTTTCTTCCTGGCTGAATGGAATATTGAATTTTATACGAATAATGCACCGGAAATATGGAGATGGGTCATCGCTAACCCAGTGAATCTTCATCGTTGATTAGTCTTTAGGTGATCTATAAACGTTTCTCATCGAGTGGTTGGACCAATAATTGGACACTATTTGATTTCTCTCCTTTCGGCTGGGATATTGGAAAATGTTCTTTTCTTTTTATCTATAATCAGTTTCAGATAGATAAGCTCATGCTGTTTCTTAAGGTAATATTATATTTTCTTTGAAAGCTGCCACAAAGTATATGTATGTATATATATATATATATATATATATATATATATATATATATATATACATGTGTGTGTGTGTGTATTGTGCACTATTTGAACCTTACAACTCTAGGAAATAGCGTTAACTATTGAGATTTAAAGTCTGCTCACATTAAATAACACAAATTATTTCAAATTCATTTCCGCACTTTCATATTTAGTGAATTTACTTGCATTTAAATGCTACAATTCTTATTATAGAGCCCTATTTTAGATAACCTTTATAACATATTTCAATTAAAAATAAAATCTGAAATCCAGACACTGCAACTTAATCTCTCCAAATCCATTATATTAAATGCCTTCTCTACCGTATACCTAAGTAAGCAGAGTAAGCTTGAATTCAATATCGAGTTCAGGTCTCAGAACCCAAAAATACCTGCATGTTTAGATAAGTCTTTGTATATACTAAACTTTATATTTGTGCTTAGCATCTTCCTAGATATGTCACGAAGATCTTTAAAAACATTCCATCCGCCCTGCTCTACACTACACATGGTTAAAGTTTCCTCCCCCCCCCCCACCTTCTCAAAACTGGCAGCAACGATTTTGATTAAAATACCACATGTTTAAAATATGTGCATCGTTAATGAAAAGAATATCTGGATAAGTGGTATATCACAATATATAGATAAGAACTTATTACACAAAATGTAGATTTCGTTTAAACACACTTTTAATTTAATACGAGTTTGTGGTATTATGCATTTTCCACATATTGACTTTCTTAATTTGAATTTTTCAACACTATATTTTCGAGATGCTCGGTTACCACTCTTTTGTTTGTCATCAGCCATTTCACTCGTTACATTCCATTTTATTTAAAGGCAATAATTTCAGAAACGTTTATCTCGAATAGCATGACTAATAAAACTTTTCTGACAATAAATTGTAGGTGAGAAAAATCGTAAGCAAAGCGTGCAGTGAAAGACGTGTGAATGTGGCATTCAATATTCAATCTCTCTTCCCAAAATCCTTCAACAATTAAAACAAAGTTAACTGATATCACGAAGCTGAATTGACAACAGAAATAATAAGTATTACCTATATATGCGAGTACATCTTTAGACTAAAATATATTGGAAAATAACACGTTCATTCATGATCTTCCCTAAAATCCCCCAAATGCATTGCTCCTAGAAATAGAAAATGCTTATTAAAAATGTAAAAGGCTTTTATTTCAGAAGTAATGCATAGCTTCGTTGTTGCTTGAATGTAGTGTAGTTCAGGTGTATACAGATCAATTAATTGTGTTGCCTAGGTAAATGGCCGCTAGAGAATAGCTAATAAAACCCCTGATATAAAGGCAACTTTTCTGCTTTAAGTGTGCAAAGGACGATATATGCTAAAGGCTGTTAAAGTCTCGTTTGAGAGGTTGCACCTTTTATAGAACTGATCGTCCCGCTGCAAAACTAAAGAAGGAAAGTTACTGTTTGTTACTTAGGGTTTAGGTTACAAACCCGGTTCTCCTTACCTTTAATAGTAAGGAAAGAAAGTATTGCATTCCACCCAGAAATTCGATAGCGAGAGTTTACAGAAATTGGAGCTCCCTAAACAAATAAAAAACATTTAGGAAACGATGCGCGCGCGTGTGTTTGTTTTGTCTGTCTGAACATTATTACTCAAGTACTCAAACGTGAAACTAATTGGTGAAACACCAAAGTTGGTATTTAAGTTCAATGTCTTCAAAGGAATGCTACATGAAGATTTTCAAGAAATTGCTCCCACACCAAATTACTTTTGCATGGAAAAAAATTAGTTATTTTTGAGTTTATTAAAATGACTCTGCAACTTTTATAAAAATACCATATGTTTAAGATACCTGCATGGCAAGCTCTATATTTTGTAATTTATACGAAACGTCCGTGAAGTCCTCTTCATTCGGTATACCTTTTGTAAACCTAAAGCGAAAAAAAAAAAAAAAAACTACTACAGAAAAATCTGACGTGTTCCATTCACATGGCTTTCTCTGCCCGTTATGCCAAAAACTATTCTTACAAAAGAGAGTTTTTATCTACATCATGCTAATTAAGAAAAGCATTCGCAGAAATGGTCTTCTTAGTACACGATTCCTTACAAGCAGAAAGGAAATATGCCTTAAGCGAGTTATATATTTTAAAAGCTGGTCGCTATGTGAGCAATTGAAGTTCGGTTCGCTTTGTAAGGTCAGCAGTAGAAAGAAAGGAAAGAAAAAAAAAAAAAAGAAAAAAAAAAGAGATCTACGGAAAGGTAAACCGGTTTGAGAAAAGTTACGTGGTTAAACTTCAAACCAATAACAAGGAATATCTTGGAAGTGATCAACTCTACAAAAAATGCATAATGTGAGTTTCAACGAGTTTATGCGGTATTAAGTCTTTGTCTATTTCTTACGGTTTATAGTTATGTAAAATTCATCCAGGTCTTCAGGAGCTTGTCCCAGAGAATTTAAGATATACATTTTATTTGTAATGTAAATATCTATAATATACGGTATCTTAATCAAAATCCTTAGAACCATTTTTGAGAAAAACAAAATGTTCAATGAATGATTCAATGTAAAGGTAAGTTTTTAGGGTGGGGTTTTCTTGAAAATCTTCGTGCTGCATCCTTGGAAGATAATAAACTTAAATGCCATATTTGGCATTTAACGGTCTTTTAGGTTTTGAGCTATACTGTCCACACACGGATCTTTTTATAAAAATGTTTTTTTACTCAAGAAAACTTCAAAACATATTTCCAGTGAAATCTCGGTATCGAATTTTGGGTGGAATACACTACCTTCTCTATACACTGTGCATAGCACATGTAGAGAAAGTAAAAACGTAGCTCTCGTTATGTCCATGTCTAACTTTTTTTTTTCCACACTAAGTATTTCCGATATATTTTATTTTATTTTTTTCAGTGGTAAGTAAGCTATTCATCCCCCCTTCCCGTATTCATGCAAAGCGTATGAAATTTGAAAAGCATGACAGAAGTAGACATAAGAATAAACTTTTGTAAGAATGTTTATAGCAAGGTGAGTAGAGAAAACAATGCGAATGCAACACATCATATTGTTATAATTCACTTAGAAAAAAGGTTGTATTATGGATTTTAGAAATCACAAGAATAACATAGCTATACGTTTCTCGGTGATGTTTTTGGCACAAGATCCTGAGAAACAAATTTCGTAAACTAAGCCGTGCAATGCAAGCTGTTCTGCTGCCAGACCCAGACCAGGTAAGGCAAACAAGACGAGAACAATAGAAGAGCAAGCACCGCACCGCTTCATGGTCAGCGAGGCCGACGGTCGAGCAAGCCCTCCAGGTGAAACCTTGGAACATTCAATGCCGGATCTGCTACTCTTCCGCAGGTTAAACTGTCACACTAGAGCATTTTGGTATCACCTTCGGCAGGTGATAGCCATTGATGATGATACATTAAATGAAATGATAATTGGGAAACTAGTCCTACGTTTAGGGCACCTTCCGGCATTTGCAGCTATGAGGACTTAGGAAAACCTTGAAAAAACCTCAATGAAGCAGGACAGATCTGGCGAAACGCAGACCACCTTGACTACCAAGTGCCAACCATTTTATTTGTATAGCCTTCTTAAATATCTTTGGTTATAACTGACAATTTAGCTCAACTATTAAGCACCAATAAAATGGCCGAGATTAGGCAATTTCAACCAATCGCGGTCATCGGATTGGAGTATACTGTCAAAACATGATAACGCATATGATGCTCATTTCTTTGAAATCTTGTCGCACCTGACGTTCGTTTGTTTAATTCAGTGAAGAAAGAAACAGTAAGAAAAAAAAATCTGTAAATAAACAATTGAATGGGTCATCTATCATTTGAGAGCTAATTATAATCATAAACTGAAAAATCTCCCTCCCATAAATATTATACATTATTAATAATCTATTTCGCAGAATTGTTTTATCAAATACAACTCGAGTTTCCATTAGGACAATTATCGACAATATGAAAACACCGTGGTATTACTTATGATAATTCAAGTTAACCCGCTTTTAGTGTTGTGGAGAGATTCTACCTTACATTTGACACGCCATGGGTTTGAATCTCTATTTTCTCTTATCCTCAGAAGACGAATATCGATTAACTAAAAGTATATTGAGAGTGAAAATTCAAATTTTTATATTTCTGTATAGATTTTTTTTTCGAAAATGTTATTATCATTGCACTATTATGTTAATAAGAATACCAAATGTCATTCAAATTGGAGAAATACTTTTGCAAGATATAAATTATTTGATAAATTTCATCAATGAATATATTGCATAACCAAAATGCCCCACGCGCCTCAAAATTTGAGCAAATTGATTGTAATTTTTAATTTGAACTTTCAACCACACAAAAAAGCTTTAAGCAGTGATATTTCAATGATTTTATTACTGAATTATTATATATTTATAAAAAGGTTATAAATTGTTATCTCTATTTTTTTTCATATATGAAGGCACATGCCTTTTTGACTCAACCGGTTTGTAGCATGCAGAGCTTAAGAAAAAGTGTGCAAGTACTCAGTTTAGAGATACTTTCAACGTGCTCATCAGTTGCTTCCCTGACCATACGCAAGCAACTAGACAAATGCAGCTAGCCAAAGAAATGGGCATATACTTTTCGTTTTGAAGAGAATGAATCAGTACAACCGATTTCTGTCTGTTTTGAAGACAGTGGTACCTTATTTGACTCCCACGTCAATTTGGAATTATTAAGCGATACGCCCTTGACACTCGTTATAGCTGATTATGAAATCAAGTTAAACTAGAAAATAGCACTTCCTTTGTTTAACAAATATTTTTGTTCTGGAAAATTTAAAACCGTATTTTTCGAAATAAATGTCTTCCAGATGTTCTGATTCACCAGTATAATGGCTAGCGCATAATCACTGTCATATTTTTACTTTTTCTACACACTATGTACATAGTGTATAGAGAAAGTACCTATTGTATCCCACCCAAAAATTCGATGTCGAGATTTTGCCAAAAATATAAGTTTTGAAGCCACCTAAGTCCAAAATAAAAAAGAAAGAAGAAAAAACAACATCCGTGTGTGCTGTGGATAGTATGGCTCAAAATACCAAACTTGGTATTTAAGTTTAGCATCTTCCAAGAATGCGACACGAAGATTTTCAAGAAAATCCCCCACCCCAAAATACCCTTTGCATGGAAAAAATGTTTAAACTTTGTTTCTCATAACGACTAACGATTTTGATTAAAATGCCACAAATTAAAGTATTTACATAACAAAACGTATATCTTGAACTCTCTGGGAATATCTTCTGAAGGTATGTTCATTCTAGATAAATTTTACTTAATTTTGCATTACTGGCAAGTCGTAAGAAATAGACAAAAACTTACTGCACAGAAAACATAGATCTCATTAAACGACAAATATTGTCATGTGCATTTTTGTTGTAGAGTTGACCGTTTCCGAGATATTCCTTGCCATTTTAAACCAGGTAACTTTTCTCAAACTGTATCACCTTTCGCGCCATCTCTCTTTTGTTTTACTAGCAATGCAAAGCGAACCGAACTTCAATTCTTCACATAGCCCGCCTGGGTAGCGTGGTGGTAGCATGTCTGCCTCACGTTCAAAAGGTCGTGAGTTCGAATCTCGCTTAGGGTGAGTTACCCGAGTAAGGTTTTTTTCGGGGTTTTCCCTTATCCTAAGACGAATGTCGAGTAAATTTAAGCTCCATGGACCCCGAGATCATTTGAGCATCATATCATGAATTGCATTCATCGTCCGATATGACTAAACCGGGTTAAAGGACGTTACACTACATTAAAAAAAAAAAAAAAAAAAAAAAACTTGTCGACCAACTTTTAAAAGATCTGACTGTCGCTTTAACCTAGTGTGGTTCCTTATTTACCTTCTGTTTACAAGGAAGCAAGTAATAAGACAATTTCTACTAACGTTTATCTGTTTTGCCAGATATAAATAAAAGAATAAGAATTTGCAATTGTTTGTAGAACAGGTTGAGAAAGTCATGCGAATGAGAAGATTAGTTTTTTTAAACAGTTGAGTGTTACATTGGTCTACAAAATGTGCACTATCTCAGTAGAAGAACATTACATAATAAAACAGTTCTTAATAATATGTAGTAGAATAAATAGAAAACAAATTCATACAGAAATAAACATTATGACGACTATGAAAATGATTGTTGATGGATTCCCAATTTGGCGAAACATGGGATGTAGAATACTGGTGTACACAAAGAACACAAAGAATGCTGCTATGCAACTCCAAGCACCAGCTGTCTCCCTTTCTGTCCACCTGGCCAGCTGGGCTGGGCTCGTCCGGCAGAATTTCCTCCTACCGACTTTTCAACAGGTGGCTTTGCTGCTCTGGTGTTGCATCTTTTAACGTGTGTAAGAAGCATTTCCTTTGTTTTCCGAGAATCTTTTATGTCACATTTTATAATACATTGCCCTAAAGATGAAACTTCAAACATACGCATAACGTAAGCAGAGAAACTTGCTTCACGTTATGCCCCATTCACAATGAGATGTAAACGCAAGACTTTGCATTCACGTTATTCAATGCAAGCATTCATATTCACACACGTAACACGCTACGCAATCCAAGAGTTTGCAAATTTCCAAACTTTATCTTGCTTTGGTACATATATGAAGAATTCTGCATTTGTTTCTCTATGAGCTGTTGTTAAACAGGCAATTGTTGAATATAACTGCGACTAGATTTCTCGGCTTTCACAAATCATATGGCACTAACTGATAATGCAAATGCAATAAATGTGCAGTCTCTACGCTTGCACTACTTTTAATATTTTAGCCAAACAATTATTGTGACGTCACTGCCACGAGCGTCAGTTGTGTTTATGTAATTTTTAAAACCTACGATTGATTGAAGTTTCTTATATTATGTATGTTTGGAAGATGTCCACCTGTAATTTGCAGATCTAGGAACCTATGCTAACTTCTAACGTTAAGCTTATGCTGCGTTACGTCTACACTTGCAATTTCATTACATTGACAGATGTCACCAAAACATGGTCGTAAACTTATAACGTGAACAAGTTGAAAGCTCTAAGTTTTCATTTTTATGCCAATTAGAGACTGACTCTCCATACACCTCACTACATCATACCAGATTTTCCGTCGCGATTTACACCCGAAAAAATCCATCGTCCTCCGCCGGATTTGAACCCGCGATCTTGGGTATATGAAGCTAGCATGGTAACCATTACACCACGGAGGGCGACCCCTTTCTGTGTAACGTTACAAATAACAACAAAACGAATTGTGATAGTAGGTTTATTGGTCATTAGGACCTATTTGTTTTTATACATATACATAACCTCTGTTACAGGCGCTAAAGAACGATAAATTATTACACGCGTGCAAACCGAGGTGCAGAGGTTCTGCGCATCATGCACCGGTCTGACTTGGCTCGGCTCGGGACAGTTCCCAACGAGGAAAAACAGAGGGAAGATGAACGGGAATGCAGGCAGAATTAGCGCAGTAAGCCTAAGGAAAGAGAGAGAGAAAGAGAGAGAGAGAGAGAGAGAGAGAGAGAGGGAGAGCGGAGCTGCAATTTGCACTGTATTCAACCTAGCCAAGTCGTATTTTACACCATGCAGTGTGCAATGCACCCTGAGAGGCCCTATTCTATTGTGTGTACTGTAGGTGGTCGCTTCCCAGCCGCCATATTATCAGCTCAACTGTTTCATTATCCTTGGCTGCAACTTGTTTCCATTTGTCATCGTGAATGACAACATGTCGCATTAAGTTTTACTAAGTTTTGCTTCGTTAAGTTAAAGCTTAATTTTCATGGATCTTATGCGTTTTACAATTGTAGCTATTTACATATTATGAAAACCTAGTACTGACATTTTATTCGAGTTTAACTTCAACAAAGCAAAAAGGTTTATTTTGAGGTCGTAGTTCAAATGTCCCACAACGAATTTGATTTTATTGAATTAAACGTCAATTTTACAGTTTTTGTATTTATTAAAAATGAAACAACCCTCTTATTTTAAATGGAACACCCAATATAATTTCACTTCCCCTGCCACTTATATATGTAGAGATGTATAATACTCCTCAAAATGCAATATCGAGATTCCATCAGAATTAAACGTTTTGAGGTTCAATTTTATTTTCCTCCAGAAAAAAAAAAATATGTGTTCTGAACAGCACGACTCAAACATGTAACGTATATTCATACCAAAACGTCATATTTGAGTTCAACACTATTTAAGCATACCAGGTAACGATTTTCATGAACTCCTCCCCCGCAAACATCAAATTACTCTTACTCTCTGGAAATACATGTCTTCATTATTTTTAATTTCTAAATGTCTAACGATTTTTTTAAAATAATTCGCACCTGGAATTCTAAAATGTAACTCGATAAGTTAATTTTGAGTTTTACTTGCAAGTATGTTACATAGGACACAATTGCAGCAACTCTATATCATTATTTTGAAAATGTTATTATCCATTTCACAAGATCCTGAAGATAAATGTGTATTTTATATAAGTATAATAATGATTACTAGGTAATTGAATTTTATATACTTGGAAAATTATAGCTCAGACAAATATTTACTAGTGGAAACATGTAGAGATCATTAATTTACACAATTTGTGTTTAGCAAACCTTTCGTAGAGTTACCCGTTTCCGAAATATTTCAATTATAATAAACCTGATTTTAAAAACAAACGCTCACTTTCTATTTTCCTCATTTTAAGTATTTTTCTTCTTCTTCTTCTTTTTTCAAATGCAGAATGAAATAGTAATAGAAAGTTATAATGGATATAAATTTAGTTCTATTCTTACTAGATCCCAGAAGAAAAAAACAATTTAGTATAAAAACAGGATATCAGCAAATGTTGCAGAGAAGAGGTTAAGAATTTCAAAATGGAATAACGCGAGCAGACCTATAGGTAGACCTATAGGTTCTGCTAATTGTACATATCAATGCAAAATAGGTTATAGAGGAAGTGATGTTTAGTTGGCAACGCGGACAACAGTAAATCCCTGCGCTTGGACAAAGTAGGTCATGAAGCGCTAACCGTGTTTTTCGTCGTTTCCTTCCTTTGCTCTGGTCAGGGACTCTTGGAGGCATTTCTAGGTTAAGTGCGTGCACAAATCTCTGCGTTATTTGTTTTCGTTTCAACAGAATTAGTGCTCATAGTCCGAGACAAAACTGCGTAGAAAGCTTGAAGAGTGCTTCTGGCTAGGATCATCAAAACAAATGAAGGTAACAAGGGTAATCGTTGTACCCAATCAAGTGAAACGCAATATCGATTGTATGCATTATTGAACATGATACTTCATTTCACGGTAGGAGACACTAATGAAGTGTTGTGTGTAAATGGCGTAGTAAAGTAGGATGATGTATGCATTGAGCGTTGTCACATGTGAAACGTTGCCAGCTTAGCGCTTTCCGGCGAAATTTGCAGCCTCGTAAATTAAAACGAAGGAGAAACTGTTTTCACTAAGAAGTGGAGCTGCGTACTTGTCTTGGCCCCTTTGCAGTATTTCTTTCTGCACATACCAGAAAGACCGCGGAACATCGTATTCATTGGTAAAAACTTCTTGGCTCCAAGACTGAAGTTTTACCTATGGACACTGATCGCACTGAAAATTAAGGAGCATGTTAATTTGGCTAAATCTTTGACAGTCAAAGCTATTTCATGAATAAATTGTTTCATTATTTTAACAATCCAAAAACTGGTCCCGAAAAACTCATATTTATCTACCTCTCAACAAAATAAATTAAATCATTCAAAAAGCTAAATTAGCTTATGAGCTTGCTTCTGAACACCAGTCTGAATACATAGATAAACATCAAACGTTCCTTGACTAATGCAGAAGACAACAGCTGTTAAAGACTTTCTTCTTCTTTCAAATTATTTTGCTGAAAATTCGATGACAGTATTAATATTCTAACAAGGACAATGAGTATTAATTCAAATGAATAATTGAGAGAGTGTTCTTCCTTTGAAATTCTCTGCATGGTAAAACTTGACATCCAGAATGAATAACTTGTTATCAAATGAGTAATCTCTCCGCTTTATTTTCACATCTTCCAGCTGTGCAATTTAGCAAACGATCAAATTGTTTTCAGTCATATAGATTTCGACTGGCGCAGTGTGTCTTTTCGTTCATACAAGAGTGAATTTGGCACTGTGAGATGGGAATTCACTACATAAACACGAATACCTGACGGACACACGGAGCTGAATCTCTTCTTGGATTCGCTGTGTTCTGAAAGAACATCCTGATATTTTAAGTAGGCAAAGCTGTCAGAAATTAGCAGGAAAAAAAGCTGCAATGAAGAATATCAGCACATGTCATTAATGATAATAAATTCATGCATTCATGACGCAAATATTGCCTTATCAATATTAGTTGGAAATGTTATCCATACATGAAGTTTCTATTTAATTGCAGTTAAAATATTTGAAAACCTCTTAGATTTGATCTATCCCAAGATCTTGGTTACTGGTTTCATTTAAATATCGCAAAACAATTTCATTTCTTGTTTATATGTAAGCTCCTCCCCTAGTTTCGTTAGCTTCGTACAGAGAATATTGCCTAAAACTGCACATTTTGTTTTCAAACCTGTAAAGTATTTTATACTTACGAGAATCTGAACTTCTGCACTTTATAAATAAATTTCCTTCTCTTAAATTTGACATAAGCTCAATCCACAATGGAGACTTACAATTCAATTAATTTTAAGCCCCGGGCTTCATAGTTAGCCACTATTAGGTCAACCGAGTAAGGTAGCTCAGTTGTTTCGTCTGAGATTAGCATTCGGGAGGTCGTGAGTTCGATTCCCATGGCCGACCTATCTGACCCATGGGTTTTCCTGGCGTTGTTTCTTAATTTCCTCGAACTTGCTGTCCCTTCATTTGCATCTCCACTTAATGAAGACGCCCCTCCGTGATGGTGAATGCGCTTTGGAAATACAGCTCTCGGCAGCAGAGTGGCATTGAAATCGTCTGTATAGTTTTTTCTAAAACAGGATAGCCCTCAAGGGCCTCTCCCCCTACCACTGGGCAATAACCATTAGAAAACAAAAGAACAACCTGTTCCAGGGGCGAGAGGCAACGTAGTAAAATCTGTTTATTGGAGACACCGTCTGGAAGTCAAGAATCTCGCCTCAGTTAAGGGACCAACACCGAACCCCCTAACCGCAAACTTTAAAGTTTGGAAAAAGAGAGGGTCAGGATCATCATGATCTGAAAAAGACTGTAGAGGACTTGGGGGGGGGGAGCGCTCACTGCGTTGAGATGAACTGCTTGGACTATGCTAGGGGCCGCCAGCACACACTCACACACACCGATCACACTATTAGGCCAATCAATGTGGTATAAAACAATTTAAATACACAATATTGTATTAATATGCCTCAAAAGGAATTCAAGAAGGCTGGTTTACGGGGGGGGGGCGGGATATGAATCAGTTGAGGGACTTAATGGAGTTTCGGGATGCTGCCTTGTTAACTCAGTTGGTTAGAGTAGTAAGTACAGCAATCTGAAGATCAGTGATTCATATCCTGCCTATGAAATTGATTTTTCAGCCTGATTCTTCTTTTCAAAATGGTAATTGTTTCATCTTATCCTACCGAACTTATTTGAGCTATTTAAACACCTAAATAAATTAATATTTAAGATATTTGCAAGCCTGTTGGCTTCAGAGCTGCGCAGCACCACTATAACATCCCTTGATTAAGAGGTAAGAGAACATACACACTTGACGGAGTAAGTGAAACTCAGCCACCCCTTCCTTAATCCAATTCGATAAGGTGGGGGTGGGTTGGGAACAGAGAATAGTGCGCGTGTCTTGATTACACCCATATATACTCCGTGTTTAAAAAGACCTACTGAGTGAATAGATCGGTTCACCAATCACATTTTCTGTCAACTCCCAGGCTCTGTATGGCTGGGTCCACAATGAGGAGGGACCTTTTCACTTTTTATCGATTAATCGCAAATGCCCAATTGTGAAGCCATGTTTGTCAAATTTTGGACGCTATTGTACAGTTAATTAAACCGTGTAATTTCCCCGCCAAATCCGTGTATTCTACCTGTACTAGAGTTGTTAAAAAACGTGTTGCATCACCGGTATTCATGAAGCAAAGCAGTTGTAAAAGAAATGATTATGCAAATTAAGACCCTGAAATTCTTTAACATAAGTTCTAGGACAAACAACAAAGTTACATTGACCAATTTCGTATTTCATTCTATTAACCAGTTGTATCTGGCGTATCAACCATTTAAAGTTATTGCATATTTGAACAACCTTATTGCCTGCACTAAAGGGTAAAAGGCAGACAACGAAGGGAGACACTATACATAGATCTATTGAGGTTAACACCTCCAGGAGGAAGGGATGAAGTGAAGGAATCAGAACAGGCTATAAATGGAGTTTTTATTTAGGACACTCTTTAACTATGTTGGGCGTGAAATACCACTTCATTTTGCTCAGAGCCTCTTTATCAGGCTTAAGGTTCTTATACGTACCGTAAATCTACGACCAACGGGACCATGGCTTTACTTCTCTTCCGAATTAAGCCATGCTAAGAAATTTATGCCCGAAAAAATTCATTGCTCCCCACTGGATTTAAACCCGCGACCTTAAGTACAAGAGGCCTAGCATGGAGAGCGTTAGAAGAATAAGAGGCTACAGGCCACAGATATGCATTTCCAAGTCCGATGACCCATACCATTGTTGCAGCCGCTTAGATCAAACGACCCATCGAGCTGGCAGCCCTGCAGTGTTCACCGGAGCTCTTTTCCGCACCATCTGTCCGCACCGCCACTAATTACTAACCTGGAAGCACACTTGAATGACGAGAAGGAATCGGAATAAAGGGAAAATGATGGATAGGAAATTGTGGTAGATAAGACACCACCCCTGTGGACCTCAGGGAAACCAGGAAAAACCCACAGGTCAGATAGGCGGATGAATATTGCAACCTTCATAAGTTTCGATTACATGCAGAATTTACCTAGTCACCATCTAACATCAAATCTTATCTACTATTCTCGACAATTTTAGCTATGGTTTTTGGGATTCATAACGTTTCTGATGATCGTGTTACATTGTTTACTTATGGCGAGGACGTTGGAAAGAAAGGGTAATGTGAAGTCACATCCATACTTTGAATATTGGAAGGGAGAAAACAATAATAAAAATGAATTAATCTTGATATCAGATAGCTGTTCTAACCATAACAAAACACAGAAAAGTTATTGCTTATTTCTGTTATCTACCATCTTGTGCATGCTTCGGTAGTTCAAAGGGATTACTTATCTACTTCCAATGCGTGGGCATTCCTTCCTGTCCAATGATCAGGGTGTTTCGATCATAGCAAAGAAAAAAAGAAACACCAGAGGAATGGAATGAAATATTATTTTTCTGCAGGTCTCTCCAGTCCATTTAAAGTCATGACAATGGATCACCAAGACTTGAATAATGTTAGAGAGATAGTGGAGACATACTTTCGTAAATTGCTGGAAGTAATATAATGAATCTTAAGGGTTTTAGGATCTATAAAATAGACCGAGAATTGCCATTCATTGGGGTTATCATGTATCCTGTGCGGATACATGGAGATCAATTAGTATAGATCATCAATTCCTCAAGAGCTCTCTTTTCCTAGAATGTACAATGAACCTCCAAAATATACGACTGATATCGTCAATTTTTTGAAACTCTGATACAAGGAGAAGAAACAATCATTAAGGCGTTGATTATTTCAGACAACTGCAGTGGAGAAGACAATATTTTAAATAGAGTGGAAAGTCTGCTTTTCTATATAAGCAGTAAATTCGGGTTAACTATGACAAACATATTTATTTTGGCAATAAACTAATTTTGTGCATAAAAATTATCTTGATCCATATTTTAAAATGTTGAGCAAAACGGCCCTTGTTATACATGCATTTCTTCAATAATTTGTAGTAGTCATATTTTAATATTAATCTATGCAACTCTTTTGTTACGTTATGTCATACATTTTAGAATCGTTATATAAATATCTTCTTTATACTGCAGTGTATGTGGACTGTAAAATATGTTTTTGCTTTTGTAAAATTAACTTTTTTGACAAGGACTGTTTTATATATCTATATAACCCTCAAATTATCTACTCCTATTCTTGATAACTACTGATAATTTTGACAACAGATGAGAAAAATCCATCTTACAGATCTCAAACCTATGTGAAGCAACAATGACACCGCCCAACAAAGTCCGTGCGTCCAGGTGCCGTTCATAAAGCTCTATGCATATTAATTTCGTACCAAAGCAGGCTTTGTTGCTCGTAAGCTGCAATAAAAGTCGATTATCGAAGCGCGCGTACATGCACGAAGTGCTAAATTGCAACTCATCCACGAAATTAAACAGTGAGAAAGATGAATCACGTACATAGGACAGTTGAAAGTGTAAATTGAAACGAATGTGAGCGCCGTTTTACGGAAATGAGGCAGTAATTCATGTGAGGTCGTCACTTGAGTTAGACACAGCCAAGGTCGTTCAACTTCCTTTCTTGCACTGCGACGTTATTATAACTGTATAATGTGTGCCCTTTTTGCGGCTATGATTCCAGTTCCTTCTATTCTCTACAAAGAAATCATTACCTACTATATAAAGCAAGCAAGTGAAAATCCCCCTTCGTCACATGATTCTTTGTCAGCGTACTGGTTCAAGATATTCTAATTTCCACTATTAACTAAATATGTTTATATACGAGGGTTATCCACCTCATATAGTAGGTGTAATTAAACATTTATATAGAGGTACAAAAATCATTATAAATTCAAGCACGTCAAAATCAGAAGAAATTAAAGTGAATTAAGGAGTAAAACTGGGATGCAGCAACTCTATTTAATATATACGTGGCTGACCTGATTAATTTTGGAAAAAGGAAGTGAATGAAGGAATAAAACTCAATAGAAATAAAAACTTAAATGTGATTCTCTACGCTGACGATGTAGCCATAATACAGGACAATGAAGAGAACCTCCAATGTTCCATGCATAAAATATACTTATTAGGGAAAGATTACAATCTAAATATAGCCACAAAGAAAACCAAAATAATGGCGCATCGAGAAAAATATATGGCAAGATCAAAAATAAGCATTGAAATAACTCTCCAACTTCATATTTGGGCTGTGATGTAAGTTTTGATGTAAATAAGGATCTAGAAAACAAGTAAAAGACGTTTCAGCATATATGAAAGAACATTAAATAATAATAATAATAATAAAACAAGGAAAGAAACGAAATTGAAAGTTTACAAAACCATGGCAGTTCCGGTGGTCTTGTGTGGAAGAGAGTCTTAGATATTCAAAGAAAGAGACAAAAGTAAAATAGAGGCAGCAGAAATAAGGTTTTTAAGAAGAGTTAAAAAGTGCACCAGGCAGATTTAGCATGCAATGGTAAAAAATCGAGAGGAATTAGACATATATAAATTACAAGACAAAATAGAAGAATATAAATAAAATTGTAAATAACACTTTAATAGAATGAGTGACGAAGAAGAGATGTAGGGCGTCCTAGAAGAAGATGGGAGTAATTGATGGAATGCGAAGACGGAACAGACAGATATGTGAAGTGAAGAAGAACAAGAACTAATTAAAATACTAAAAGAATCTGATGTATTACATACATACTATTGTTACAAGAGATTATTTTATTTGCATCATGCTAATCGAGGTAAACATAGCAGAAATCGTCGTATTGCTTGCTTTCTTGTATGTAGAAGGAAAATATGTAAGGGAACAACTTGGCTAAAGCAACAGTGAAATATTTTAAAAGCTCGTCGCTATGTGAAGCAATTGAAATTCGGTTCTCTTATGCACAGGAGTGAAACAAAAGGGATATGAAACGAAAGTTGACTTCGCGTTTTAGAAAACTTTAAAACTGAAACCAATAACAAGCAATATGTCGGAAACAGTTAACTCTAAAAGATAAATTATATAAACTATGTGTTTTAATGATATATATTTCTGTGTTGTAAGTTTTTGTCTTTCTCTTACAACTTACCAGTTATACAAAAGTCATCCAAAATGAAGTCTTCAGAGGCTATTCCCAGAAAATTCAAGATACACATTTTGTTTTGCATACAATATATTACATTTTGATAAAAAAAAAAAATTAGGGCCATTTTTGAGAAAATCAAAGTTTTTTAAAAATGTTTCATAAGGGTAGTTGGGATAGGAGGATTTTCCTAAAAATCTTCGTGTCGCATATTTGGAAGATACTGAATATAAAACCAAGTTTGGTTTTAACTGACTTTTCGTTTTTAAGTTATGCCATCAACAGATAGATACACACCGACAATTTTTCTAAAAATCTGATGCGTTTTATTCACAAGACTTTCTGTATCTATTCTGTAAAAAGCTTTTCCCAGAAAAGCTAATCAAAAAAATCTGATGTGTACCATATACATGACTTTCTCTATATCCCTGCAACAAATTATTCTTAAAAAGCTTATATTTCTATTTACTTTATGCTAATCAGAAAAAGTTAGCAGAAATAGTGTAATTACTCGCTTCCTTGTAAGTAGAAGCGAAATAAGGGACAACCGTAGGTTAAAGTGATAGTCAAAAGCTGGTTGCTATGTCAATGAAGTTCCTTTGTTTATTTGGATAGGAGTTGAGAAGTTCCTGTATGAGAAAAGTATACATTTTTCATAGCAGAAACCAAAAATAAGGAATGTCACAAAAAACGACGAACTCCACGAAAAAAATGTATATAACATAAACTGTGTGTTTTAATGTGCTCTTCATTTTTTGTGTAGTAAGTTTTTGTCCATCTCTTACAGTTTAGCAGTTATTCAAAATTCATCCAGAATAAACTACTCTCCAGAGGCTATTCCCAGAAAATTCAAGATATACATTTTATTTTTCAGGTAAATATGTTTAATATACGAAATTTTAATCAAAATCGTTAGAGCCATTTTTGAGAAAATCAAAATTTTCGAAAAAAGTTCCATGTAAAGGGTAGTTGGGGGTGGGGGGATTTTTCTCAAAATCTTCGTGTCGCATCCCTGGAAGATACTAAACTTAAATACCAGTTTGGTATTTTACCGACTTTTCGTTTTTGAGTTATCGTGTTCACAGACACACACACGGACCTTTTTGTGAAAATGCTTTTTTTTGGATATTGGGGACCCTAAAACATATATTTCCGGTGAAATCTCGGTATCGAATTTTTTGGTGGAGTGCAATACTTTCTCTATACACTATGTACATCGTGCGTATGGAGAAAGTAAAAATTACTTTTTTTATTTATTCAGGGGACCTTAAAACTCATTCCGACCCATAGTTGTGGATGTGCCACTGCATGCAGTTCTTTTAGCAACAGTCACTCTTCAGACTTATGGAAACAGTAGTGGAAGTACAAAAACAAACGCTACACAAACAGTGAATAACAAACAAATCAGTAGAACAACAAAGAAGAGTAAAGGAGGTCAAGCTGAATCAGGTACCTCAGGAACACAACAAACATTGAATATAAAAGGCAGAGCTCTAGTACAAGAGATGAAATGATTCCTGAAACGATTTATTCTGTGACAGCAGATGGTCTTAAAGTAGCCAGTTTCAACTCCTGGTGGAGAGGAGAGATTATCGGTCGACTGTGGAAAACAGCAACATTTTTCTATTCCACGGAAGTTTCAACAAAAAAGTCAAAACCACTTTCAAGTACGTTTTTATCACTCTAAAAGATGTTCGTATTCTATTAAAGATGCATTGTAAGTCTCTGTACTTTACCCTTAAGTTTGAAAACGACATTTCCACGGAAATACTGGTTTTGAGACGCCCAAAAGGGACGCCATTAAAGAAGTTTAGTATGTACCTTCCAAAATTAAGCCACATTTCACGCCCAGTATAGAATGGGACGTGAGAACCACAACAGTTAAAGAACGTCCAAAAATAAAACTCCATTTCCATTTTCTCCAAGAATTTTTTTTTCAAGAAAATGTCCCTCCCCCCAAACCATCCTGCCCATGGCAATGTTCTTTTCTCAAAATGGCTCGAACTACTTTGATAAGGTTTTAAAGGTATTTACCAAACATATAAACTGTATGTCTTAAATTTCCTGAATAGTCTTGAATATCTTCATTCTAGATGTATTTTTCTTATCTGGTAAACCCTAAGAGACAAAAATGTACAACAAAGCATGTAGATCTCGTTAAAACACACACCTCATGATACATACATTTTTTTAACAGTTTCCGACAAGATATTCCTTGTTATATATTTAATTTTAAACTATTTAAACTCTTCTCAAACGGAAAGTTTGTTTCGCCTCTTTTTTGTTTAACTCCTGACGATGTAAAGAGAACAGAACTCAATTGTTCACATTGCGGCAAAAGCTTTTAAAAAAGTTTACTCTAGCTTTAGCCTAGTATTCCCTTATTTCCCTTCTACTTGCAAGAAAGGAAGTAATTAGTCAATTTCTGCTCATATTTATCTCGATTAGCATAATGTAGTTAAAATAATAGTTTGCAAGAATAGTATGTTTGCAGAGAAAGTAGAGAAAGCCATGTGAATGGAACACATCAGACGTTTATTTTGCATTTTATTTAAATAGTGCAGATGTATTCTACTCAAAACAGTTTTTATTCTAATTCTACAAATTATGTAATACGTTTCTGGATGCTAAAAGTTTAAATAACGCCTGTGATAACGTTTTGCTGTAAAAATAAACGAACAAAAAGTTCGAACATTTCGACGGTTCATTAAAGTTCGAAGGCTTTCACGGCCGGTGTTAGAATCACTTATAGAAAACACTACTGAGAGACCACGGAGATGTACACGCCACTGATGATGCCTGCCGCAGACGCAGGCGAAACGTCTGGGGAACGAAGGGAGAAGCCCAGTGGACCACGGCCTACAAGCCCGGTTTTGTTTTCTATAAGTGATTTCGACGGTTGTTTCGTCTTTAAAGAATACTTTCTATTCTAAACGTTCTGAATTTGAAAAGCTTTCAGGGGAAGGTTAAGGAAATCAAATACAACACCGTCGATATTTCACAGCCATTTCCGCGAATATCAGGGGATTTTTATTTTTGTCTGTTATTAGGACTATATTTGGCACTTCAAGAAATGGTAGTTTTAATCGGCAATGGGGACGATTTACTATAAAAGTCATAAATAATTATACAGTTTCACAAATATGGGAAGGGAAATTTAAATAATTATACCATTCGAGGGCTAACACCACTAGAATGCTACATTTCAAGTTAACATTTTTCATAGTTTGACTCAATATTGGAATTTTTTTTTTCTGCACTTCGAGTAGGATTATCCTGCCTCTTGTTCTTGAACACAGAAAGTGTCAACTTGAATTCCTTCACTAATGTTAGCCACTAGGTCAACTAGGAAGGATGTTTGGCAATAATCTGAAGTGATAAGAAATGTAAGTATCGAGATTGGCGCGTTTCAATATTTCCATCATCTTGAGGAATATGGCCAGCTTCATTAATGGCATATAAGACTCCTATATTGAAAGATCGGTGCATTTTGTTTGGTCGTCAATTCACTAGAAACATTTACAATGTATTTGAAATTATTTAAAAGTCTTTGTCTGATATAGATAAATATAAACTGACTACTCTTCTAGAATATTTTAAATATACCTAAATATATTCTACGTTTTTATAATGGTTAACGTCCGCTTTTTCTAATACGGCACCTCAGGCGAATGCCACTGATACATGGAATGAAGATTGGGCACCGATAAAATGTGATAGCGGGTGAAACCGGAGAAAACCTGCCCCTGCGCCACTTTGTCCACCACAAATCCCCTAGCGGTCGCTTGGGATCGAACCCGGGTCGCATAAGTGAGGACGAAGAACGTCCCGTCGGCCAAGCAGCCTTCTAGTATCCACGAGGGACATTATCAGAGTAAATATTTTCATTCGCCTAATTCTCGAGAATATGCTAATGAAACATAATATTGTTATATATATTTAAAGCATTAAATGGGAGAAAACAGTAAGTGTTAGTGCTTAGCACAAATAGCTTTTATTTAAGATTTTTTTATTTATAGATATATTTTTTGATAAATATTTTGCAAAATTACAAAGCAACACGTACGTATTTTACTAAACCTTTAAGAATGACACCAATGCTTGCAGAAATGTCAATTTTTAGGAATTTCTTGATTTAATAACTAAGTTACATTAGTGTATTAAGTGTTGGCTGGTCATTAAAGTTCTGACAAAATAATCAGGCAAATATTTGTAAAATTATATTTTAATCTTACAATAAAAAGCTATGTTTTTGTTGCTACTACATTCATGTTATTCAAAGTTGTCGAAGATTAAATCTTTAGGTGTCTAAATGTGCCAAGGTTGTGTAAGTTTCATTTTAAAGCAAGTAATTAATAAAAGATGTAAGTAATTTATCAGGTTTACTGTTATAACTTTCACATTAGTTTTTATTCTGCAGCTTTTATTATTGTACTGATTTCAAAACCTCCACGTTTACTCTACAGTACTGTCAAAGCGTTTATGGACCTCAACACTTTTCCAAATAAACCTGACACTTTCGAAGCATATTTTCTCAGGGAACAAAGAGGCACTTACGAACAATGTCTACATACACAAATGTATGCTTGCGAAACTTTTTCACGTGACTTCTAGCAACCATTCAATTATTGTAACTTCCGCAGTTTTCACCGGGGTTTATACACTTTCAATCCAAAGAAAATCCTTATGAAGGAAGTTTCATATGAATTGGTGCCACTGGCAGGAAAGGATTTCTTAATTAGGAGTTCCTTGACATTCTGATAAGTTTTTGGACTTCATTTACATAACGTTCAGACGATATCCGGCCTTGAGGGCCGCTCTTTTGTTTTATTAAATCTGTTCATTTCACTTTCTTCAAGGAGAAGAGGTGTGCCGAAGGTTTCTGAAATAAAGGTGACGAGTAATAGGCTTGCCTCGAATCTTCAGTGTTGTAATGTCGAGCACTAACCACTTTACGGGGTTTTGGAATTCACACAAGTAATAATAATAATAATAATAATAATAATAATAATAATAATAATAAAAATAAAACATTAAAGAGGTGCACAATACTTGCAGAAATACTTTTTCTACTACATAGAATAAATAGGACAAGTACTGCATTTAACCCAAAAATGTGAGGTTTCACCGGAAATATATGTTTTAGGCCTTTTCAACAATATATAAAAGGTCCCTGAGTGTGTGAACAGCGTATTTCAAGGTTGCGACAGAATGCTTTCATGAAAGTAACCTCACCCCAAACTACCCTTTATATGGACAATTTTTTGAAAGTGTTGTCTTTCTCAAAAATGGCTCTAACGCTTTTTGATTAAAATAACGTTTACTATGGATGTCAACATAACAAATAAATCTATAACTTCAGTTTTCTGGGAGTAGCCTCTGAAGACCTCTCTGCTTTCTAGATGAATGTGCAATAACGGGTAAACCGTAAGAGATAAGACAATAACTTACAACACAAAAAAGTATAGATCTCGTTAAAACACACAATTTATATCATATACATTTTTTTAGTTTACCGTTTCCGAAATATTCTTTGCTATTGATTTCAATTTTAAGCTACTCAAACTTTTTTTTTTTTAAATTGAGGTCAGTTTTCGTTTCATCTTCCTCTTGTTTTAACCTGGCCATGCAGAACGAACCGAATTTAAATTGTTTCATTGCTGGATATATATATATATCCAATATCGCTTACTGCAGGTTAATTAACATCGGCAAATTATGAAAAATGTAATCAATCCTAGTTTTCTGCCCAGGGTCAAGACATTCTCTGTAGTCGTTCTCCAATTTTTCGTTTTCCCTTCGTTCCCCCAGTCTTTCTACCATTCACTTCCCTGCAGCGCACCTCTTAATCACAGTTTCTATTCGTCCAGTGTCCCAGACGTTTTCTTTTTTAGTTTCTTTACTCCTTATTCAATAAGGGAGAGGAAGAGCTGTAAAAAATACTTTGATATCGAGATTTCACCAGAAAATCAGTTTTAGGATTCACCGAATTTAAAAAGTTTTTTTTTTTTTTTTTTTTGGATAGAAAAAGATGAGTATGAGTGTGTCAGTGAACAGGTTCACTAGTAAAGAAAAAGTCCGTTAAATGTTGATATACGGAGATTTTTAAGAAAATACCCTCTTCCCAATCCAAGTAACCTTTATGTAACTTCCGTTACCTGTTTTATTTTCTCAAAATAGTCCTAAAGATTTTGATTTAAATACCACATGTTGAAGGCAATTGCTTGACACAATGTATACCTTACTTTTTTGTGAATAGCCTGCGAATGAATATTGTATAACTTACACACTGTAAGAGCTGCACAAAAAACCTACTATACACAAAAAATGGAATGGTATTAACACATACAATTTAAGTTAAATAGTTAATTGTGGCCTTTACAATTTCGATGCTATCGGTTTATATTTTCAAGTATGTACTTCATATTCCTTACACTCGCTAAGTATGTTAGTTTTATTCTTTCATGGTCAGCTATTCTTCTCCCAGCCATGCAAGGACTGCGACCTGATATTTAAGATTTGACTATCCATTCAGCGTTTCCTAATCCGTTTCAGTACACATTTTCCTTCAATACTTTTCTTAAAACGCTACACTTGTTTGTCTTTCAGCGTCAGGGGAGCATTTGGGATTGGGTTGGTCTCGATACTCACAGGAGACTATACATCTAGGCGGCGAAATTTGGATAGCTGAAATCTGTCGCCCACGCCGAGGGGTGGCGCATCCATTGCGTCCCACATAAGCGGAAGAACCTTTATAGTAAATCAAGAATTGTTCCTAATGCAAAATCCTATGTAGCACTTGTACCCTAATTTCTATTGTTTTTTGCATTACAAAAAGTCTTTTCCTCACTTTGTCGCAAAGTTAAAATTCGCACTATACAATGCTTCGCTATATACAAGTATTTCACTAATCGCTTAATTATTTCAAGTATCCACAGAATATGCTTGTTTTACTATTAAAAGTTCATTTGTAACTGTTCGTAACTAGTTTGTTCTGGTACACATTTCTAGTAAATGAACACGCTCTAGTACCGGCCTACACTCCATCGCAACTGAACTGGAAGCAATCAATTGCCAAACCATAAACTAATTGTCACCCATAAACAAAAAAATCTGATGTGTACCATTCACATGACTTTCTCCATATCCCTGCAACAAATAATTCTTAAAAAGCTTATACTTCTATTTACTTTACTTTATACTAATCAGAAAAAAATAGCAGAAATAGTCTAATTACTCGCTTCCTTGTCAGTAGAAGCGAAATAAGGGACAACTGATAGTCAAAAGCTGGTTGCTATGTCAATGAAGTTCCTTTGTCTATATGGATAGGAGTTGACAAGTTCCTGTATGAGAAAAGTATACGTTTTTCATAGTAGAAACCAAAAATGACCAACTCCACGAAAAATGTATATAACATAAATTGTGTATTTTAATGTGCTCTACATTTTTTGTGTAGTAAGTTTCTGTCCATCTCTTACGGTTTAGCAGTTATTCAAAATTTAGTAAAATTCATCCAGAATAAACTACTCTTCAGAGGCTATTCCCAGAAAATTCAAGATATACATTTTATTTGTCAGGTAAATATGTTTAATATATGAAATTTTAATCAAAATCGTTAGAGCCATTTTTGAGAAAATCAAAATTATCGAAAAAAGTTCCATGTTAAGGGTAGTTGGGGGTGGGGGTATTTTTCTCAATATCTTCGTGTCGCATCCCTGGAAAATACTAAACTTAAATACCAAGTTTGGTATTTTACCGACTTTTCGTTTTTGAGTTATCGTGTTCACAGACACACGGACACACACACACACACACACACACACGGACCTTTTTGTGAAAATGCTTTTTTTGGATATTGGGGACCCTAAAACATATATTTCCGGTGAAATCTCGGTATCGAATTTTTGGTAGAGTGCAATACCTTCTCTATACCCTATGTACATAGTACGTATGGAGAAAGTAAAAATGTTATAACTTTCTCCACATTTCTATAACAACTATTCTTAAAAAAGCTTATTATTCCTCTATCTACTTCCAGTTAATCGAGATAAACATTAGCAGAAATGATATTACTTATTTCCTTATAAGTAAAAGGGAAATAAGGGAACGCACTGGGCTAAAGCGAGTCAAATCGTTTAAAATTAGGTTCCAATGTGATTGAAATTCGCCTCTTTTTCATGGCCTGGAGTTGGCAGATTTCCGTGTGAGAAAAGTTTAAGTATTTCAAATTTGAAACCAATAACAAGGAATAACTCGGCAATCGTAACAACACACACACACACAAAACTGTATATGAGAAAGTGTATGTTTTAATGAGCTCCACATTTTTGTGTGGTAACCATTTGTCTATCTCTTACAGTTTATCAATTATGCAACAGTCATTCAAAAAGTAGAGGACTTCAGAAGCTATCATAGAGAATTCAAAATATAGGTATATTTTATTTGTCATATAAGTATCTTTAATATATAGTATTTTAATCAAAATCGTTTTTGATAAAATAACAATTTTCGAAATTTTTAACCTGTAAGGGTAGTTTGGGGTGGACGGTTTTGCTTGAAAATCTTCGTGTCGCATCCCTGGAAGATGAACTTAAATGTCAAAATTGGTATTTAACAAACTTATCGTTTTTGAGTTTCCTGTTCACAGACACATGGAAACACACGGACGTTTTGCTAAAAATGCTTTTTGTAGGGGGTTACAGGAAGCCTAAAACGTGTATTTTCAGTGAAATCTCGGAATCGAATATTTGGGTGGAACGCAGTACCTTGTCTATATACTTGTACTAAGTAGAAAAAGCAAAAATAAAACCTTAGTGAACCATATCATCTGAAACTCCACATTTATATATTGCAACATAACTAAAATACAACTTTGACTAAGGGCATAGTGTTCCTATTGGTTTGAAAACCGTCAGGTATTTACGTCCCAGCTTATAGAACTTCCCACGTAACTAAAAGTTCACTTACTTCACTGACTTGTCTCCAATTAGCAGGCTTTTATCACAAAATGGATAATTGCTTTTATTATGGCTGAGCAGAAAGTTAGAAGCGAAGCAAAGCAAATGGGCATGTTCCCCTTGGAAGTCAAGAACCGACGCACGCGTCCAGCTTCTTCACGCGACAGGATTCTCAGTTTTTTTGCTGGAGCCTGCAGCTTGTGTACTCCCCCGCTGTGGGCCGCTCCAGGGGACTCAGACACTGTGGGACTCGAGTTACTAATCGATATCTGATTAACAAGTTGCTATCCTTCCTGATATGTTCTCTCAATTCCTTACACTTTAGCAACAATAGAATGCTTTGCGAGCTTGTCTATACACTTTTGAACAAAAACGTTTGATTTATAGATGTTAATTTATAACGGTGCTTTTGTTAATCTTATCCAATTACTTCAAGCGTCTGTTTCGGTGCGATTGTTAGCGTGGATTAAAGAAAAATCTGATGTGTTCCATTCACATGACTTTCTCTATCTCTCTGTAAAAAGTTATTGTTAATAAGCTTATCTTTTAATTATTTCATGTTAATCGAGGAAAATTAGCAGAAATAGTCTTATTCCTTGCTTTACTGTAAATACAAGCGAAATAAGGGAGTGCCATTGGTTAAAGTGACAGCCAAAAGGTGGTTGCCATGTGACTGATGTTCCTTTGTGTGGACAGGAGTTGACAAATTCCTGTATGAGAAAAGTTTTTCAAAGCTGAAACCAAGAAAAAGGAATATCTCAAAAACGATCAACTCCACGAAAAAAAATATATATATATTTACAGTTATATATATATATATATATATATATATATATATATATGTATATATATATTTACAGTTATATATATATATATTTACAGTTATATATAACAGTTATATATATATAAATAACATAAATTGTATGTTTTAACGTGCTCTACATTTTTTGTGTGTTAAGTTTTTGTCCATCTCTTACGGTTTAGCAGTTATGCAAAATTCATCCAGAATAAAGTAGTCTTCAGAGGCTATTCCCAGAAAATTCAAAATATACATTTTATTTGTATATATGATATTTTAATCAAAATCGTTAGAGCCATCGTTTAGAAAATCAAAATTTTCGAAAAAAGTTCCATGTAAAGGGTAGTTTAGGGTGGGGGGATTTTTCTCAAAATCTTCGTGTCGCATCCCGAAGATACTAAACTTAAATACCAAGTTTGGTATTTTACCGACTTTTCGTTTTTGAGTTATCGTGTTCACAGACACACACACACACACACACGGACCTTTTTCTGAAAATGCTTTTTATGGATACAGGGGGTCCTAAAACATGTATTTCCGGTGAAATCTCGGTTTCGAATTTTTTTGGTGGAGTGCAATACATTCTCTATACACTATGTACATAATGCCTATAGAGAAAGTACAAATCAATCATTGCTCGTTTTCAATGTGTTACACTAAAAGCTTGCAAAAATGGGTGGGCCGTTTGTAGCTGTAGCTTAAGGGGGGGGGGGATTAAAATGTTCGGTAAAGTAAATTTAACAAAAATATTTTATAACTTACCATTCATAACCACTAATGAAGCAGAGCTTTTTATGCCTAATATTTTCCACATTAAGATAACGCTCGAGTAATTTCTTTAAAATGAGCAAACCATTAACTGTGTGAAATACAGGTATTATTGATTTAATTGTTTTTTCATACAAGCCCTGTGTAGAACAGGAGTTGAATAGGTAGAGTCCGAATGAAAAATGCAATACCATGGATCCCCCGGTCTCTAGCAGGTTTCTCTACCACTGAGCTACAATGGCAACATGCAACTGACTCGCAGCCCGGTAAACCGTAAGCTGATCTCAAATTATTCTGAGATGACATACCACAATGGAGACTTACACTGTCATAAGTAGTCCCAGAATTCATGAATTGGATTGGTAAGTGAGGGGTGAATTGAGTAGAATTAAACAGGGGCCCTTCCTCAAAAAAAGCCCAAAATTCAAACTTTTAAGAACAAATGAAAACATTGGTCCCATTAACAATATTTTTAGATTATTTTTATACTCATAGATTTAATTTTTATGAAGAAGTACAGTCAACTATTATGGTCAATTATTATTGATTTAATTGTTTTTTTCACACAAGCCGCGTATAAGACAGGAGTTGGAAAGGTGTAGAGTCAGACTGGTATTTGTTATTGCAGATATTATTTTTGGAATGAGGGTTTGCATGATAAATTACATAAATATTTGAATATCATTAATTATACACAATAATTAAAATAATTATCCCGAATGGCTTCCATTTATTCAAATAGGCGACACAAATGGGCTGGTAAAGTGGCTTTACTGTTTATTATTACAATAAAATTACATTACGCAGAACTGCTTTGCTTCTGTTTCAGTTATTTTATTTAAAACCATTCTGGTATTGCTAACACTGTCGCCATCTACGAAGCAAGAATATTTGGTGTATTAACGTTTACCTTTCATTGTTACATCGATGTAACCGACATAATGTTTGCGTATTCATAACTGTATATTCGTATAGCATTATAACAAATACAATTGAATACAATAAGTTAATGTTATATTCCGTAATGCATTAGTTTAATAATAATAATAATAATAATAATAATAATAATAATAATATGTCCCAAGAGCTCACGCTGTCCGAGGTTTGAAATAATAATGAATTGTTATAAAGGTAGGGTCAGACTGAAAATTCACTGAGCTTCCATGGCAACACGCCAACGCGGCATTAAATTCCTCAACTGAATTACATATTTCCTGATAAACACAAGGTGATCTCACATTACTGCTCAATTAGTGTTCATTGATTGTTTTACACACAAGCCGTGTTAGATGGTAGTTAAGAGCAACTGGCTTAAACGGGGAGATTCGTGGTTCAAATCCCGGCTATGGCAAATACCGAATTTTTCTGCTTGATTCTACCTATCAAACTCCTGCCATACACACTACTTGTATGGATAAAGCAATTAAATCACACTGTTATAATGCTTATTTACTTTTTCTATTCTCTGACCTATTTAAACTCTCCTTTTGGGGATATTAAATCTATTTGCAACATGTAACAAATTCAATGCTGTATTAGTAAGTTTCATAGCAATGGAGTCAATTTTCAAATGAAAATAAACATGTTTGCGAGTGCAATTTTAGTAGCTCCAAAATAACCTATTTTGATGTACACACGGTTGTTTATGTCAACGCCTTGCCTTGAAGTGTGAATCTATGCAGTAAGTATACACATACGAAGTGTTAAATGCGATCAACGAACTCATTGCGCAAATCATGCTGGGATGACGTCATCTAAACAGTTCGCTCACCTCCACCAGATGAGCAAACAGTGAATTCTTGCCTCGTAAAGTTAAATTAGCAGCGCATATGGCCTGCATTATCCCCTCAGCGGTAAGTAACGGGTACAAAACTTGAGTTACGACCCAAACCAACCCGTAATATCATTCAAGAAGTCTTAACTCCATAGACAGCTGTCGAAAATCGCAATATCGAGTTCCAAATGCCGGTATCTAGCCAATGTGATCCCTACTGGTAGGATACCAGGTACCGTTACGTATGTATCTAAACTTCGTTTGCCTTTCACTTTCACTCAACTTTCAAAACATGCCAAACTCATACTTTTACTGCTACTAAGCATATATGCTAGGCAGAAGTAGTGTTACACACAAATATTACATTACGAGATTTCAACAAAATAAATGGTTTAAGCTCTATGAATCCAAAAATGCATGTTTATATTAACTCAACAACGAAGTTCAGATAAATGCAAAACTTAGTATTTAAGGGGGCATAAAAGTGATATGTAGACTGCCTACGTGGTCGAGTGGTCAGCGAGCTCACTTCTCACCCGGGGGTCCCGGGTTCGATTCCCGGCTGGAGCAGGGAATTTTTCTCTGGCCACAATTATTCCCTATCCCCCACAGAGTCTGGAAGTTTGTATGTGAATGTGTGCGTGTTTGAGTAAAACCAAATGATTTAAGCCAACGTAAAAGAACCTACAGAACACGAGATTTGTAATACATTTTCTGATAAAAATTTTCTATGATGGGTAGTCTTTTATTAAAAATGAATTTGTAATTAAGTAAAAAAATTAAAAAAAAACTACGAAAAAGCAGCATTAGAGTATACTGATTAATTTTTTAAAAACCAAATTAAGGCCAATATAAAAAAACACAAGACATTTTATTACACACATTCTTTACTTATTTGGGAAACATTTTAAAATAACAAAACAATTGAGCCTGAGAAAAATGCTTTAAAGTTTATCATATTGAGTCATTTAACCAGCGCAACGTTTTAAAATGTCGTCTAAGACATGCCTTACATCCACTTTAAACTTTGCAAATATATACTGTAAAGCACATAAAGCATTTTTTGCAACAAATATACAAAAATAGATTTTTTATCAACATCGTTAAATAAGCACTCCAAATTTGAAAGGTAACCGAAACCCGTTTCTAGCGAAAATATAACATGGTTAGCAATTCTTTTGTTTTCTTTGGTCAGAGTCGTTCGAGACAGTGCGAAACGTAAATAGGTTGCTCGTGCCCAGATCGGTTGCCTGTGTTGACACTTTGTTATAGCCGCCAGTGCAGCTCGTGATGTCCGTATCCCCCCTTCAATTGTCTCAAAATACTGACCAAAGAATGTTTACTTCTTGTTAATCAACATAGATTTTAATTACACATGTTTTATACGAATACATTAGGTTATGTTAAGTTTTTTTAAAAGCGGTGATTATATGAAATTCCATGCTCTTTGCCTAATGAGTAGAAAAAAAAGGAATGGCGAAATGTTTTATGTATTAGAAAATTTAAATCAATAACAAAGAATTCCACGGAAACTTTTCTTCTGTCCAGGAGCAAACTTTTGGATCATAACATCTTCAGGATCGATGATGACTGTCATGGGGGCGAAGAAGGAAATGAAATGTTGCAATGAAAGGGATGATAAAATTCGTTGATCAAATTATCTAACCTGGCATTCGCCTAGTGACCGAGGGAAACTGCGAAACAACCTTGGTCAGTTTGCTCGGCCCAGGGTTTGCACCAAGGATCTCCCAAATTTGAGTCGCGGCGGTATCTCGCCCGTGGTAACGGTTAATGCTACAAAATATTTTATTTCACATGAACTATATGCTTTAATTACTCCTGCATTTTCTGTGTAATACGATTTTGCCTGACTTTTTCACGGTTGACCAGTTACTCAAAAGCTATTCAGGATGAAAAGGACTACCCAGAAATTCGAGATATGCATTATATATCTCAAAAAAACAAGTTTATAAATAAGTACATGAAAAAGTACACTACTAGTGAACTTGATATATTTGTAAAACATTGATTTTGCTCACATTTGAGGAAAACAAAAATGTTATTCCAATGTCTTCCTTGCTACCAACGTGTGTTGCAGTAATAGGTTGCACTCTACGCTGACCTTTGCTCAAGCGAGTAGCGCCGCATGGTATTGCCAAGTCTGGCCGCTCTGCATAAGGAAATTGGTACGATAATTACAAATCCGGGTTGTACATAATAAAGCGTAACACATACATAGTAAAGCCAATGTTAGCGCTAGGATTCTGTGTAGAAACACGATGCTAGTTGAAACTGTGGGCAAAGAGAAAGCGTTGCAAGGTCTTTCAAAGAGGGTTGGGGGATGATATAAAGGAAAAGACCTTGAGGCTAAGAGACAGAAACCTCACTTAGCCGTCTCAGTCTTGACCTGGCAACATCGCGCAGCGAGTTCTTTTCCAACCTGCTACACATCAGTTAAATGCCTGAAAACCTCCACGTTCTCTTATTTAAGAGAACTGATTTATTATCTTGACACACTACGGCTATTGACTTATCGCTACACAATGGGCATTTTCTTTTAAGGTTGCTTTTGTTTTTGTGGAAATGGGGCAGTTTAATGAAATCAGAGCTTAAATAGTCATTAGGATGGTATCAGGGTAAAAGGGAATAAGTCATTTTCATTCATTTTACAGGAGAGCCAAAAAAACGAAACTGAATATCCTAAAAGGTTACAAAGATTCATCTGAAACAGTTAATTTTTAAAATCTAGTACACTGTTTTCAGTTATTCCCTTTTACCCAGAGATGCACATTGCAAAATACTTCTATTTATTGAAAGGGGAAAAAATTGATAAAAATGAATGATTCCCTTCTACCCTGAGACCATCCTACTATTACGGCAGTATTTCATAGGCATTTTCGTTTACATGAGGAATTCACATTTTCAATTTCCTTCTATTGTTCAATTTGTCTATAAACTCTTTCTTTGCTCTTGAGTAATTATTATTAATAGTGTGTTGCGGTAGTGGATATTGTACTTTTAATTATTGTGTAATTAGTGTTGCCAACCGTATATTTAGGTATTTGGACTTATCTGTACAGTGTACGGTTGGAACATTGAACCGTACGCAGTAAATACGGTCCAACGACATAAGTAAAATTATTTTTGACATTGGACAACTCTTACTCCTTGGTTATCTCTACACTATCTTACCACCGATGTAGACAATGTTTTACAAGTAGGCTGTATGGAATAAAGCCGTTGGTCCCGTGTCGTAGATTTACGGCACGTAAAAGAACCTCGCCTGATAGAGAGGCCTCTGAGCAAAATTAGGCGGTCTTTCACGCCCAATGTAGAATGGGAAGCTGAGGACCACAGTAGTTAAAGAGCGTCCATAAACAAAACTCCATTTCCATTTTGGAATAAAGAAATGGCACAACTTTGGTGACCCATTATTGCCATTGCTTGCACTCCTCACGCCAAAAAGGGCGTTGGTGAATGATACCTCTGCCACACAGTTACCCATGACTTTCTCTGAATCGACACGAATGTCGCGAACAGTCACCACTTCCTCGGATGTGAAGATGTCACTAATTCAAATGAAGTTGGTGAGTTTTTGAGGACTATAGATATTTTAAGCCAGTGTCGAAGACTCCTTTTTGAGATTGGATAGGTAGAGTTAGACTGAAAAATTCAATGTCATAGCCGAGATTTGAACCACGGATCTCCCGATCTCTAGCCGGTTGCTCTGCCACTGAGCTACCATGGCAACATGCCGGCCGGCATAGCATTGAATTTCTCATCTGACTCGTAAGTTTTCCCGGTACACCACAAGGTGATCTCAAATTCTTTTTGAGATGACGACCCCAATGGCGTCTTACAATGCTGCAAGTACTTTAGACACAGGATGCATGTAGTATAGCCAACTATGGCATTGCATTTTTCAGTCTGACTCTACCTATCCAATTCCTGTCCTACACACGGCTTGTGTGAAAAAACATTTATTCCTTTTTGAGAGCTTTTTTTTTTCTTTCTAATTTACTTTCCCGGGTCACCCTCCATGGTGTAATAGTTACCATGCTAGCTTCATATACCCAAGGTGGTAGGTTCAAACCCGGCGGAGGACGATGGATTTTTTCTAGCGTAAAAATCCTTAGCATGGCTTCCTTCGGAAGAAATGTAGGTAGAGTCGTTGGTCCCGTGTCGTATATTTACGGCACGTAAAAGAACCTCAAGACTGATAATACAGGCATCTGAGCAAAATTAAGCGGTCTTTCACGCCCAATATAGAATGGGACGCTGAGAACCACAGCAGTTAAAGAGCATCCATAAATTATACTCCCATTTAATTTTTTTTACTTTCTCGGTCCTAAGTTGCCGTACTCGAATGCTGATTTCGGAATTGTATTTACCAAATACATTTAATGTTACAGTGAGACAAAGAAATCGGCTTTCTACAGTCACTGGATGATGAAGCATCCTTCACTTTTGGAGAGTCTAGGTATATGTTTATTGACACATTTGACGTTATTTTACCAGTATCTATCTATTTAAAACTGAAATTTCTTTCATCTTTTACTTATATAATGCGCATTTTGAAATATTCTACTAAAAATTGGCACCGTACAGAAATACCGTTCACTTTTATATACATGTCGAAAGTTAGCAACATTGTGTGTAATTCAAATGAACACACAGAGACTTCTTTGTTTTCATTTTTAATTAAATTTGTCATCAGAACATACTTTTAACATTACTTCAAACTGATTACATAAAGAATCTAATTTTTTCATAATTTACTAACTATATCAAACTTGTAGGAAGGCTGTAATTTGGAACACAAAGAGTGACTTTGTTGATCTTTGGTTAAACATAATCGCAGATATCTTATTAGGAATGAAAGTTGAAATCATTCTGTAAGTAACGCATTTCTACATCTTACCACATTAGAGCCTATACATCATTTATGCGCACTTCTAAACTAAGATTTCTGTTCACTCTGAGCTGAAAATTATTTTAGCAGCATAGTTATGTCTAGTTTATACACTATACAACTCGATTCTGCCCAGTCATTCTTTTTAGCGGTTATGAGACACATTATCTGCAAAATTAGAGAATTTAGTGCGCGGGTTTCTTCCTCTACCTGTTTATTTTCATCCTCCTTTAGCTTTATAAGGTGATGATAAATTTCTCCTCTTCTCTGTTGTGGATTTTTTCGTTTAGTTCACTTGCACAGCTTATATATAAAGGCAAATTCGGAAACAACTGGATGGACGCGTTTACGAAAACACTCATTTTCATCGCATATTTCTCAATGAAACTCACGTAACTTTCCTGAAAATGTGTTACGCATACAGATCGAATACATTTACTCCGTAGAACGATTCATTAGAAACCCAAAACAACTTTAATATTCTTCAGCTTTTTGGTACCATAATTTGTTATGCACACTGGCACTCCACATGTATCTGGTATGTTTATGCAATATTTAGATTGCCACAGACACCATAACAATGGAAATATTGACACAAATATCCAAGCGAGGAGATTATCTTGCACTGAAACATGTAACAATGCTCGGCTGATAGGACTTGCTGCGACGTTGCCACGTTTACAAGGATCGGGTCATGTTTAGAAATGACTATGGTTAAAAAACCTAAAGTGGATGTTAAAAACATAGCGATTGGTTAAAGAAATAGAAGGCCATCAAACGCGCCAAGTAAAGCCAATCCTTGGTCAGTTTCAAGCTTAGGCATATTCAGTGAGAAAGATATATATTCCTAGTACGACGGATACAGCCCCAGTTCTTCAGCTTAATCTATAAAAGTTACATCGTAACAGTTTACTTAGAAATATAAGACGCGAAAATGTAAGTTCCAAGTGTAAGCTTAACTTTATAAACACGCGCAGTAGATATGAAGATAAGAATGTTGTAAATACAGTTTTAGTTATGCTCTTTAAATACATGCACATGTTAAATAAATACTACTATGTTCATTACAATGTTTAAATAAAAATCAAAACTTAAAACTCATTTATGTTATATATGTATACAGATTCCTTCACAGATCACGCCCTGCTTAGAAATACTTGCTCGAAATATGAACCACTCAGCAAGCCGGAGTCAAAAGTAACGATCACGAATATTGAAGCCGAACCTTGTTCATAAATACCTCGCTCGTACTCAAAATGGTTATTTTCCGCACTAGTTATGTAAATAATGCAACATACTGAACAATGGGCAAATCGGATACTGAATACATAAACAAAATAAGAGTTTATGAGAAAACAGAGTATAATCTATTCTTGCGAAGTATAGTATAAAGCGCATGAGCCAACGCTATCCTAGCCTCTGGTTTCTTAGGTCTTGAACCTTTAACCTTTACTTGTGTTGTAAAACATCTGAGCGCGAAGTTTCCGCACGTTGCTTTTGCCAAAACGCCTTGTCGTGTATTCCAACAATTAATGTATCGCTATCTCCGCCTAGGCTACACGCAAGTGCGTGCGACACAAGGCGTTATATAACGCGGAAGTGACAAACTCATGATCAGCTGATTGTCTTCCTGAACGCTTCAAGCAGCGTCTACGGTAGTTTTCCTCTTGTTTTAAAATTATAACAAACTGCTCATGGAAAATTACTGACCATTCGCATAAAAGCTCTTTTAAGAACCAAACAAACTTCAAGAAATTCCACTCAATATATTCGCTGTTAAAAAAAATGTAAATGGCGTGTTATTTATGGACGCTCTTTAACTGCTGTGGTTCTCAGCGTCCCATTCTATACTGGGCGTGAAAGACAGCTAATTTTGCTCAGGGGCCTCTTTATCAGGTTTGAGGTTCTTTTACGTGCCGTAAATCTACGACACGGGACCAACGGCTTTACTTCCCTTCCGAAGGAAGCCATGCTAAGGATTTTTACATCCGAAAAAATCCATCGTCCTCCGCCGGGGTTGAACCCACGACCTTGGGTATATGAAGTCAGCATGGTAACCATTACACCACGGAGGGCGACATCGCTGTTCAATGTCGATATAGTACTACTTTTGTCTATCACACATTCTGATATTCTTACTACTAGAGGTAAACTCGTATTAAACGGCAGCAAACATCACTTCTTAGTCCATTTCGGTCCATGTTATACGCGCCAAATTAAATCTACTACAAAATGGCGAAACTCATAAAGAGGTAAATAATTTACGCGGGAGAGCTGACTTTCCAATAAATTCACAACGTACATTACTAAATGCTTGCGCCCATTTACTACTGCTCATTGGTTACTTCTGGTAATCTCTAGAAATCGTTAATGGTGAAATATATTGTAATTTTTACGCTAGTAACGAAGGACTTCTCGCTAACTTGCGAGTACAACCCGAATGTACCGCGCTAATAATATACAATGCTACTGTAGATCAGAGCTTATCTGCATTTCTAACATTCATGAAGCTCAGCCTTCTTTGGCCTGCTACAAAATGTCACGCGTTTGTACGCACGTCGATCATTTTACGTGAACCCTCCCCATCCCCATCATGCTGCAGTGGATGGGATTCAAATTCATGGCGTTTGGCTTTGAATGGATGTCAGTAATGTATTCGAATCCTTATATTTTTGCCTGCACGTGGGAGAGAAATAAAAAAAAAAGTCTGATTTGCTACAATCACATAGCTTTCTCTAGCTGTTCCATCCACTAACTATTCTTTTTAAGACTTTTACTTCATCTGTATCATACTAATCTAGATAAATATTAGCAGAATTGGTTTTATTGCTTGCTTACTTGTAAGTAGAAGGGAAATAAGTTAATACATTGGGCTTAAGCGATAGTCAAATAATTTAAAACTTGTTTGTATGGCCAGGAGTTGAGAAATTCCCGTATGAGAAAAGTATAAGTATTTTAAAGCTGAAACTATTCATTAACAAGGAATATCTCAAAAACAGTCAGCTCTACCAAAAAACATATATGACAAAAAATATAACAAGATCTAAATTTTTGTCTATCTCTTACGGTTTCCAGTTATGCAAAATTTAGCAAAATTCATTCTGAAAAGAGAGCCTAATCCCAGAAAATTTAAGATAAACATTTTATTTGTCATGTAAATATCTTAAATAAGAGATTTTAATTAATTTTGAGGGAAAAAAAATTCAAACATTTTTCTATGTAAAGGGCAGTGGAGTGGGGGGGGGGGATTTTTTGAAAATCTTCGTGTCGCATCCTTGGAAGATACTAAACTTAAATATTAAATTTGTATTAACTGACTTTTTATTTTTGGGCTATGCTGCCCACACACACACACGCACGCGCGGACATTTTTATAAAAATTGTTTTTATTCAGGCGGTTCAAAACATGTATTTCCAGTGAAATCTCGGTATGGAATTTTTGGATACAATACAATACCTTCTCTATACACTATTTACATAGCATGTGTAGAGAAAGTAACAAGTTATGTAGCAAAAAATGGCAATGGTTAATTCTGCAAACATCGATTAGGGATATTGACACCAAATATCCTGTTTCAACTGTTAAACTGGTAAAGGTGCCTTTTGCAACACTCTGTACCACGTTCTTTCTCTGCCAGTCTCAACACGTTAAAGATGTTCAACGCTCCAAGATTTAAACAGTTGGCACGCTATAATTAAGTGAATTGCTTCATTCTAATTTGAAATTCGACTTGCTCCAGATGTGACACACTTGACGATACGTTTGCACTTCGAAAGCGCCACAGTGCAAGATACTCTCGTAACACTTTGCGGCGGTCAGCGAACTTGTTACGTTTTTCTTTTGCAAATAAAAACATCCCCACTTTTTGCCATTTCAAAACAATACAACACTGTCAAGCGTGGCTTCAGGTATGGTTATATATCATGACGAATGAAAGGGGTTGAGACTTTTATAAAATCAACAAAAAGTACTTTTATTTTATAATATGATGGCCATGCATCCATATTTCTATTTATATTGTAGAAAGACGATGTTACATTCACGATTTTTTCTATTCACTATATTTTATATAACTTTTAAAACGTTTACAAATTATATACATTATATACCTCATGCTATTTGAAATAAACGTTTACAGAAAGTTTTTTTTTTATACATTTCGTTGTAGTGCAAGAGGTTACGGGAGAATAAAGCGATAGTAAAATGTCCAAAAGCGGGTATATTTTATTTTCTCTAACATGTACTACAATGTTGTACATAGTGGGTATATATGGTATTGTATTCACATTAATTTGTAAACGTTTTGGAAGTTAGATAACATGTAGTGGACAGAGAAAGCCGGTGAGTGTAACATCAGTATTTCTTCAATATAAATAAAAATATGCATTCTTTGCCATCATATAAAATAATGAGTACTTTTGGTTGATTTTGTCTGTCTCAACCGCTTTCTATATTAACATGAACAATCTTTTACTGGCATAATTTGTTTCCAGAACAGCTAGAGAAAGTTGTGTGTGAATGGATCACCTTAGTTAAAAAATTAGCTGTTAAAGGCTTTTCAACTTGTGTTATATGTGTGATACGAGGCATTAATTATTTCTTCGCTCCAGTTTTCCAAAAGAATATATACAATCGGCTACATCCGGTCGCCAACCTTGAAAATGTATAAGCCTGTAGTGTTTCATATGCAGTTAAAGGATTAATTTTCTTTCGCGAATTACACTAAAATAACATTATAAATACAATTAGAGTAAACGCTGTGTGTAGTTGTTTCCCTATTCCCTCAAATATTGATAATTTTCTTTGGAGATGTAAGATAACACTCATAGTGTCATCTATCCTCTAAGCGGCAAACTGATCGATAAGACGTACATTTTTAACATTTCCGGCACCTCAACAGCCTTTATCTACTGAAGTAATAGTACTAACAATCACAATAATCAGTGATGCTTTCCTCATAGTTACTAAGCAACAAGTCCTATACTTTATATTCTACAAAACACAAAAAAATGCTGGTAATTGACATAAGTATTGCTATACTGAATAAGTAGTTAGGCATTAAAAAAATGCATGTATATATATATATATATATATAATGTTAGTTGTATTACTATTTAATTTAACTGTATTATTATTATAAGTGAATTTTGTGCATTTAACTCTGACACCGGTCAGTACCCAACTGCAGAGAATAAATACATGCATACTTACACACTTGCATACAAAAATACAGATTCAACAAAAGGTAACCACACTTTAGTGATGATCATTTCGTATAGCTATATAATTAAACTTTTCTTGACTTTTCTGAGAGTATATATTGTATTTTGAGTGTTTTTTAATGTTTTCCTGATGAGCCGTAACAATCAAACTCTTCGCTCATTTTTATTTTAAATTCGCATATGAAACTAACATCCAAAATTGCAGAATACAACAGCAATTTTTGCTGATTTATCATGTTTTTTTTTTTCTTTCTTTTTTTCCAGAGCCCACATTACTCTTTCTGTGAATATGTCATCTCCGCAATAAATACATTTCATCAAATATACTACATATATTGAAATACTCTGAACATAATATGGAGATCTCTCTGACAATAAATTTCAAGATTTCCTTAACAATAAAAAAATACAATTTTTAGAAAACTTAACTTAAAATCCATTAAACCCAAACTTATAGTTTATTTTCAGCATATTCCAAGAATGCGACAAGATTTTAAACATAATCTCCTCCACTCCAAACTACTCTATTTCATTTGTAACTTCTGACGTTCTTATTAACATACCAAACTAACAATACAACGCAAAAAATATGGATCTCGTTGAAACACATAACTGTCATATAAACGTTTTGCAGAATCTATTGAGCAGTTAGAATAAAGAACAGTTTTTGCAATCATGGTGCAAATATTTTACTTGTTTCCGAATTGTACAATTTTTTTCTCTAGAAAATTAACAATATTTAATAAAACAGCTCTTAGTATGTGCTTTGCATAATTAAACCAAATTTGCATTAAAGTTCCTAACTGGGCTAGAAAATATTTGCCAAGAAATACACTTTTAAAATTAATTGCATTTTACTTTCTATATTACTTACTTATTGTACGTAAGTAGAGAAACAGATATTGCATTCCACTGATAAATTCCATGTTTTAAGTTCACCGGAAACATATATTTCAACCACCCCAAAATCTTCCTATCGTTTGTGTTTTGTTTAAGTATAGCAGATATAATTTTAAAAAAAAAAGTCGCATAAATAATAAATTCGATATTTAATTTCAGAATCTTCCAAGAGTGGGGCACGAAGATTTTCAAAGAAAGAAAGGAACGAGCAAATAAAAGAAAGAAATAAAGAAAAAGAAAGGAAGAAAAACACCTAAAACTAACTTTCATATGCAAGATTTTCAAATTTCTATGTTTTGACAAACCGATTTATCGGATTTGATTACAATGCCATTTGCTAAACTAAATGTACGTTTTGAAATTTCTGGGCAGAGGTTCACAAAGTCGTCATTCTGGGCGAGTTTTGCACAAGAAATAAAAGAAATAGACAGAATCTTATTCCACAAAAAATGAAAATATTGTTACAGGACACAATTTAATACAAAAAAAAAAGGTTTGTGGCATTAACCATTTCGAGACATTTTTTGTTATTGGTTAACATTTTAAAATATTTTTAAGTGTAAAATCGCTCTTTTTCTTATTATTTTTATCAACACCACGCTGCCGCCGCATTGTTCTTTCGTGGGCATGCAAAGAAAATAAAATTTCAAAGCCATCACTTTACACACGCTCTAAAAAGAGATGCCTATCACGATGACCTTCTTACCTATTATATTCCCTTAATTCCCTTTAACTACAAGGAATACATAATAAAACCATGTTCATCTCATTATGAATCTGATAGACAATCGTTTGAATGTACTACATCTTTATGTTGGTACTATTATTATTATTGTTGTTTCAGGGAGCCTTAAAATGTGTATTTCCGGAGAAATCTCAGTATCGAAATTTTAGGAGAAACGAAATACTGTCAATACTTATCACATGTATACGTAGGATATTGTCACTGCGACACCATCTCAAACTCAAAGTCATCTTTCGTTTTATACCTATTTTTTTTACTACTTACCATTCAAAGAGAACCGAATTTCAATTACCTATTTTACTTAGCGACCGGTTTTAAAAGGCTTTTTTACCCGAGTTATTATCTTATTTCCCTGCTACTTAAAAGGAACTAATATAATTTCTACCAATATTTATCTGGATTATCACGCTGAGGTTAAAAGAATAATCTTTTTGTAACAATAGTTAGTAGAGAAAGTCATGTGAATGGAACACATCAGATTTTTAATGCATTTTTATTTGAACAATGTACTTAAACAATAACAAATCTGATGTGTTCCATTCACATGACTTTCTCTACCTCTGTAACATATTATTATTATTATTATTATTATTAAAAGCTTATTCTTCTATTAACTTCATGATAATCGAGATAAACATTAGCAGAAATTGTTCTTATTGCTTGGTTCCTTGTAAGGAGAAGGAAAAAAAAATCTAATGTGTTCCATTCACATGATGTCCTCCAGCTGATCGGTAAATAAACCTTTTAATTCAAAACATTAATCTTTTATCAAGATAATCATAAGCAGAATTAGTCTTATTACTAGATTCCTTGTAAGTAGAAGGTAAATAGGAAAATGCACAGGCTGAAGCTATAGTTTCGTCCTTTAAAAGCCGGTCGCTATGTGAAAAAACAGTTGAAATTCCAATTTCTTTGCTTGCCAGGAATAAACAAACGAGAAATGAAAAGAAAGATGTCTTCCCGTCTAAAAAAAGTTTTAGTGGCTAAAACTGAAACCAATAATCCGGGATATCTTGAAAACGGTTAACTTTACAAATAAATAATTAACAAAATAAATTGAAAAACAGTAAATATACACGACAGAAATTTGTGTTTTAATGAGATCTACATTTTTTTGTGTGTTAAGTTTATGTAGGTATATCTTTTAAAGTTTGCCAGTTATACAAAAGTCACCCAGAATGAAGAGATCTTCAGAGGCTATTCCCAGAAAATTCAAGATATGAATTTCGTTTGTCATAAAATTATCTTAAACATAAGGTATTTTAATCAAAATCATGAGTAATTTTTGAGAAAACCAAATTTTTTAAAAATGTTCCATGTAAAGGATAATTGGTGGTGGAGGGATTTTCTTAAATATCTGAATTTAAATACGAAGTTTGGTATTTAACGGACTTATCTTTTTGAGCTATGCTGCCCACAAACACACGCGGACATTTTTCTAAAAATATTTTTTTTTTTGTTCAGGGATCCCATAACATATATTTCCGATGAAATCTTGGTATCGAATTTTTGGGTGCAATACAATATCTTCTCTACTCACTATGTAGCTACATAGTACGTATAGAGAAAGTAAAAATATTATTTAAATAGTCATTTTGATTCGATTTGTTTCGTTCCGTAATCGGCTTACCCTCCCCGCAATTGTAGAACGGACAACTCCCTAGGACTTACAAGCCAATGCCCAGGGGTCTGAAGCCTGTCGGGGAGCGACGGCACGAAACCACAGAATGGAGAACCTATTACGAGGGGTCGTCCCGATGCCAGACATGAACATGAGGACGTGGATGATATGAAATGTAAGTAGAGTTTTGATACATGGCAAAAAAATCTCTACTATTGTGATTTTCCAATTTTGACAGATGCATCGTATTAAGGAAATCCTTCTCTATGTTCAGGTAGATAAAGCGACGCTAATAAACGCTCTGGAGCTAAGCAAATCTTTAAAGTTTTCGAGCGAGTTACGGTGACGAAATTCCTAGCTTGGAATGCCGAGAAACAAGCTATGTGTGTTGGCAAGGCACATTGGATTCGCAAAACACGCAGTTAGGCTGAGAAGACGACAATACGCCTCTGTTTGACCTCTTGGAAGAGAAAACTATTATAAGATCAGTTGTTTCGCGTGGTCTCCTTGAAATGCGTCACTCGCCTGATTAGAAGAACAGCTATTTGAATGCCCCCTCGTTTAATATTCTCCACGCCCCACTTCTGAAAGCGTTTCGTTAATGAAAACATCATAAATTATGTTGATTACTGTTATTCATCATAAATCTTCGCTTGGTTCAAATTAGCCTTCGCTTTGGATGATATTATATACGTTTCGAGACCCCCTGAACCCAAAAGAAAGAAAATCTGATATGTTCCATTCATATGGCCTTCTCTACATCTGTGCTACAAATTGTTGTTAAACAACTTATTCTTTTATTTACTTAATGCTAATCGAGAAAAACTAGCAGAAATGGGCTTATTACTTGTATCCATTTAAGTAGAAGAGAAATAAGGCAGTACCATAAGCTAGTCAAACGTTGGCTGCTATATACTTGTTCTTTTGTTGCATGGACAGGAGTTGACAAATTCCCGTATGAGAAAAGTATAAGTGTTTTAAAGCTGAAACCAATAACAAGGGATATCTAAAAAATATGATGTGTTCCATTCACATGACTTTCTCTATATCTCCGTAACAAATTATTGTTAATAAGCTTATTCTTTTATTTATTTCATGCTAATCGAGAAAAATTAGCAGAAATAGTCCATTTTCTTGCTTTATTGTAAGTAGAAGCGAAATAAGGGAGTACCATAGGCTAAAGTGAAAGCCAAAAGCTGGTTGCTATGTGATTGAAGTTCGTTCGTTTGTTTGTATGGATACGAGTTGGCAAATTCCTGTATGAGAAAAGTATAAGTTTTTCAAAGCTGAAACCAAAAACAATGAATATCTCAAAAAAGATCAACTCCACGAAAAAAAAAATGTATATAACATAAATTGAGTGTTTTAACGAGCTCTACATTTTGTGTGTGCTAAGTTTTTGTCCATCTCTTACGGTTTAGTAGTTATGCAAAGTTCATCCAGAATAAAGTAGTCTTCAGAAGCTATTCCCAGAAAATTCAAGATATACATTTTATTTGTCAGGTAAATATCTTTAATATACGATATTCTAATTAAAATCGTTAGCCATTTTTTAGAAAATCAAAATTTTCGAAAAAAGTTCCATGTAAAGGGTAGTTTGGGGTGGGGAATGTTTTTGAAAATCTTCGTGTATCATCCTTGGAAGATATCAAACCTAAATACCAAGTTTGGTTTTTAACAGACTTTTCGTTTTTGAGCTATGCTGCCCACAGACACAGACACATACACACACACAACACACACGGACATGTTTCTAAAAATGCTTTTTTTTGGATTCAGGTCTCAAAACATGTATTTCCGGTGAAATCTCGGTATCGAATTTTTGGTGTATTACAATACCTTCTATATACACTATGTACATAGCACGTATAGAGAAAGTAAAAATGATTAACTCCACGAAAAAAAGTACATGACATAAATTGTGTGTTTTTAAGAGATATACATTTTCTATTAGGTAAGCAATTTCGTAATTTTGTATAATTGGTAAATGTATACTGATAAGAAGAAAACACATTACTCCAAAAATGTAGATTTCTTTAAAATACACAATATTTACTTTTGTGTTATTAGCCATTTCTGAGATATTCGTTATTAATGGTTCGTATTATTCAATACTTGTCATTTTCTGTTTTCCTCTCATCTTTGAAGTGTGCTTCCGGGTTCGTAGTGTATGGCAGTGCGGGCAGGTTTGTTTGTTTGTTTTGTTTTTTTTTGGGTGCTTAACGTCCTTTAATCTGGTTGGTCATATCGGATGATGAATGAAATTTGTGAAATGATACTCAAATGATCTCGGGGTCCATGGAGCTTAAAGTTACTCGACATTCGTCTTCTCAGGATAAGGGAAAACTCACCCTATGCGAGATTCGAACTCACGACCTTTTGAATGTGAAGCAGACACGTTACCACCACACTACCTAGGCGGGCTGCGGGCAGTTGACACAGATACAACCTCAATGGAGTACTTTTTCCATTGGCCTCCAGGACGATGGATCGCTTTCACGTCCTCTTTGGCAGTGTGATGGGTCATCGGGAAACGTTAGAGACTTCCGCGCGTCTCTAATGGCCTGTGGCCACAGTGTGAGATGCCTTCCTCCGTTGTCTACCCTTTACCCTTTTAATGTATTTTTTTAATTTTAATAATCCCCAAGGGAACAGTAGTCTTTATTAACGGTTTTGAAAATGGAATAATGAGTACATTGCACAGAGGAACAGAGAGCGAGTGAACGAGATGGGAGGGGATAAAGGTAGCCTACTCATTAGCTATTTAAAACGACACTTCTGGACCAGGAAGGAGTCTGATAATGAATTATAGAACGCAACGCCAGGAAGAGTGTAAACAAAACAGTCTGGTTCATGGGCAGGTGCCAGAGAACCTGGAATATATTTATTTATCTCCATGATGAGCTGCATTACCAAAATGCCCAAGATGTACTGGCAGACAAAGACAGAAATCACGTTCCGCTTCACACGTTCGTCACGAAATCAATAGGCACTTGAATATACAGAATTTACATTCACGTCATTGGCTGAATGTCAATTACATTATGTTCGGTCGGTTCTCACAGACTAGTATCGCTCGAGGGCTTATAAATGGTACACCTGCCCAACGTGCAATTTACTGTCTTTAACAAAATGTCGTTTTATGTGCCAACATGTTGCAACCTCATGCTTTGGCTGGCACAGAAATGCTAACAATCATATGATTTCGCCAGAGTAACTATATAATCTTCATACATTTTGTTTATTTCATACTACTCAAGTTTTTCCGTCTCCAAACCAGAACGTCAAACTGATCTTGTAAGTTGAGAGTCAACAAATGTCATAACCTTCTCTACCAAAAAGTATTGTATTCCACCCAACAATTTGTACACATATTTTACCAGAAACACATCTTTTAAGGTCTCCTGAATTCAAAAAAGTATTTTTAGAAAATGATTCGCCTGCGCGCGCGTGTGGACATAACTAAAACATCTGATTCGCAAGACTTTCTCTACATCTCTGTAAAAATTATTGTTAAAAACCTTATTCTTCTATCTACTTCATGCTAATCAGAATAAACAGTAGCAGAAATGGTGTTATACTTGCTTCCTTGTGAATAGAAGGGGAATAAGGGAAAACACTACGCTAAAGCGATTGTCAAATCTTTTAAAACCGAAGTCAATAACAAGGAGTGTGTCAAAATGGTCAACTTCACGAAAAAATGTGTATGACATAAATTGGGCTTTAACGAGATCTACATTTTTTGTGCAAGTAGTTTTTGTCCATCTCTTACAGTTTACCAATTATGCAAAATTCAGCAAAAATCGTGCAGAATAAAGTTCTTCAGAGGCTATGCCCCAAAAATTTAAAATGTACGTTTTATTTTTCATTCGCATGTTTTAATTTTTACAGTACCTGTATTAATAAAAATCGTCTGAACCATTTTTGACAAAAATAAAAATTTTCGAAAAGTTTTCAATGTAAAAGGTAGTTTGGAGTGTGGGAATTTTCCTAAAAATCTTCATGTCGCATCCCTGGAAGATCCTAAACTTAAATTTTACGACATTTTGTTTTTGAACTTTCGTGTTCAGACACACGGTCACACACACGCAGATATTTTTGTAAAAATGCCTTTTTTTAGATACAGGAATCCCTAAAAGGTGTATTTACAATGAAATCTTTGAGAGAATCTATGTAGTGAAAGTAAAAAATATAAATCTCATCAAAAATGCAATTTATATCAATAATATTTATATGTTTATTCAGTAAAGCGTTTCCAGATATTCTTAGTTATTCGTTTTGATTTTAAAGTACATTTCTCAAATAGGAGATTGTTATTCATTTTTACTTTCTCTATACGCACTATGTACATAGTGTACAGAGAAGGTATTGCACTCCACCCAAAAATTCGATACCGAGATTTCACCGGAAATATATGTTTAGGGTCCCCCCCCCAAAAAAACAACACATTTTCACAAAAAGGTCCTTGTGTGTATGTGTGTGTGTGTCCGTGAACACGATAACTCAAAAACAAAAAGTCGGTAAAATACTAAACTTGGTATTTAAGTTTAGTATCTTCCAGGAATGCGACACGAAGATGTTGAGAAAAATCCCCCCCACCCCAACTACCCTTTAAATGGAACTTTTTTCGAAAATTTTGACTCTCTCAAAAATGGCTCTAACGATTTTGATTAAAATCTCGTATATTAAAGATATTTACCTGACAAATAAAATGTATATCTTGAATTTTCTGGGAACAGCCTCTGAAGAGTAGTTTATTCTTGATGAATTTTACTGAATTTTGAATAACTGCTAAACCGTAAGAGGTGGACAAAAACTTACTACACAAAAAATGTAGAGCACCTTGAAGCACACAATTTATGTCATATACATTTTTTTCGTGGAGTTAGTCGTTTTTGAGACATTCCTTATTTTTGGTTTCTGCTATGAAAAACTTATTTTTTCTCATACAGGAACTTGTCAACTCCTATCCATTGACATAGCAACCAGCTTTTGACTATTACTTTAACCTATGGTAGTCCCTTATTTCGCTTCTACTTACAAGGAAGCAAGTAATAAGACTATTTCTGCTAATTTTTTTTTTTTTTTTTGATGAGCATAAAGTTAATAGAAGTATAAGCTTTTTAAGAATAATTTGTTGCAGGAATATAGAGAAAGTCATGTGAGTGGTACACATCAGATTTGTTTAACACAGTACTTGATTTATTACGCGTTACCGTCATTATTGGTTAGATAATTCGGATACCTGAGTTGATTGTGATTAATGGAATAAAAACAATACACTATCTTAAAGTTGTGATTAGTGGTTGCTCCTACATTGGATTAACACTAAGGACACGTTTTCGTATGACCTCAAGTTGATAATGTGCACCACTAACATTCCAAATAGCCAGCCACTTCTAGCCAAGGACATGAAGGCGATTATTCCATTGGGAGAGGCACATTATGTAAAGGATATTCTGTTAACTGAGCACCGCTCGACAAAACAACAAAACCTGAAAATCATTACTAGGTCCTTGAGAAGTTCCAAAAGGAGGAGTTGTGGTTGACAGTCTTAGGTTAGAAATCAAATTACAACACTGTTTATATATATGTTTTTTTTTTATTAATCCTATTGATACGTTTTTCATCATTTTGTAATGTTGCTATTAAAATGTTATCCACCCATCAGAATTTACTGAGCGAGGTGGCATTCGAGAGCTCACGGGTTCGATTCTCGTTGACCGCCCACCATGGCCCTTTCCTCTGGATGGTAGACGAATGCCAGGTGATCCCGTTTCCTTCTCGTCTTTTAGGGTGCTTCTAGAGTTCGTGGCGTGCGGTGTTGCCGGGTAGATGGCGCAGATGATTGATCACAGGAAGCATACACCTTTGGACACTAGAGAGCTGCTTGGTCGACGGGTTGTTCATCAACTTCTTTAGGCAAACTCTTGCAGACTGGAGCTGTTAGGGACCTCCGCGCGTCTCTGTGGCTTGTAGCTTCCTGTAGTTCATTCACTGCATCACTTTCTCCTGGGGGTGTTAGCTACAATAGATCCACCAGGTGAACCAACTGTCCCATATTTAACTATGCAGATATCTCTTCGAGCGTTAGAAGAATTGCAGAACTCAACGGAGCTATTTCAATTTAAAATTGCGGAGAGGGATTTTTGTTTTAACCTTCGCAATGAGCGCGACATGTTCACCGTCTCTGCTAGTAAGCGACAGGAGTAAAACGAAGGTCGCTGGTTTAACTTGAACGGCCCCGCTAAGTTCAGTAACTCTTTTAACACCTGAAGGACATCCGCACAAACCAAATACAGGGCAGCTGGGCCACTCGTATGTAAGTCACAGGGTCCCCCTCCGTTGTGTACGCCAAGCCGGTCATGATTAAAGCCCTCCGCGCTTTAGCGCTGTGCGAAGGAGAGACCTGGCGTGTTGTAGTGGCGATAGCGGCTGGGTACAAAACTGCTTGTTGAATGTAACTACGTTTTAATCAATCAAATGTGCATCCATAACTATAGTGAATAGAGACTGTATCTATATTACAGTCTGCTTTGAAACTAAATAACCAAATTCTGAGGTACAATCATTTCTACCAAAGGTTCATTTGCATTATCCTGTATTAAGAATTAAGATTCATTGGCAATGTTTGGACACAACTAATTGTCCAATGAACGGGGTATTGATGAATTCTGAAAACAGCTTCAAGTGAGATGTCAATGTGTCACGGATTGGGCCGGTGGGAAAGTCGTAGCGCCACAGCCATCGAAGCGCATGTTGTACCGGCCTGATATAACTTCTGCGTTTCGGCTCTAAATATTATTCCGTCTGCTAGGCCGAGTACCAACATCGGAATACTGTATCCGCTTGGTGCCGGCCGCTACCAACGTTATATTTTAAGAAATGCACGCACATTTATTCTCACATGCTGCTGGTTAATATGGAGTGATTGTTTTAACAAAATTCACACATTCACTAACATGCGTACTTCCAGACCGATGGGGAAATGGAGTAATTGTGGTTAAAGAAAAACTACCCGCTACAAACGGGAATCGAACCAGGGACTTCCGTGCGAAATACAGTTAATTAAAGCGAAACAAATCTAAGGTTCTATATTTCCTGGCAAATGACACATATATCACTTCGGGGATATTCGCTGTGCAGTTTACGTATGATTGATTTTAAATTACTTTCTGTGTCTTCACCACAATCCGCACATTTCACTTTCCTTTCCCCCTAGGCATATGTGGCGATGTCTTAAAATATAACGTTGGTAGCGGCTGGCACCAAGCGGATACAGTATTCCGATGTTGGTACTCCGCCTAGCAGACGGAATAATATTTAGAGCATATATACAGTTTTATTTTATTTGTTTTTTCGCTATTTACTGAAGCATGTCATATCCAAGTATGTAGATTTGAGCAGTTATCTACTCAACATTTTCAACAACTGTAAATAGTTTTTCTGCTAAAGAATTTAATATATAGATACGTGAAATTTCCTATAGTCCTTCACAGCATAGCACATTATTTTATTCTGCTTTAGAATTTAAATTCAAAACGGTATTATTTGCCTTCAGAGAAGAGAATAGGAGTTTATGAATTAGTACGTAATTTTTACTTATGCCAGAGCTATTGTCGCCCTCCGTGGTGTAATGGTTACCATGCTAACTTCATTTACCCAAGGTCGCGGGTTCAAACCCGGCGGAGGACGGTGGATTTTTTCGGGCGTAAAAATCCTTAGCATGGCTTCCTTCGGAAGCGAAGTAAAGCCGTGGGTCCCGTGTCGTAGATTTACGGCACGTAAAAGAACCTCAAGCCTGATACAGGCCTCTGAGAACCAAAGCAGTTATAGAGCGTCCTTAAATAAAATGCCATTTTTCCAGAGCTATTTACTTGTTACTGAAACCCATGCGCAATTCCATAGAATAACTTTTTGGTTAAATTGTTACTTTCAAAAGTTTGTCTATTAATTTTATTTTTCTATAGTGTATGTGTTTAAACTCGCATATGTTAAAAATAAACTATTGCTAAGCTGAACGAAATTTATCAGGCATATAATGCAACACAGATGAGGCAGTATTGTGACAACAATGTGCTGTAAATAATTAACAAGATAATATAATGTAACTAAATAGACATAGTTATAGTATACATAATATGTTATATCATCAGACTATGTTGCTGCTTAAAATAGAGATGAACACGAAAAAGCTGAAATTGTCGGGGGGGAAAGAGAAAGCGTCTCCAAGGTCTTTTGACAATAGTTACATCCAGGGGTGTGAAATACACAAAAGAATATCCTTGAACCAAAAACTACATAAAGGAAGCGTTGGAGATGACAATCTCATAGTCATGTGAAAGTTACTTTGAAGTTAACACCTAAAGGAAATGCTAAAATGGTAGTGATTGGTCCTCCAGTAAACGTGTCTGCTTCGACAGAACCGGGGTGTTTGGTATATATCCTAAAATGACAGACAAGCCACTTCCACACTTTAGTTCTTCAGTTGTTCTTCACATCATCGCAGATATTTACATAAGCATAAGCCTGTCATTTGTCCCGTATTTTCTTGACGTCTTCCTAAATAAAAGCCTAACTACATATTGTTGCCATTCCTTGTAAGAAATGCTGAGTCAGCGCTTATCTCACTTATTGTTGTCATTGTTTAGCGTGTTCTGTGAAAACAGACTAGTGTAGTGTTGGCAGTTGATGTGCTGCGTTGTTATTTGCGAGAACTTAAGCTATTATTAGGGACCTATTTTTTGGTATTAGCGATATACGCGAAATTTTTGAAAACTGCTTTCTCAGCAATATTTTTACATTAAAAATGTTGGAGTTGCTATATTTAAGTGAAATGAATCCGTGAAATGTCGCTAAATTTACTGTTTTGTGCGAAATATAGGACATTTGTGACACTTGCGAAATATACAACTAATTTTAAAAAAAATGCCGAATATTCTTAAAACATATTTTGAGGCAGAATTGTTGGCTGAACTGTATACTATATCACGTTTATCTACTCTCTGGTCAAAATCCCTCTTAGGATTTTAGCAATACGGAAGCCAGTGAATATCATACTTTTTACCACGTTCTGATAGAACGAGATTAATCGCTTAGCATCTAATTAGCAGGTTTGAAAATGCCGAAATCTAAAGTTTTTATTTTTAATACGAAAACTGCGGAATATAAAAATAGTACCAACAAATACGGTTTCTAGCTATTATGTCTAAACGGAAATGCACCTTCTCTTCTAATTTAATACAAAAATACCCTTTCTTCGAAGAGACAAAGCTTAATTATGAAGTTCACTCTAAAATTTGCAATGCGACAATTTGGATTGCACATGGTGGGAATTCGGACACTGTAAAGTGTATTTATTCAATATCATGTTTCCTTCATTATAATGTTATGTTAATACCATATTCAAAAAGTATTCATCAGTCGATCACAACCTTTTCAGTCATCTCGTATTTTGATTAAAAAAAATGGTAGGCTTACGTAAGCAAAGTATAAATACGCGAAATCTTATGCTTCATTTGTGAGCGAACGCGTAGGTCATTATATAGGATAGTTTCGGCTAGGATATTCGTATGTATACCTATATATTATATACGAATCCTACATGAAGTGTATAATAATTGTGAATGTTTCTTTGGCAATGGTTTGAAATAAATACTCAAACTAAAATTACTAATGTGTTATCTATGAAATAATTATATTTGCCGACGCCCTGCCTTTAGGGATACATGCTCGACCTATGAACCCAGCCAGTCGGAGCAAATATAAATAATATATTTTTTTGAAAAACTTGATATGCAAGTTAATCATTCTGAACACATATTTGGTAATGTAAGCTAAATTTCTAATTAATTTATTAATTGTCATGCCAACAAGCACTGTAAGTACTTACAGTAATAGTTTGAGAGGTCATTGATATAGTACAATTAGGAAATGACGTAACACTCGAGACATGTGCTACTTCAAGTAAAGAATCTGTTGCAAAATTCATTAACAAAAGAGTATATAAGAAGGCTTTGTCCATATAATTTACTTGTAGCCTTTCATTTGTTCACATCGAGAATTCATTTTTTTTTTCTTAATGTTCAATAAAATATTGAAAAACAATTTTATTATTGATTTTTTACAGTTTTTTCAAGTATTTCAAAAATTAATTGGCTAACCAAGAACTGTAAGTTCTTCTCCAAGTTAGATCTCCAAAGCCTTGCGAGCCTCGTATTCCCAATATGCATTCTCAACCTGATAAGTATAACCTACAGTTCTTAGTACCTATACAATATATTATTAAATAATGATGGCAATATAAAATAAATATAGTTAACAAGGAGCAGGAACGACACACACCACCGCAATTATATGTTGTCAAAATTATTTGGTAATGCATATAGCTAGATATTTGAGATATTTACCCTTAATTAACGGCATCAAAGGTGGCCGAAATGCGTCTCTCTTACCTGAAACAAAAAAGAGAAAACATTCAGTTAACCATGCACAATTATTCAACCAAGCTACTATGCAATTACCTATATTTCTTAATCTCAACTTTGCGGATGAGATGTTAACCTGGCGTTTTCGTGTTACGAAACGCAATGTCATATTTAGCAACAATGCCACTGGAAGTATAATTGTTGCGTAGATTTAGTGGCAGCAGCAATCGAAAGCGATAATGAGCGTGTAAACCTCAACCCGCATGCATTTGCATCGCTTTCACCGAGATAAACAAAATCCATGCTGATGCCACAAACTGCTGCGTGTATAACAAAACGTGTATTGCCACCACAAAAATTAGTTGAGGTACTCTGAATCCCATTTTCAGATTCTTTGAGTAACTATGAACTGCGTATCGCAATTTTCAAGTCTCCGGATTTCATCCTTTTGCGTTGCTGATGAAAATCACAGAATATGGATGTTTCCTTACATATAAATTATCTACTAAGAACAGTTAAACTTCTTTTCAATATCAGTGAAGGCAATCACCATGCAATGATACCTGATTAGAAACATTAAACAGCTGATAAAAGTCTGATACACTCAGATACATCATGAATTTGGACTCAGTACCATCTCTGCACATCTTCGATCTCAGGCTCTCACGTTTTTTCAGCATCTTCAATTAGTACCTGGCGCAGTGCACTTCTCGTTGGGACGAAGGTCTGACACAGTTCCTCGGATAAAGAGTCGTCTCCCACAGGATTTGCTGTTTTCTTGAGGAAGTGATTCCGAGAAAGGAGACTCTCACTGAATGAATGTGTGAAATCATCTCTGACTGTTGTGCCAGAGGGGCCTCATGTGTCTGACCTCACAAATTATAATGTTCTTTGTTATTAGTTATAATGTATTTTATTCCAATTGTGTGTAGCATAAATAATGCTGAACGAATCTAAATAAATTAAAAAAAAAAGTCCGATTACAAACTATTACTTTTTTTTCTGTTGGGGAATATAAAGGGTGTAGTGGTAATGTTACCTCCTACTAATTTCTCTTAAGAAGACCTAGAAGCCCGCCTGGGTAGTGTGGTGGTAGCGTGTCTGCCTCATATTCAACAGGTCGTGAGTTCGAATCTCGCTTAGGGTGAGTTACGCGGATAAGGCTGTCCCTTATCCTGAGAAGACGAATGTTAAGTAACTTTAAGCTCCAAGGACCCCGAGATCATTTGAGCATCATTTCACAATTTCATTCTTCGTCCGATTTGACTAACCAGGTTAAAGGACGTTACGCTACCAAAAAAAAAAAAAAAAAAACTTAGAATGTGTGTTTCCATTATCACTTTATTAACTGTTTATTATTCTTTATTTCATTGTCATTTAAACCATGGTATTTTGCTCTGGGCTAGCTGCTTTTTTTTTTTTTTTTTTTTTTTTGCTTCAGAAGAAGGCTATTAAAATAATAAAAAAATGTGATTCTCGCCAACATTGTGGACCCATTTTTAAAGGATTTGGAATTGTATTTGTGGCATTTCGTATGTATTTGGATGCTTGAATTTTGTTCATATCCAAAAGACAGATGAGGCACTTTTTTCTGGCATACATACCCATGCTACAAGAGGTAGAAATAACATGGTACCACCTAAATTTCCTTTACAAAAACCTCTCGATTGTCATCTTTATCTTGGAGTGAAATTATGTAATAAACTACCTTTAAATATAAGACAAAATGTAAAGGCAAATTCTTTTAAAATTAGAGTTACAAAAAGAATTAAGGTACTTGATTTTTATAACATACAAGAATATATGCATTTTAATGACTTGCTGACGAAACCTATTGCATGTACGTATGTCAAACGGTGAAATACCCAAGGATGAAGGTTCAAATCGGCGGATGGTGATGGCTTTTTTTTCTTAGCATGGCTTCCTTCGGAAGGAAAGTAAAGCGTACTATTTATTTGAACGTAAAGAAACCCACATTATCTTGAAAGAAAAAGTCCCTGGGCTAAATTTGGCATATTTCACGTCCGCAAGCCGTGATTTTGTCCTATGCTATCCATAGGCGATGAGTTGAACCCTGGTCACCATGTGCACATAGTGGCGAGCTCGCGAACCAGAAATTCCCTGATCAAGAAACCACTGTAATGGTGGCTCTATATACCTCGAAATGGCATGATGGAACTTGAACACTTCCCCCCCCCCGAATTAATACCCTGCCTTCATATCCATGTTCATATTGTCGCATTTTTCTTTGGAATATACTGCGTATTCGCAATAGTGTTAACTCGTGTACTCTTGCCTTCGGTTTCTCTCCTTCTTTGTATTTTATTCATTAGATCTCACCACACACCTTCACTCCAGACTATAGGGAGAATTGGGAATTATCTTGGTTACAGAAAAATTCCCAACGCCCAGTCAGGAATCGAACCCGGGACCACTCAAACAACAGGCACGTAGACTTGAATTACACATCAAGCGTGCTTCGACTTTCGGAAAACTTTAATGTAAATTTTACTAAACAGATATTTAGAAGGTGTGTTTGCAAAATGAGACGTAGTATAGTAATGGAATTCGTGGCGTAGCTGAAAAGAAATTCACAAAAATGACTTGACTACACAAGCAGGCAAAATGTTGCCTAATATCTATCTAGCCCGCACCTCCAAGGGTTCACAGGTGACCATAATTGATTATATCCTTTGTTTTCGGACCTTAACTACGTTACAGGTGTCGCTAAATGACCACGCCCAGAAGAATCGATTCTTTGTGAATTATCGACTCACAGCATTGTCTCAATCCCATTACTCTGCTAAAACATGCAAATCGGGAAGCCATATGTGTCAAGGTCTGGTTGTAGCCAACTTTCATTGCATAAAACATTTACTTCAGTCATCGCTTTTCTCTCTCTGTGTGTGTGTGTGTGAGCTACGGGCTGCAAAGTAGGCGTATTTACCGAGTGACCAACACGCAAATGTCGACTATTTTTAAAACCTTGACTCATTCTCATCGATATGGAGAAATCTTTCATTAGCTGTAAGATTACACATACGCTTTTAAGCAAGGGTTGCGAAAACCGCAAGCTAATATCGGTTGTTATTATCCTTGCAAATAAATGAGAGCACTCAAGTTGCGCAGTGAGAAAAAGAGGCGGAAATTTGAAGCGATAGCCCTGCAGTACATACAGGAGAACTGTGATGACACAACAAACACATTCATATTATTTATTATCAGGCTTCGTTTTGTGTGCACAAACTATCCGACTTATACATGCATTTATACTATAAAAATCTTTATAATAAACTCTAGTATTTTCTCTAGTACGTATGTAGATAGAGAAGGTTGTATTCCATCCAAAAACTTACATCCATTTCAAAAACCTACTACACAAAAAATATATATCTCTCGTTACAACACACAGTTTGTCATTTTTTAATAATTAGAGTTTCAAGTTTACACTGCTTAAACGTTTCTCAAACGGGAAGTCACCATTCGTTTCATACTTCTTTTGTTTTACTGCTAGCCGCGCTAAGATAACCGAATTTTAATTGTTTCACGTAGTGATAATTTTTAAAAAGTTGGACTATCGCTTTAGCTTAGTGTATTCCCGAGTTCCTTTCTACTTACAAGGAAGCAAGTAATAAGACAATTTCTGTTATTATTAATTTCAATTGGCATGGTGTAGATAAATGAATAATATTTTGTAAGTAGATGTTTTCTTTATGAAGTGATTAGATAGACCCGCATTCGCCTAACATCATGGTGCTGGACATACTGATACTCGCTACGTGCTTGCAAATTGTCTGCCGATTGCATGCCACTGCACATCATGTTGACAGTGCTCACGTCTATTTGCAAGCATAATACTACACTATTTTCTCAATCGATTCATCTTTCTAGTCTATCAGTAAAGGGGAAATTATGATAAGAGGATGTGCTTTCAGGAAAAAATGTTACATCCTGACATCGGACTCTTCTCTGTGGGGTTAAGACATGAAAGCGTCGCTGTAGCTGGCTGCACCATTGGCTAATATTAGGGAGTCTAGTGTATGGAATCGTGCCGATAAGAGCAGTGGTTTATGTTGGTAAGGAAATATGAACCGCCACCGCTTACATGGTTCAAGCACTACACTTTAGTATTTGTTTTACTCCCACATTTTCTTTCGCTCCAGAGTCGGACACTGACTTGTGTTCGAGAGTAATATTAGAGTATCAGACTGTTGACAAACCAATTCTCCTCGGTCCTCTACCTATAACATAACATACGATACCATGCGGTGCATTCCAATAAGCAAAACCAAATCACTCTCAGTAGCCATAAAGAGTCTAATCCAGGCTGTTCCCGCTAAAGAGCAGCAAGGTGCTTAAGACTCACAGGAGTATCCTGCAATATGCAATACCACGCAGCATGGAGAGCAAACTATCATTTCGGTGTTGAAAATGATGGACGCAAGCATTGATGTATGACTTTTCCAGTGTAGTATTGACTATCGCGTTCCTCCTCCAGTCGGTTCCGAGGTTTGCTTTGAGTACGTGTGCGTATTCTGACTCAGATACGTCGATTTGTATGCAGCCACTCTTTTGGGACGACCATGTTAATTCCCATAGAAAGGTAATTTCAATAATCCACGCCTTCAAAATATTAGATGCATCTCTACCTACACTTACTCCAAACTTTCCCAGCTGGCACCACACTATAAATTCTGAATTTACCATGTCAGTTACAGCCAATTTTCAGGGCAAAAACGGCTTCAGAAAATATTCATATGCACTTAAAATTTGTAGCAACCAAATTAACGGAGAAAAATGTCTCCATTTTCACACACACACACAAAAAACAACGAGAAGATATTAGGGGCAATTTTACAATTAAGCATTAACATAACGTAAAATTTAAACATAAACAAAATGCTATATTATCATTCGCAAAGGCAAACCGAAAAGAACGAATGACATTTCTCATTTGAGAAAAGTTTAGTATTGGAAACAAACAAAAGGAAAATCACGGAAATTGTAAACTCAAAAAGTATATAAACTGCGTACTAAGAATTTGTTTATCTCTTACGGTTTATCAGTTATGCAAAAGTCGCACACAAAAAAGAAGGCTTTAGAGGCTATTCCCAGAAAATTCAATATATACATTTTATTTGTTACTTTTAATATTGGAAATTGTAATCACAATAGTCAGATCTATTTCAGAAAAAAGAAAATTTCGAACAACCTTCCATGTTACGGCTAGTTTAAGGAAGGAGGATTTTCCTGAAAGTCTTCGTGTCGCATCCTTGAAAGATGCTAAACTAAATATCAAGTTGGTATTTAACCAACTTAATGTTTTAGTTATGGTTTTCACAGATACAGATATACGGACATTTTTCTAAAAATTCCCTTTTTACTTTCTCTAGCCCCGTATGTACAATGCACATAGGGATAGAGAAGTATTGCATTCCACCCACAAATTCGATGTCGAGATTTCACCGGAAATACATGTTTTAGGACCCCCTGTATCCATAAAAAGCATTTTCAGGAAAAGGTCCGTGTGTGTGTGTGTGTGTGTGTGTGTGTGTGTGTGTGTATCCGTGTGTCTGTGAACACGATAACTCAAAAACGAATAGTAGCTAAAATACCAAACCTGGTATTTAAGATTAGTATCTTCCAGGGGTGCGACACGAAAATTTTGAGAAAAATCCCCCCAACCCAAACTACCCTTTACATGGAACTTTTTTCGAAAATTTTGATTTTCTAACAAATGGCTCTATCGATTTTGATTAAAATATCGTATATTAAAAATATTTACATGACAAATAAAATGTATATTTTGAATTTTCTAGGAATAGCCTCTGAAGACTGCTTTATTCTCGGTCAATTTTACGGAATTTTGCATAACTGCATTGAACACCTTAAAACACACAATTTATGTTATATACATTTTTTTTTTCGTGGAGTTGATTGTTTTTGAGATATCCCTTGTTGTTTTATTTTTCAGCTATAAAGACTTATATTTTTCTCATACAGGACTCGTGTCCATACAAACAAAGGAACTTCAATCGCAGAGCAACCAGATTTTGACTATCACTTTAACCTATGGTACCCCCTTATTTCGCTTCTATTAGCAAGGAAGCCAGTAGTAGGACTATTTCTGCTAATTTTTGCTCCATTAGATGAAGTAAATAGAATAATTTGTTGCAGTGATATAGAGAAAGTCACGTGAATGGAACACATCAGATTTTTTTTTTAATTCCAAGTTGGCTGCGCCTTCGTGGAAATCCACGATTAACAACTCTAGCCTAGAGTCTTTTAAAATAATTTTACAAACATTGTGACGGCTCATTTGGATCCCCTTTCTTCATCAAAAGAGATTCGAGATGTATTTGGCGAGGTAACTGCAACATACTTGTAAAATGCATGCAGAGTGAGTATCACGTACGTCGGTAAGATCATATTAAAAACCCGTCTCTCGATGAGTTCATGGTTCCGCCTAATTGACCTTAGCAACTTCCATTGCCTTTCACTTCTCTTTAAAATTATTTATACTTCTTCGCTTTCTTCCCTCTCGTTTTGAAAATACAGGTGGAAAAAAACAATGCTGAGAAAACTGTGGAGTAGAAAGGTAGAACCAAACATAAGTTTGAGGTTAGGAGCGTGGTATCACAGATGCAGTGTAATAACAGGAGCGTTTGCATAAGCACAATAATGGTCGGTTTGGGTGGCTCAGTTGGTACGCGCTGGTCTTCTGGTCTCAAGGTCGCGGGTTCAAATTCGACCCGGACCGATGGCTTTTAAGAGTGCTTAAAATGTGTGTAGAAGCGTGTGAATGTGTCACCTATGCTCCCATTTCTAGCAACTACTACATGGGTATAGTTTTTTTTACAAACCGGGACCGTTCCACCCTGCCATTGGGCATAACCATTAGCAAACAAAGGACGACCCTGTGCATGGTTTCGGGCGGTTTCACGCATTATGATTTTCGGCATTGGAGTCGGCGAAGCGCTGTTCTGGGTACTTCAGTTCCTGCTCTTCAGGCCATCTCGGGCATTCCAGGCACTTTTTAGCGCCACATGCAGAAGCCTGCCTTCCCTGCTACCAACCGCAGACGCCAGCTAATCAACACCAACTAAACACCGAGGACCCTGATTGGCCGGCCACCACTCCAATAAGAGCGGAGTGCACTTCCAGACCATCGGAAGTGCAAAGGCAGCGGGTTGCCGAAACAAGGCCACAGCCACCCAACCTCTTAGGTTCGGGTAAGGCGCGCTAATAAGCGTCCGGTCCTCTGTTTCGGCCTGCTTCTTAGCCCCTGCTGCCTGCAGGTGAGGGTAAACCAAGGTGTGTTTTTGTGCACTGCACCCTAGGGTGCAGGGCAAGTATCCCTGTCCTCGTTCTCTTCCACCATGACCAGGAGCAAATCAAAACCATCCAAAGGCAAAGCCCCAAGCGGGCCTGCCTATGATGAAGCAACGGCCGTTGCCAGCACCAGCACTGGTGCAGACACCCTGCCCTCCAGTGGCCCTGCTACTGTAGAGGGCAAAAAGAGATCTAGCCAGGAACGCCAAGGCGGTAAAGGCAAGATTATCTGTTTGGATTCATCCAAGCAAGACACCAACGAGGGCCTCCCGCGCGAACCAGTTTCACGTGCAGGCCAAATTCCGGAGCACGACTCCGACGACGACTGCGCCAGCGTGTGCAGTAATATTTCACATCGCAGCGGCAGGACCTCGGTCCTGTCGTACCACTCATCCTCCATGATGGTAGATCATGAGGAGTCCTCTTCCGGCCTCTCCACAGACGGAGAGGACCATTTTCGCGTAGTGGCCTCGAGGAAGGAGAAGAGGCAAACCCGATTGGCTGCAGTGGGCGTGCCCTCTGGCCAATCCCAGGCAACATCCCGCCCCGGAGATTCTGGGCCCGCCCAGAATCCTGGGTCGAGGAGGCACGTTCCACCGATTATCGTGGACGACTTTAAGGGGGTGGTAGGCTTCCTCAAGGAGGTTATGCCATCCCTATCGAGTCAGTGCACGGTTCGGAAGAACAAGCACCGCTACGTCTTCCAGGCGAAGATTATAGAGGATTATAATCTCATCCTGCAAGCCCTCAAGAGGAAAAGTGTTCCCCATTTTACCTTTGGACTGGATAAGTCCCGTGACATCCGCAGGGTCATTCGTGGCCTACCAGTCGACACCTCGGTGGAGGATATTTCGACAGACCTCATCCGCCAGGGCATCACCCCAAGACTGGTGAAGCAGCTCACCAGGTCCGCTCCAGATGGGCAAGGCCCCAAATCTCCCCTCCCCCTCTTCCTCGTAGTAGTGGAGCGGGCCAATGACCCTGAGGCCAAGATAGATGGCGTCACCGCCATCTGTTACCTCAGGGTCAAAATAGAACCTTCCAAGGGCTCTGGCGGGCCCCCTCAATGTCACCGGTGCCTGGGGTTTAACCACTCCAGTCTCTTTTGCTTCCGTAACCTGCGCTGCTTAAGGTGCGGAGGCGCCCACCCTAAAGAGGTCTGCAAGATATCTCCCACCGTGAAGCCGACTTGCGCAAACTGTGGTGGCGAACATATTGCATCTTATGGTGGCTGTCCTAAGAGGATCGCTGTCATAGCGGCCAGGAGACCGCCGCCAGAACTACAGCAGGTCACAAGAACAGTACCTGTAGCCAACCAGCGACCAGAGGCGCCAACATCTGCACCTGCTCCTCCTGCAAGACAGCCGGCGCAACAAAGGATAGCCACCAACACCACTACGGCGCAAAGGGCTGAGCGTGGCCCTGCGAAGCCACGGGATGGTAATAACACCCACCAACCCCCACGCAACAAAGAAGCTCCAGCCAAACCCAAACAAAAGCCCCCCACCCAAGCTAAGGTGCGCTGGCCGGCCAGGCAGCCTAACTTCTCCCCCAGGGCTGCGCAAGGGAACGGCACTCCCGTACCCGAGCGACAGCAGGGGCAGGAGGCGGCTGGCGGCGTGCCGGCGCCCCGAAGCACTCCTACACCCTCACCCAGAAACATAACCCCCACCACTCCTCCTGTCCTGCAGATGTCGGATGTGATGGCGTGGATACAGCAGCTACTGCTGAACCACGGCCGGAGCATCTGTGATCTGCTGGTCAGATTCCTATATGCCACAGACCCAGCCGCAAAGATGGCTGTCGCCATGGAGGGACTTGCCCTCCTGACCGTGATCGTCCAGACCGCCCAGAATGGCGAGTCGAAATAGGTCTCGTACCTCTTTTCGATTCGCGTTCTGGAACGCGTGTGGCCTGAACGGTCAGGGGAGTGAGCTCCAGCATTTTGCCGGCTCATTTGCCCTAGACCTTGTGCTAGTCAGCGAAACACATCTCCGTCCAGATACTCCTTTCCGACTTCCGGGCTACAACTGCCTCAGAGTGGATCGTGTGGGCCGCCGAGGAGGTGGCACAGCGATCTTCGTGAGAAACAGGGTAGTCCACAAACCCATCCAGCTCCCACCTCTTCAAACCATGGAAGCCACGGCTGTCTGTGTTGACCTAGGCGGTACGGAAGTTTTACTGGTGTCTGTATACCATCCACCCCATAGGCAGTTCGTACTAAACGACTACCTTTCCATCCTAGCCCTTCATCCTAATGTCATCCTGGCCGGGGACTTCAATGCCAAACATCCGCGTTGGCATTGCGGCCCCCGGGCGGACGCCCGAGGCAATGATATCATACGCATGATAGATGCGGACCCTCAACTCAGAGTAGAGGGCCCCTGGCAACCCACACACCATCCACGAGGTCAAGGACGGGCATCCGTTATTGACTTCGCGATCATCAAACAATTCCCTTTTCATACATCTCTCACATCGATCAACGCACTTCATTCCGATCATAATCCCATGTTAGCTGAGGTTAACACACGGGTTGCCAGTCACGACGTCTCGGTTCAAAACCGCGACGTTGACTGGGAATGCGTCAGGGTTTGCCTCAACGACTCCATCCCGCCGAACCCTAGGATCACAGACATCCCATCCCTAGAGGCTGCGGTCCAATCCTTTACCTCCATCGTGGTGCGAACTGCCCATAACCTAACTGTTCACACCCCAGCTCCTCTACACCCAGATGTCCTACCCCTAGAACTCCATCTGCTTGTACGCCGTTCCTGGGCTGCCCGCAGACTATACCAGCGTCACCGCACGCCACATAACCGAGTACTCCTGAGGCGTTTACGCCGAGAGGTCCGGACCCGACTCCGCGAGCACAGGGTGCGAGCGTGGGAGGAGACTATGACCCGCTTGAGGCTCGAGGATGGCGACGTGTGGAGGATTGCCAAAGCTCTCCGGCACCGCGGAGGTCAAATCACCTCCCCAATCCAAGGCACCCAAGGCCTGGCTTATGAACCCCGAGCCAAAGCTGATGTGTTCGCTGACTACCTCGAAAGGTCTATGAGGCCACGAGAAGACCCCCAGGACGAAGACTTCTCGGACCGTGCTCGGCGGGAGGTGCGTCGATACCTTCGGCGCCCCCCCGACGAGGCGGACCGACTTCCCGTCATCCGACCCAGTGAACTCCAGGGCGCACTCCGGCGCCTCAACCCCAAAAAGGCAGCGGGTCCTGACGGACTAACCCCCGCCATGCTCCGATGCCTTCCCATCAAGGCGGTACTCTTTCTAACCAAGGTTTTCAACATGTGCCTCACCTTGTGCCACTTTCCACGCGAGTGGAGGGAGGCCCGGGTGATATGCATCTTGAAGCCGGGGAAAGACCCGTTACACCCATCCAATTACCGATCCATCAGTCTCCTGTCAGTTCTCTCGAAGGTTTTCGAGAGGCTAATACTAGCCCGCTTGTCCCCTCTCTTGGGTGACATTCATGCCATCCCAGATCACCAATTTGGTTTTCGTCCTGGGCATTCTACACCCCAGCAACTACTGAGAGTGGTGGAGGCCGCTGCCCTGGGCTTCCAGGACAGAGCCTACACTGCGGCAGTGTCGCTGGACGTGGAGAAAGCCTTCTCTACGACCTGGCACGCGGGTCTGCTCCTCAAATTCATCCGACTGGAGCTCCCGACACACATCATACACCTACTACACTCATATCTTAAACACAGATTTTTTGTAGTTTCAGTTGCGGGACACAAATCAACACCTAGGCCAGTAAGAGGCGGAGTCCCCGAAGGCTCTGTACTTTCCCCTACGCTCTTTAGCGTCTATATGGCCGACCTACCAACAGTGCAGCAAGTCAACATAGCTCAGTATGCTGATGACGTGCTGTTATACTGTACAAATAAACACCCACGCAGAGCCTTCAACCCTATCCAGAGACACCTCTGCCTCATCCAAGAGTGGTGCGAGCGTTGGCGATTGTCCATAAATCCGGAGAAAAGCCACGCTATTCTCTTCACCAAGCGCCGCTTTCCCGCAAACTTCCCCACATTCACGTACCTCAGACGAAGGATACAATGGACCAACACCATCACCTACTTGGGGGTGAAGCTTGACAGGGGCGTCACTTTTAGGGAGCACGTCCGGGGGCTGTGGTGCCGGGGCAATGGGGCTGCGGCCTCACTGTACCCGATGCTGAGGTCCTCGATGACGGTTCCCCTTAGGTTGCGCCTTTTGAGGGCTCTCATTATCCCCTTATTAATCTACGCCTGTGAGATCTGGGGCATGGCGGCAGACTCCAGTCTGCTGTTGCTTCAGCGGGTACAGAATAGGTGTCTCCGGGCTATCTATTCTGTGCCTCGAGGCTTTCCAACGAGACTCCTGCACGAAGCCTCTGGTCTACCATACCTGGAGGACGAGATTAGGCGTCGGGCAACAAAATTCAACGAAGGGTTACCATTCCATCGGAGCGCCCTCGTTAGGTCTCTTGGGGATTACGATCCCACAAACCGCCGCTTCAGGCGATACCGGCTTCCCCGCATGGCTTGCGGGCATCCCCGGTAACGAAGGAGCACCACCAACAGCTGCTACGGCTAAGCTCCTTATTATCCTTCAAGAGTTGCTTGGATTCAAAATTTAACCTTAAGAAACATTTTTGATAAAAACACACCAGCGGTGCACAAGGGCCGTTGCACCATCAAGGCAACCGTCGAGGAGCAATATTCGCCTCCTCCTGTCACTCCACAACCCCAATACACACCCGCCATCCTACAAAACCCACAATCCCGTCAGAACGTGGTTAAGTTCTCTCTGAGAACAGGGACACGTCTAACACACCTCGGGCTGCCCTCAGCCTGCCAATCACACTGGACTGGACGACCCTGTACTAGGAGCGAGAGACAACGTTCATAGTAAACTCCGTTTCCTGCAGACACTGCTTACAAGTCGAGAATCGCGCCTCAGCTAAGGGGCTAGTAAAGTGGATGACTTGCCAACAACGAGGGTTAATTTTAGTCAGGCCGCCTTTGGTAGAAGAGTGGGACAGGATAGTAATGTTCTGCATAAACATTATCTGCTCTGGCGATAAAGTTATAGTACGCTCTCGCCCGTTAGCGGACTCATCCAGTATTTCCAACTTAATTTAATTCGCCTGCTAATACATCCTTTCGCGTACTTTCATCTTGTTATTCTTTTGCCGGATAAGGCATTTACAATAATGATTTACTTTCTTATAAATTTTCTACTAAAATGTAACAGTACGCCTTAGTTTAAAACCTTGCTAGTTACAATATGACTTATTTATGAGTTGTTTATTTGTGCTAATATTATTATTCTTCTTTGCTTGACAAGTGTAGATTGTCAAATTGCGCAGTTCGGATGTGGTTCATTAGCTGATCAGGCAAAAATTGAGGAGTTTGGATAAACTGAAGTGGACACAAATAAACCGAAGGGGTGCTAATAGATATTAGTTTCTTTATGAGTACTATGTTTAATATACATACAAGGTAGAAAAGATATTCTGTCCAAATAATACCAACATTTCGTCGGAAATACATGTTCTCAGGACCCCTGAATAATAATAATAATAATAATAATAATAATAATAATAATAATAATAATAATGTGTTAAAGGTTCGTGTGTGCGAGGGGTGGGAGCAGTATACCTCATAAACGATAAGTCCATTAAATTAGTATACTAAGTTTTGTATCCTCCAGGCATTCAAACATAATTTTCAAGAAAATCTCCCATCCCAAACTACCCTTTACATGGAAACATGTTCTAAAAGTCTCTCTCTCTCTCTCTCTCTCTCTCTCTCTCTCTCTCTCTCTCTCTCTCTAAAAAATGACTAAAATATATTAAGAATACTTATATGGCAAATCAAATGTATATCTCGAGTTTTTTGGAGCCTCTTAAGAACTCTTTTTTTTTTTTTTTTTTTAAAGCTAGCCATTTACGAGTTATTCCTTGTAATTGGATTCAAGTTTTAAAGTTCTTAAACTTTTTCTCAAACGGAGAAAATATCTCGTTTGTTTTACTCTTGTTGGACACGAATAGAGATCCGGATTTCAATTGTATCACATAGCGACCAGCTTTTAAATCATTTTGACTATCGCTTTGTCCTAGTGTACTCCCTTATTTCCCTTCTACTTTCAAGGAAGCAAGTAATAAGACCATCTCTGCTAATGTATATTTCGATTAGCAAGAAGGATATAGAAGAGTTGTCTTGTAAGAATAGTTTGTCGGTGTAGAAAGTCATATGAATGGAGCACATTAATAGCGGACGCATTTAAGGCTTACATTGTGTACTATTGCTTAGCAACCAACCATATCGCTTTTACAGTATGATATCATCTGTTACAAGCGCTAGAAGAAAATCTTTCATCCATAAGCCAGTAAAAAGCGTTGTAAAATCAAAGGCACCATCAGAAAATGGCGATATTTCCTCACTTACAAGATACATCCTTAAAAGTTCGCAACTACTGGCCCTCTTGTTAAGAAAGCGTGACTGCTGTGCTACAAATCTTTTACGTAATCTCTTTAGGGCCTTATTGTGCTTCACTTCTTTTCCGTTTAGGGCTTTTTGTGCAGTCCAGAAATACATTTGACATGGGTAAAACACACATGGTAGACTGTTTTCTGAATTACAATTCAAGCTACATCAGAAATAGTTATGTTCGAGGAAGAGAAAAAAACAAAACAAAATAGAACACCCAATTTTGTTTGAGCATAGTTAAGGTTTGGCAATCTTTGTTTTCCATTCACATGACTTTCTCTACATTTCTACAATAAATTATTTTTAAAAAGCTTATTCTTCTATTTACTTAATGCTAATCGAGAAAAAATAGCAAAGAGGGTCTCATTACTAGCTTTTTTGCAAGTATAAGAGAAGTAACGGAGTATCATAGGCCAAATCGATAGTTAAATCTTTTGAAAAGCTGGTTGCTATGTGATTGAAGTACCTTTGTTTGGACAGGTGTTGAAAAATTCCCATATGAGAAAAGTATAAGTATTTTAAAGCTGAAACTAATAACAAGGTATATCTCAAAAACGACCAACTCCACGAAAAAAATGTATATCTCTTATGGTTTACCAATAATGCTAAATTCCGTAAAATTCATCCAGAATAAACATGTCTTCAGAGGCTATTTCCAGAAAATTGAATTGCATTTTGTTTGTCACAGAAATATATTAAATATATTATTTACTTTAATCAAAATCATTAGAGCTATTTTTGAGAAAATCAAACATTTCGAAATTTTTTCCAAGTTTGGTATTTAATGGTCTTTTCGTTTTTGAGCTATGCACACACGAACATTTTTTTTTTTTTTTTTTTTTATTCAGGGCGTCTCAAAATATTTATTTCCGGTGAAATCTCGGTATCGATTTTTTGGGTGCAATGCAATACCTTCTCTATACACTAACTACATAGTAAAACAAATTGCGTGTTATTTATAGACGCTCTTTAACTGCTCTGGTTCTCAGCGTCCCATTCTAAATTGGGCGTGAAAGGGCCTCTCTATCAGGCTTGAGATTCTTTTACGTGCCGTAAATCTACGACACGGGACCAACGGCTAAGGATTTTTACACCCGAAAAAAATCCATCGTCCTCCGCCGGGTCTGAAGTCAGCATAGTAACCATTACACCACGGAGGGCGACAACTACATAGTACATGTAGAGAAAGTAAACATTTACTACTTTAAGGATGTTTCTTTTTAAAGTGTCAATTTATTTGTGATCAAAACTGGGGGGTCAAAGACGATTAATAACAATTAACAGCTTCAAATAAATGTTAACTTTTTTATCTGCACGGTATGTCACTATCGGTAAATTTAATGCAACAATCGAAATATGCAAATGTTCAAAGTTACTTATTTGCAGTTTTTAATTGGTTTACATGAAATGTATGTATTTATAGCAAAAGTTACGCCTACTAGTTCATAGGAATGGGAAGTTAGTAAAATAAACACACAACATAAAATACAAATTTGAATATTCATTAAACCAAAGGTATGTTATTTTCTTTTAGGAGTTTGGTATTCATGCCAGTTTACCGCTATTTTGCTCACTTACTTTCAGTTGTTTCAGCTCTCTTGTTTTAACAAGATATTACCTTGACTGCCTCCGTGGTCGAGTGGTCAGCGAGCTGACGTCTCATCCGGAGGTCCCGGGTTTGATTCCCGGCTGGGACGGGGAATTTTTCTTTAACCAGAACTATTCCCTATCCCCACAGAGTCTGGAGGTATAGATGTTAGAGTGAATGTGCCTGCGTTTAGTAGAAGTTGATTAACCTAATGTTATACACTTACAGTAATACGAGCTATTTCATGAACTAAAGCCCGCGATATGAAGGGGTCTGTACAAATAAAACAATAAAGATCTACCTGTTTGGTGTAGTAAGTTTTTGTCTATCTCTCACGGTTTAACCTTCAGGTATACAAAATTCTGCAAAACTCATGCAAAACTCACCCAGAAAAAAGAGTTCTCAGATAATTCAAAATCGTTAAGAGCCATTTTTGGGAAAATCAAAACTTTCAAAAAATGTTTCATTAAAGGGTAGTTGGGGGTGGGGGATTTTCTTGAAAATGTTCGTGTTGCATCCTTGAAAGATACTGAACTTAAATACCAAGTTTGGTATTTAACCGACTTCCACAGATACACACTTTTTTTTTTTTTTCTAAAAATACCTTTTTCGGATTCAGGGACCTAAAATATGTTTCCATTGAAATATCGGTATCGAATTTTTGGGTGGAATAGAATATCTTCTCTGCCTACTATGTCCATTGTACATATAGGATAGAGAAATTAAAAAGTTATTAATGCTTGCGATTACGAATAGAAGGAGCTCGCTGTATAGCAAGGGGACGTGTCTAATGCGATTTTGTTATAACTCCTGACTCAAAACGTGAGCGTGAGTGCAAAATGTAATTTCGGCGTCCACTAATACTAACAATACTTACTGCAGCGGTGTATTATATACAGGAAACAGCTATCGATGGTAGCTTATGTTAAAGAGATAAACAAGGTGGCAATTTCAATTGTTTCACATTTGTATGCAAAACCAGACGCTGTGTAAGGCAAATGTTAACTACAGCATCCAACCTGCTAGTAGTAGTCCATTGTAACACGCGCCTGAAGCGCTAAAAACCACAAGACCATGAAACGTGTTACGTCACTTTACCAAATACTCTGGAATTACCACTATGCTATCGAACAGCACCGTGACTAACCTGACCTTGGTTCGATACCCTTGTAAGCGGGCACATACCTCTACTTAGTTCCACCACGGCCTCTATCTTTTAAAAATAGGAATGGCCTCCGAGGCATTCACTCCGAAACTGGATAAGATGTCACCTTCAATTGCTGATATGCCTCCTAAAGATAATACAAATTCGCAAGTTTAAGTGGGTTGACCTTTGTTCTATCTAGTAACCTTCAGTGATGACCACCTAAAGGTCACATACCTACAGAATTGCTTTAAAAAGTTTTTTTCTACTTTTCTTTTTATTTTTAACTTACCGATCTTCAACCTGGTTGGTAATATCGAACTATGAATGATATTGATAAAATGATCTTAAATGCTCTCGGGGTCCATGGAGCTTAAACAGACTCTCGTCTTCTCAGGATAAGGGAAACCCCCCCCCCCCAAAAAAAAAGTATTCGAACTCGCAACATGTTTGTTGAATGTAGGGCATATACTCTACCTCCACACTTCCCAGGCGGGCTTTTTCACTATTATACTGAAAAATAATCAGTGCATGAGATTATATTGAAACAAGGTTACTTTCAACAAAGCTTTCTGTCATTTTTAAGTCACTAAATGAAAAACCACACATAATTATGAGAACCGATTTTGTAGTGCTATTTCATAACAGTAGCAATATTGACAGTCGCGTTCTTACCAATGGATGAGCAATATAGCGACTGTGCCTTGCCGGCTCGTAACCGTCGCACGCGAGAGAGCGGGTTGGCTTATTTTCATAGTTCTACTACTATTGTTGCATGCGTTAGAGAAATTAACACGAGAAGGCTACCTCAAAACCTTGGAATGCAACACTTGGGCGTAATGAACACTTGCTAAAATGTTCGCTTTTTCTAGAAATTTCTGACATCATCGAAAACTATAAAAAAAGCAGAGTTCAGTTTTCGACTGGAGTTTGTAGCGCGCAGTTTCCTGGAGGCGGGGGGGGGGGTCGAAAAGATAAAAATTGTACTGCAAACTATTCTAAAAGCATCGGAATGAAGACAACCATGTCTAACCAGATTTGAGCAATAAAGAGCTTTTTGTTACAATACATTGGAAAACCACTCTCTACTTATAGGGATACCGCTACCGGCATATTAGTGATAAGCGTCTCTCATTCAATGTGAAGAACCAAGAATAAAAACACTTTACACTCAAGATCTGGTTTCTTGTGACGGGCACAAATTAAAATTATATAATTATCTACATTATATCGATAAATAATATTAAACTTTTTTTTTTCTCCAGGGATGAGCCTCAATATCTGGATACCTCAACAGCTGTGAGAAATTATAAATGAAGGAGAATTTCAACACTGCCTATTGGACCTATTAAAACCTCCGGGAGAAAGGGATGAGGCGAAGGAGCACGATTGGTGGCTATATCTTATGGCGATAGATGCAATGCAGCGTGCTCTCTAACGTTTCCAAATAAAATGTTCCTAGCCGTTCCTTCGTACCCCATGATTCTCCTTTTGCCATTTCCCCTCATTTCGTTTCTCTATAATGCTTCTGTTATGCTTGCAGGTCATGCAGCGCCATCTGCCCGGCAGCGCTAACGCTGATATATTCGCATAAATAAGGACTGTTTTATGGTAATTGTTTATGTGTGCGAATGATATTCCGTTATTTTGTTTATTATTATTATTATTTGCCAACAGAAGACTGAATTATCAAGATAACTTCGCTGCAAAGGAACTAGAGCTCTCAGACCAGGTCTGTTGATTGAAAGAGTGACGAAATCTAATAATTGCGGCTACATTCAACAAAGAAGTATACAATTAGCATAAGTGGTTGTGTCGATGCAACGTAAGAATTGCACTGTTTTGTTTTCCATGTTTGATTTTCAGCACGGAAATTAATTCATGGACTGATTCGGATGTTCTGGTATATTTGTCCGAAAAAATAAAAAAAAAAACACAAAAACAGTCACTCGCGCAAAAATGCGAATTATTATTATTAATATTATTTTTTGAGAGCAACTGTAATTGTGCCACTTCTTCAATTCATCATAATCATAACTGTTATGCAGTACATTTATTTAACATTTTCAAGGCTATAGGAATCTAAAATTTTGTGACACCCAAAATGTATACCTACCCTCATAAACCGCCACTTACACTTAAGATAAAATGTATATCCTGAATTTCTTAAGAATATCCCCCTAAAGTCTGAATTTTTTTTTTTTGCAAACTGTAAAACACAAAGGCTTACAACTCAAAAAATGTAGGTGTCGTTAAAACACAGCATTTGTGTCATCTAGGGTTTTCTCTCTCTGTCTCCTCTTTTTTTTTTTGTCGAAATAACCATTTCCGAGATATTCCCTGCTATGGTTTCCATTTTAAAATACTTTAACTTTTCTCAAACGTCCTCAGTCGTTTCATATCTCTTTTGTTTTACTCCTGGCCATGGGAAGAGAACCGCGTTTCAATGACAATCAGTCGTGATATAATGTTGAGTTAAAGCTCGAACTCGCAGCCTCTTGAACGTGAGGCAGTCACGCTACCTCCGTACTACCGAGGCGGGCTTGTATTCTCTTATTTCGCTTCTATGGACTTACACGGGAATAATAAAGATCATTTTTGCAAATGTTTATGTCGATGAGAATGACGTAGATAGAACAATAGTCTTTTATAAGAAGAGTTTGTTGGCAGAACAGATAGAGCAAATTCATGTCAATGGAATACGTTTTTCTCATTTATATGTAAAATTTGTGCGACGCGATTTTTCCAAAGTAAGTTTTCTGGCATTTCTGCAAGCAGAGAGAATTTGAGCATCTTTTAATTCTGTCCATTTTAGATGAAATTAGAAAGGCTTTGCTGCATCCGGTGGAGCGCAAGGAAGTTCAACCAACTCGAACCACCTGTAGAGTTTCTCGCTTCTAAAGAATGCGTTTAACAAGAACTACTTAGCGAGTGGGAACCCCATTTAGGAGGAGAAAGAAAGAAAAAAGTTGAAAGATACGATGGATCTTGCAAGAGAAACGTTTGCCGAGTTGTCTGTGAAGTTTTGATTACGTCCTACGCGGAACACAAGGACAAGAGTACAATCAACTTTCTGTTAAGGCCACACAGCTCTAGCAAATTTTGCATAACTTCTGAGAACAGCACAAACTTTCAGAGCTTCCTTGTTTTATAAACATTACTTCAAATTGGCAGCGCAAAGAGTAAATCAATATCAAGGGAAAATATTGCCTTTCGGCAAATAGATGTTTCATCATGTTTTTTCTTTTTTCTCTAGCGCATGCGTGCATGCGCTCGTACTCTACGGACCTTTCACTAAAAACTTGCATTTCCATATCGAGCTTTAGAGCAGAACGCAGTATTTTCTCCGACAGATTTTCAATAAAATTCTCCCACGCATGCAAAATGTTATGCAATTCACCTACTAAAAAACTGCTAGAACGATTTTGATTAAAATAATTATATTAATTATAAATGACTACTGAGCGAGGTGGTGCCTCGATAACGCCCGAGACTCGCATTCTGGAAGTACTGGGTTCGATTCCCACTCTGACGCAAGGATATTATCAGGAGTTTCCCCGAATTATTACGTGGCATTTCTCATTCTCCAAATGTTCTGTCCCTCATACCGTTTCACTAATCCTTTCATTCTTCCCTTACCTCTTTTGATATATTACAGGATTGGAAGTGCCGGCGATGGTGTTTTGGTGCAGCGTGGCAGGAAGAAGAAACTTTGGAACTTCCTCCGTCCCCCCAGAAAATAATGGACAGGAAAGTTTTCGTAGAAGATTAACTAACCCAACATTCGCCTGCCGAACCGAGGAAACCACGAAAAACCCATGGGTCAGAGTGGGAGTTAGACGGGGTTCGAAACCAGTATTTTCAAATACGCGCCACAGACGTTACCGCCTAATCCATTCCTCTCGGGTAGTTGATATGCGACTATCAGCTACAGGCGCGAACATATATTGGCTACGAAAGTAATTCTCAATAATATGAGCACTACAATTTAGGGATACTGGGAGAGTCATTTCAAATTTTCTATACTTCTATACAGATTTTATGAAAAGTTTACTGTGATTGCGTTGCTATTATGTAAACATGAACACCAAATTTAATTCAAATTGGATAAATACATTTCAAGATATAAATTATTTCATAAATTCAATTGTGTAAATATACTGCATAATCAAAATTTGAGAAAATTAGCTGGCATTTTCTGAATTAACACAAAACTTTAAATTGTGATAGTTCAAAGATTTGTTTACTGAATTATAATTTTATTTTTAAAGTTAGAAATGTTAATCTATATAATTAATCGTTTCACATTTAAAAATTACAGTTGTGTTACGATAGGTTTGTGTTTTGTAATTTTATAATAGATACTTATGCACATTTTGAAAGGGCGAACATTTAGTTTTGAGAAAAGCACTGTTTAGTATGCTAGCAAACATTGTACGATTTTTAAATATCTAAATGTTAAATAGTTTTCTACAAATTGCAATTTTCAATTTTTCGACCTATTGTAGTCAAAATTTCATTTCCAGTGTCCCTTAACCGGTCACTGAGACAGAACCATGGAATGTGAGGCATAAAACCGTTAACAAAATCCGGAGGGAAAACGTGTTAAACGGTTTAGGCGTATCTCCTTCGGATTCCGGCAAAACGAAGTAAATTATTCCTAATTATTGTTCTGAGAACTGGGAATTAATAAATTTCAGTGTCGGTGAGGCAAAAGTTGCAAAATTAAAGCATACGTCAAGAGCTAAAACAATGCTTCAGCCATTCTGGAGGTCGCGATTTAAGCCTTTCTTTGTTAAATCGCGCGTGGCGTCCCAAGGCCAGTAAACTAGCAGTGCTGTGGGAGGATTTCCCAGCAGAGTACAAACTTTCCGCGCTCTTGACTACAAAACAACGTTCCAGGGAATTCTACTTCGTCTGTCTACAGGATTTAACGGAGATCCGACCTTGCGGCATGTTCTGGCGAGACAATTGTACTTAAAATTATGCGTCACGAGCACAAGACCAGCATAACTCTAAAACCACAAAAAAGTTGCAATTATTAATTATTTTTCATTTTCAGAACCATTTAATTAAATTATAATACGTTTAAGATATTTACATGGCTAATAAAACATTTTTTTTTAGTTTAACGTCCTTTAACTTGGTTGGTCATATCGGACGATGAATGAAATTGGTGGAATGATCTCGGGGTCCATGGAGCTTAGAGTTACTCGACATTCATCTTCTCAGGATAAGGGAAAACCCCGAAAAACCTTATCTGGGTAACTCACGACCTTTTGAATGTGAGGCAGACACGCTACCAGCACACTACCCAGGCGGGTAACATGGCTTTTCTTGAAGTATTCTTGCTTCATACTGAGCCGTAAAAACAAAGATTTAGGTAAAATGTAATTAAGCACTAAAAAAGAAAAAAAAACAAAAAAAAAACTTGCACATATTTCAAACCTTCTGTTGGGTATTCTATTATTTATTTCTCATAATATTTACCCATTAATGGAATACCTTTAAGGTGTTAGTGATTTACTAAAGCTTTAGAGCTATGTATTTGCAGTCATCAGCATTAAGGAAGTATCTGTACAAAATTTAATTTCAATGTAATAGTATTCCGGGGGTATTAATTCATTTACATAAATGTTATTAGTCATAATTAAAGTTACAGATATTGCATATGGGTGTAATTTTCTACAATTACATTCGTTGATCCTTTTATGACAATTAAAATATTCATACGTAGATAAGTGTAAAATGTGTAAGCACATATGTTTTTAAAAATAAACTGACTGATATCAAAAACATTCGGGCAATTTACTACCCATATTCTGAAGTATATTAGGAAAATTTTCAAACCTATAGCACTAAGTTATTGGAGAAAATAGGAGCATAGTGTCATCGGAGGGGCCTTGACATTGTACCTATGTCCCTCGAGGGCACTCCCTCTAAGGAGGGATGAGGTGAGAGACCGGGCGGCCGGAACCAGAAGTGACAACACAGCAATGTCAGGATCCCTGTAGTCTTCAGAAGGAGACTCCCCAGCCCTGGGTCCAACGCCCCCAAGGCGGCCACTAAACACCCGGCAACAGCCGATGATTGGGGTCGGTTCAGTGTTGCAACGAGCATCATTATTTCCTTGCCATGACGCAATGAAGCATCATCGCAGACACTTCCAAGCCTGAGAGACCATCTTGGCGATATGGAGGGACAGGAAATTCTGAGAATAAAAGAAACCACTCCAACATTCGCCTTACGACTCAGGAAAACCAGCAAAAAAAAAACATGTCACAGTGGGCGGTCGCCAAGGATCGAACACGTAACTTAACGAATGCGAATAGCATATTTTACTACAACACTACCTCGCTCGGTGTGAAAGGGAGGGTAAAACGATAATGGGGCAGAGGAGAAAAAGACAAAAGGCTCTCTAGTGTTATCAACAACGCAAGCGGGGCTAACGGCTCTACTAATGTCATTTATATATTTTTTTTATTGACCATTTCCGGGATATATTATTGGTTTCAATTTCCAAATAGTTTGAAATCGCATTAGTTTGTTTCTCGTTAACAATAACAGAGTGGAATTTCAAAACCAGTGTATATAGCAGCTTGTCAAGCGGGAGACTCGGCGCCGGGAATTTCTCCTACTGGGAGATCTGGTACGGGGTGCACTCAGTCTCATTAGGTCCCTAGTGAGGAACAATTGAGAGAAAAGTAACGATTCCAGGTCATTAACCGGCCAGGAGGGACTCGCAGTGCTAACCACGTCCCACTTTCCCGTACGCAGTCCTACTCATGTCGCTTGTAATGGGCAGAGGTGGGGGTGGGCTGTTGCGCCGCGGAGTTAGATGTTAGTTAACACTCATGTAAAATACTTTCAAAGAAATGTGAAACGAAACCATTTTAAGATGTTTATCACGTTTATTTCGATTCACATGAAGAAAAATAAACTTTTGTAAGAATAGTTTATGGAAAATTGGTTAGATTCCGTTCTTTCCGTGCGGTGTTCATTTGTGATTTTCAGCCACTTGTGAAGCAATCACCCAATGATACTAAAAGAATTGATTTCCCTTCCGTAAGCAAATACGATTAACTGAGTGTAAGCTTAAAATAGAATTGTAATGTGTTCCATTCATATCACTTTCTCTAGCCAAATTATTCTTTAATCTATACCATGCCAATCGAGATAAAAAGTAGCAGAATTGGTCTTATTACTTTCTTTCTTGTAAGTAGAAGAGAAATGTGGAAATACACTAGGCTAAAGCGATAACCAAATCTTTTAAAAGCTATCGCTCTGTGAAATTCGGTTCGCTTTTGTATTCCCGGGAGTAAAATAAAAGAGATGAAATTAAAGTTATTTCCCGCTTGAGAAAAGTTTAACAGTAACAAGGGATATCTCAGAAACGGTTAATTCCACAAAAAATGCACGAGATAAATTGCGTATTTTAATGAGATCTACACTTTTGGGCAGAGTTTTTGAGTATCTCTTACAGTTTACGAGTTGTACAAAATTCATCCAGAGTGAAGAGGTTTTCAGAGGCTATTCCTGGAAAATTCAATATATACATTTTGTCATAAAAATATATTAAGCACGTGATATTTTAATTAAAATCATTAGAGCCATTTTTGAGAAAATAAAAAAATCGAAAAATGTTTTATGTAAGGGGAGGTGGGGGTGGAGGATTTACCTGAAAATAGTAAGTACCAAGTTTGATATTCACTTGACTTTTTATTTTTGAGTTATGCTGTCCACAGGCACTGACCTTTTTTTTTTAAGAATGCTTTTTCTGCATTCAGATTACCCTAAAACATGAAATACCGGTGAAATCTCAGTATCGAATTTTTCGGTAAATACAATACCTACTCTTGTCTACTACGTGCATTGCACATACGTGCTAGAGAAATATGAACAATCTGAATGAGGTATTTGCAGGGAGCAGGTTGGCAATGCATCCGGTGAACTCGACACTTGGCTGTGGGACCCGTATGTTTCCTTCACAGGTTTCCAATAACTGTAATGTCGACACCCCGAGGTCTTTAAAACATGTCAGTCATTTCTTAACTCCCGCAGGTAGCCCGCTATCCAGCTCTTTAGCTGGGTGTAACTTTAGCTGCCTTTCTAGAACGCGTATTAAAATACTATACTACTCCACAAAATCTGATGTGTTCCATTCACATGACTTTCTCTGCATCTCTGTAACAAATTATTGGTAAAAGCTTATTCTTCTATCTACTTCATGCTAATCGAGATAAACATTAACAGAAATAATGGAAACAATAGGATACACTAGACTAAAACGATAGTAAACTGTTTTAAAAGCCGGTTGCCATGTGGACGAAATCCGTTTCTTTGAATTGCCAGGAATTGATAAAGAATTTTAAAACTGAAACCAATAGGGAATATCTCAAAAATGGTCAACTTCACGAAAAAATGTATATAACATAAATTGTGTGTTTCAACGAGTTCTATCATCTCTTACAGTTTACTGGTTATGTAAAATCCAGCAAAATTCATCCAGAATAAAGAGGTCTTCAAAGGCTGTTCTCAGAAAATTCAAGATATACATTTTGTTTGTCGTATAAATATCTTTTACTTATTTTAATCAAAATCGTTAGACATTGTTGAGAAAACCAAAATTTTCGAAAAAAAAATCCATGCACAGGGTAGTTTGGGGTGAGGGGATTTGTCCTCAAAATCTTCGTGTCGCATCCCTGGAAGATACTAAACTTAAATAGCAAGATTGGTATTTTAGCTACTTTTCGTTTTTGAGTTATCATGTTCACAGACACACACACACACGGACCTTTTTTTGGATATTGGGGACCCTAAAACATATATTTGCGGTGAAATCTCGGTATCGAATTTTTGGGTGGAATACAATACGTCTCTATCCCTATATACATTGTACATACCGGGCTAGAGAAAGTAAAAACAGCAACAGGTACCTTATGAAGATTGCCAAACTTTGTTGGGATTTCCTAATGCTTATACATACGTCCACGCCGAGTTTAAAAATAAGAGGCCAATGTGAAGGTAAGCGGCCAAGTTTACATACGTGAATGAACAGCCATTGACTCTGTGTTCCCGGGAAAACGGTTGGCACAGTGCTCGGAACACCTGGCTCACCAGCTGGGGAGTTCTTTCTGAAGATCAAATCCAAAGCGAACGCTCGCATGGCAGGAGTGTTGCATAAGTACTTGGCGCAATATCTCTGACAAGTTGCTTGTAGGTACATACGAGTACACTAACTCTTTTACAAATTTTCAGTTCACGGACCCCTTGAAAAAATTATGATGTGTACCATTCACATGACTTTCTCTATATTCCTGCAACAAATTATTCTTAAAAACTTCTATTTACTTCATGCTAATCAGAAAAAATGAGCAGAAATAGTCTTATTACTTGCCTCCTTGTAAGTAGAAGTGAAATAAGGAACTACCATAGGTTAAAATGATACTCAAAAGCTGGTTGATATGTCAATGAAGTTCCTTTGTTTATATGGATAGGAGTTGACAAGTTCCTATATGAAAAAAGTATAAGTTTTTCATAGCAGAAACCAAAAATAAGGAATGTCTCAAAAACGTCAAACTCACGAAAAAAAATGTATATAACATAAATTGTGTGTTTTAACGTGCTCTACATTTGTTGTGTAATACGTTTTTGCCCATCTCTTACGGTTTAGCAGTTATTCAAAATTCAGTAAAATTCATCCAGAATAAACTACTCTTCAGAGGCTATTCCCAGAAAATGCAAGATATACCTACATTTTATTTGTCAGGTAAATATCTTTAATATACGAAATTTTAATCAAAATCGTTAGAGCCATTTTTGAGAAAATCAAAATTGTCGAAAAAAGTTCCATGTAAAGGGTAGTTGGGGTGGGGGGATTTTTCTCAAAATCGTGTCGCATCCCTGGAAGATACTAAACTTAAATACCAAGTTTGGTATTTTACCGACTTTTCGTTTTTGAGTTATCGTGTTCACAGACACGCGGACACACGGACCTTTTTCTGGAAATACTTTTTTTTTTTTTTTGATACAGGGGACCCTAAAACATATATTTCCGGTGAAATCTCGGTATCAAATTTTTTGGTGGAGTGCAATACCTTCTCTATACACTATGTACATAGCACGTATAGAGAAAGTAAAAAAGTAGAGTTCGGTTTTGGGTTTCACGCACACAGTTACGAACACACAGAGCAGTAACTGGTTTAACGAGGGTAGTGGGGAGGTGTTTGTAGCGTAAACATGCACATGCACATGGAAGATACCAAACTTAAATACCAAGTTTGGTATTTAATGGTCTTTTCGTTTTTGAGCTATGCTGTCCATAGACACACACGCGCGGACCTTTTTCCTTGGGGACCCAAAACATGTATTTCCAGTGAAATCTCTGTATCGAATTTTTGGGTGGAATACAATACCTTGTATATGTATAGAGAAAGTATAAATGAGAAGGAAAACGAAATAAAATAGAAATGTTGTAGAACAAACCACCCTGGCATTCGGCTATAAAGACCACGGACATCCACGAAAAACTCAGTTCAGAGTAGGTGGTCGACAGGAATTGAACCCAGTACCTATCGATTATGAGCCTAAAACATTAGCCAACTCGCTCGACTAGGAAGATCGGAAAAACGACACACTCCAGCATTCAAGCAGTACATTATGACGACGTTGCAGAAAAGCTTTAACGCCAAAGGAGCATATTTAGATATTGCTTTGTCTAGTACTTTTCCTCAACACAAAGGGCAAACGTTTGCAATTTTAAAAGCGCATCCGCTGTCAGAAATGCGTGTTTCAAGCAATCCGCTTTCCAAATCTTCTACTAGCTGAGAGGTAATTTTCACTTTGTGCTTAAAAACGCGAATAACATATTCAAAAAGGGAAGGAAAAAAAAAACGAATATTTCGGGAAAAATATATTATATGTTTTAAATAATCTGTTTTACTTAGTCTTTCATGTTTTATCACGCGTGCACAGCTATATACAAGTAATTCCAAATGAGGCTTTTGTAAGCTCAGAAAATTTGAGATATACATGACATGTAAATATATTAATCTAAACCGTTAAGCCATTTTTCAGAAAATAAAAACAAACCTACACATTTCCATTTAAAGAGTAGTTTAGAAAGGAGAGGGGATACCTTAAAAAAAAATATCTTCGTATTGCATTCTTGTAAGACAAGCTTAAATACGAGGTTAGGTATTTATCCGAAATTTCTATTCAAGTGTTGTTCACCCACAGTCATAAAGACATGAACCGTATTCTGAAACTGCTTTCTTCCGATTCAGTTGACATCAAAATATGTAAATCTGTGAAATATAAGATCAAATTTTAGATGAAATGCAACACTTAGTCCTCTAATTACAAGTAATAATACTTCATTTGGTCGTCTCCTTGGCGCAGCTGCTTACCAAGCGGGAGACCTGGGTTCGATTCCCAGTACCGGCGTGGGGAGTTTTCCCCCGCTGAGAGACCTGGCCCGGGGTGCACTCAGCCTCGTAAGGTCCCTGGGGGGCCAATTGAGGAGCTATTTGATTGAGAAGTAGCGGCTCCAGGTCATGAGGACCGCGTTACGGGGGGGGGGAGGACTCGAAGCGCTGACCATGTCTCACCCTCCAATACTGCACCCCATCCATGACGTCTTAGTGGACCGAGATGGGGGACGCAGCGGCCGGGCGGTAAGCCAAGGTTCCCCGTGAGCTGTTGTGCCATGGAGTTATTATAATACTTAATTTAGTCGGCTTACACGTGGGTGCCTAGGGTCAGGAGCCAATCAATAATAGAAGGAAGAACCCGGAACGAGGGATCGGCCCGTAATATGAGAGACAGGAGATGTAAAATGAAGCCGAATTGGATATGAAAGACGATGGAAAATTTTGTGGAATGAATGGCGGGGGAAACCAGGAGAAACCCGCCCAGACGCCGCTTTGTCCAGCACAAATACCAAATGCGGTCACCTGGGATTGAACTACTGGACTCTGGGTGGATTATTGTAGGTATGGATAGAAAATAAATTTTACAAAATGTCTAAAAATGAAAGAGAAAAACGAGGTACCAATGTTGAGAGATGGTTTCACTTTAAAATACCTGGTAAAAACCTCGAGCACTTTCCTTGACGCAGGCAGCCTCATTTTTTTTTTTTTTATTTTTTTCTTCTTCTTTCCTTTCCGGCATTTTCTGAAATAGGTTCCCTTTACTAAAAATGCTTAAACGGAAACCATAAAAGGCACTGCTAACACATGCAACACATGTCTGGGAGTATCGTGGTCGAATACAACGCTGTTAATTATTACTTTTATTATGATGTACTTATGGCACCACTTTGAGACCAGATGTTGTCAGGGATAAGCTTGAGAATTAATGTTTTCAGCCTCCACTGGTTTAGGTTACGTCTGTACCAAACATTCGCGCTACACGTGTTACTAAGGACACGTTTTCCGCTCTGCATAACTTCTTTTGTTCGAAACTAAAATGGCTTTAAACGTCGGATGATTTCCGCCAGTTGCAATTATTACCATAGCAACGAGGTATTACGCAATAGGGATTTCTGTCAACAGCACTGATGCAGTTTCATCACCACACGATCAAACTATTGCATAACATTGCAGTATAGTTACACAGGTGATTAGTCATGGGCTTGTATATAACACCAAAGACAGCGTTACATAAATACATACCTGTATATATTACACAGTTGAAGGTATAAAACTGGTAATTAGGAGATTCAAACGAAGAACTACTATCACAGTTTAAGCTTAAATCCTCAAATCCTCCTACGAAAAGCCACAGATGCTCCTTGGTTCGTTAGAAATTGTCAACTTCAGGGAATTCTCCCTCTACAGGAATACACTAAATCCCTCTGAAATCCTTCTTCAATAAACTACCTATAGTACTGTGGTGGTAGATTATAAAATCTGATGTGTTACACTCACACGACTTTCTCTAGCTGTTCTACAAACTTCTTACACATTATTCTTCTTTGTGCGCCTTGCTAATCGAGGTACTCATTAGTACAATGTTCCTATTACTTAGTTCCTCATAAGTAGGAAGAAAATAAGGGAATACACTAGGCTAAACCGATATTCAAATGTTTTAAAAGCTGTCGTTATGCGATTGTCATTACAAATCGCTTTTCTTGGCCAGGAGTAGAACAAAAGAAAAGTATAAGTACTTCACAACTGAAACTAATAACAAAGAATACCTCGAAAACGGTAAGCTCCACGACAAAAATGTATATGACGTAAGTTGTGTATTTTAACAAAACATACAATTTTTGTATAGTAAGTTTTCGTCTATCTCTTACGGTTTACTAGTTATGCAAAATTAAGCAAAATTCTTCCAGAATAAACAGGTCTTTAGAAGCTATTCCCAGAAAATTCAAGATATACATTTTATATACGATATTTTAATCAGAATCGTTAGAGCCATTTTTAAGAAAATCAAAATTTTCGAAAAATGTTCCATGTAAAGGGTAGTTTGGGGTGGGAGGATTTTGCTCAAAATCTTCGTGTCGCATCCCTGGAAGATACTAAAATTAAATACCAAGTTTGGTATTTAATCAACTTTTCGTTTTTGGGTTATCGTGTTCACAGACACACGGACACACACACACACACACACACACGGACCTTTTTCTCAAAATGCTTTTTTTGGATACAGGGGGTCCTAAAACATGCATTTCCGGTGTAATCTCGGTATCGAATTTTTGGGTGGAATACAATACTTCTCTATCCCTATGTACATTGTACATACGGGGCTAGAGAAAGTAATAATACCTGGGTAGCGTGGTAGTAGCATGTCTGCCACATGTTCAAAAGGTCGTGAGTTCGAATCTCGCTTAGAGTGAGTTACCCGAGTAAGGTTTTTTTCGGGGTTTTCCCTTATCCTGAGAAGGCGAATGTCGGGTAACTTTAAGCTCCATGGACCCCGAGACACGCACATGAGTTTTCATTTTAATCAAGCTTGTAATAGTTTATAAATTATGTTTGGGAAGAAGAGTATTTCAACATCTGTAATTGTTAGTAGACTTCTACGTTATTTAGCTTAAACAAGGAAGCCACTGAAAGCAATTATTGTTAAAATTTGCTTTGGTTCATTACGTTTGCAGTTATATATTTTAAAGTAAGATCTCAGCAGAAATTTACCCAATATCATTCAGTGGCTAAATCTCCTTGTATCACACGACATCTAGGTTAATTCATGTTCAAATAAGATGCTTAAAAGTCACACTATTATTTAAAGGCTAACCGGATAAACGACGCATAACTTGACTTCAAGCTATCGAACGAGCAAGCAATAGTGATTTTTTTTTTTTTTTTTTTAACAATATAATTTATTTTGGCTCGCTTTAACAGCATGGTCATATCGCGACCTTTCAAATTGTACATAAATAATTATTTGCACTTTGGTAAAAAGGGTTACATTTATACTTCACAGTAAACCAAAAAGTTTACATTGACTTATAAATATTGTAATATCTTTAATTGTCTGATTGTTGGGGTGAAGCAAGAGCTTACCGCCAATCCAGGTAAGCCAACCTAACGTAGCTTAATAGCAGGTAACAAACTGTTGCCAACCCTAGAAACCACCCCAGTACCTGGAGTTCGCACTTACAACTTTGGAACCAGAAACCATCAAATAAATAGACTGAACCCCAAAATTCCCTCAAGATCTGCTTGATTTCACATAACCTTTAACATCATATCTTAACCATAAATGTTTCTCAGCCATTGATTCAGTACATTAACTATAACCATTGTAGATAATTGTATATGCTTATGCTATATATGTCACCCTAACTTACGTTAGAGGAGCCAAAGACCAACCTCAGCTTCTTCATATTATGTTAGCTTATGAATAGCCTGTAAAGCAATAATTGTATGTTGATCGGTTAGTAATAAATTTAAAAAAATTCAAATCGAGCTTAAGCTACAGTAAACAAATAAACGAAACAATCCGTGGATTGTTGCCTTCTGTGGCCATGATAGCCACTAAAACCCTAGAATACAAATTCAAACCTGGCGGAGGGCGATAAATTTGTTTTTTTCGGCCGCAAAAATCCTTAGAATGGCTTCCTTTGGAGGGGAAGCAAAGACGGTGATCCCGTGTAATTTTTATTTTCACGTAATAGAATCCCATACCTTGAAAGAAGAAGGGTTTCTGACAAAATTCCGTTATTTCGCGTCCTCAAGTCGTGATTTCGTCCTACAATGCTATCTGTACGTAGTGCCAGTCCTACGACCTGATCCCTCTTCACCATGGCGCAGAGCGGCGAACTCACGAACTAGAAATTCAAATACGATCAAGTAAACATCGTAAGGATGCCCTATGCTCCACTTGGGAGCTACAGCAAATTAACTAACTAATCCGTAGCTTGGCTTAAACTGTAACAGCCGCATTTATTACTATGGTACCGCAGGCCGTGACACTGATGATACATGGAATGAAGCTGGAGCACCGGTGGAATGTAATGGCGGGGGAAACCGGAGAACCCGAAGAAAACCCACTTTGTCCACCACAAATCTCACATGCGGTCGCTTGGGATCGAACGGCGAATGATCTAACTACTGAATCGCAGTTAACCTATGAGTTAACGCAAATTTAAGCCATGTGCACAACAGAACGCTGTCTGGAATGTTTAGAATGCAAACTACTCTCATAATTGGAATGATCTAGAATTCTACTAGGCACATGATTATCCAGGATCGTACTCTAAAGGATCTGTGAAATTTGTAAAATCCACATTTTGTAAGATATATTGAAATTTATACCAGATAATACACACAATATGACGTTTTTGCCATGTTTCAAACGTCTGGCTTTTATTATGGTTATTTAAATAAAACGTATTTCATTTATCCAAACAAATGTTCCACACGATGTTATTTAAAACTATTCATATCATGTGTTTCAGCAAATGAGTTTACAAACAGACCTGTAACATCAGAATCTTTTATATGAACCTCTAATTATTGTAGACAGCTAATTATTTTAATGTGCTTTAGAGAGGCAGAACAAATATTTTGAAACAAATTATTAATTGCATAGTATGGAGCATTTTGTTGGAAAAATGTTTAAAAATGATGGGAAAATTTACGAGAAAACAATGTATAAAGTTGGGCGTGTCTATTAATAAACGTGTATCTATCCATTTATATATTCAGTCAATTGGTTAGTTTAAATGTGTCCAGTGGAGAAAGAAAACTACCTATATATTTTCCTAAAGTTTAGAATTTATATTATGTTATTGCGAAAACAATGTTTAATTTTTCTCAAATGCCACAGATGAAAATACAAAACAAACGAATTTCAAGAAAGAGTATGTATAGATATTTATTTAAGTGCTATAGCACTAAATATGCCATGTAGTGAAGAACTATCCTATCAATGTACCAGAAGTTTACTCGCAAGCTGGCGAATCTGGTCTCCCTCTTAGCTTGTTAAGGCATGTAACTTATAGGGGTGTTGCTGGAAATGTCTGTAAAAATCAGACTAGTATTGCCAGGCGCAGAAGTACGATATAATTCGCCTTTAGATCGGAAAACTGTTTAGAGGTACAACATGATAACAGCTAAACTTTTTAATTGTATTATTTTCCCTCTATATATAAAAAGAATTTTCAGAAAAACGTCCGCGCGCGATGAGTCCGTAAAATGCCCACTTGGTATTTAAGTTTACTACCTTCAAAGGGTACGACACGAAGATTTTAAGAAAAATACCCCCCATCCCAAACTACTCTTTACATGGAAAATGTTTCGAAAATTTTGATTTTCTCAAAAATAGCTCTAGCGATTTTGATTAAAATACCGTATATTAAATATATTTAGATTGCAAATAAAATGTATATCTTGAATTTTCTGGGAATAGTCTGAGAAGACCTCTTTATTCTGGATGCATTTTGCTGGATTTTGCATAACTATAAACCGTAAGCGATAGACAAACTTACTATATAAAAAATGCAAATCTCGTTAAAACACACAATTTTGTCATATACATTTTTTTCCGTGGAGTTAGCCGTTTTTTTAATATTTCTTGTTATTGGTTTCAATTTTAAAGTACTTATACTTTTCTCATACGGGAACTTTTAGCTCCTGGCCACATGAAGAAATGGATTTCAATCCGTAGCAACCACATTTTAAAATATTTGACTGTCGGTTTAGCCTAGTCTAATTCCTTATTTCCCTTCTACTTATTATAAGGAACTAAGTAATAAAATATTTATTCGATTAGCATAAAATAGAAGATTAACAATAATTTGTTAGAGAGATGTAGAGAAAGTCAAGTGAATGGAACACATGATTTTTTTGTATACGGCTTGTCAGCGAGAATTCTTGGACAACCTGTTTAGTTATTAACAGCACTCTTGCTGCATTCATTTTATTGAAAGCATTTCTATAGTACAGATATATCGTGATTAATGGTGTGAATGTTAATCCTATTTTTTTTTCTGTTCCGAAATCCTATATTTTCCCTCTTTTATTCCGCATTGAAGAACTGATGTGCGATCAATTTAGAGAACAAGTGAGGCAATCAAAGGGGACAGCAGTTCAATGAGGCAGAAATCAAACAAGAACGCAGGAATGTAATGAAAAATAACAAAAAAGAGTGGCTGTTTCTTTCAAAGTCTGCCTGTGGACCGCGGATTAAATGTTTCCTTGTCGCCTCTTTCATTTGCTCCGGATTACGGGATTCCATTTGCATATAAATCGAAACTTCTCTGTTTGAAACGAAAAGATTAAGTACCTTGAGTCGTTGGACACAGTCTGAACTATTTCAATTAAAATTAACTTCAGGTCAGTAGTTACTATGCTTTCTGATGTTCAAACCAAAGTATTCCTCCTCAGGAAAGGTATGAATGGAAAAATGTCTGCGAGTTCTTTCTCTCAGGGTATGCATGGGTGTAGCGAGAATGGATGTCACCAATTAAAATTTGAGAATATAAATGGAGGCTGGTAACTGATCTCTTTGGAACAATTTACATATTGTTTTAAGATGAATAATATTTAAACTTTTCCTGAATCTAAGCACGCGGAATGAATTATAACTGCGTATTATTAAATCTGCGAACTTCCAAAGTATTAAGCAGTTTATGTTGTCGACAAAATTTGTTCCCGTTGTAAAATAAATATTTAAGCGACCTTGACTGCTATACGGCGATTCACTTACCGAACTGAAGACGCTGTGCTACAATTAGTGGAGCAAGAGTCACCAGAGTAACTACATTTTCGAAATACATACCCTAATACATCAAACCGCCCCACCATAGTTCCAATGTTCTACATTGTCAAAGTCCCACCTACATCAGACAACCCCACCACAGTTTCGTACTACGTTGTCAAATTTTATCCTTTATTAAAAATCTGAGACATATTTTTCATTTTTCTCTGTTCTATTCAAAATATTATCATACAGCTCCTAAATCTTATAAATGACCTACATAACTAACCAACAAACTTTTAAGTGTCTCTTAGGTTTATAAATTCACTAATTCGATGAAATAAATCTTTAGCCAAACACTTTTTCTTGTTATCTTATTTATTTGGAACTTAGTTATTTTCACTGATATGACCTACTCAATAGCTTCCTCAAACGTAACTTGCCTTTATTAATAATTTCTTACCTAGCAACAGAATTCTTTTAACTTGTGCTTTTTATCATTATGTAAGCCTTTGTTTATCCTGTATGGTTTACAAAATTATATAAACCATGTCGAACGAAGAATTCACAAGCTGTCCATAAACAAAATAAATAATAACAATAAAATAAAAAGTTAATTTATCATATAAATACCTTAAAATAAAATGCCACAGATGAGATTTGAACCACAGATCTTCCGGTTGCTGTGACCAGCTGCTACCATAGCAGTATAACATACCGCATTAAATTCCCAATTGACTCGTAATTTACACGATGTCTCGAAGAGATCTCAAATCATATTGCCAAATAGTTTTCATTTATAGGGTTATCTATTTTGCTCTCTCTCTCTCTCTCTCTCTCTCTCTCTCTCTCTGTCTCTCTCACACACATACACACACTGAGGGAAATCAGTTGGCCTCAAAACATTATTTTCGGTGAATTCTCGGCATAAATTTTGGTTTGCTGTGAAATCCAGTACTTTCTCATATGATATATAGATGCCAGAGAAAATAAAAATTAAATGTTAATTTTAATTTAATTATGTAAGTAATTCTTTAGAGAATTACTTTCTATCACAGTATCAATTTCAACATTTCGCATTCTGCTTTCCTATCAATTCAGGAATAGTTTCACAATTAATACTTTCTATTAAATATTCACACGTTATGTTACATGTTTTCCTGCATTCGAGCTGCCAATTTAAACGATTAAGGTAACTTTTTTGGCCACTGGAGAATAATTCTGTAGTCTGTGGTAAAATTAAACTTTATTTAATTTAGTGATATTTACAACAAAATAAACAGCGCTGCACCCCAATACCACACACAGTTTGGTCACGCGTAGAATGCAAATCACGTAGGGGGCGTGGCACGCTTTACATTTCCAGCGTGAGCTGCATGCCATAGTTCGGATCAAGAACCGACATCCAAAATCCCACTTCTAATGCAAATTCTGCCTTAAGGTGAAGGACTACCTGTTTTTGTAAGTAAATCTATGTGTTTCACCAATAAATGCAAAATTAGTGACATCAGTGACTTAGTGTTATTAGGCACTCTGATAAAAAAGTGATGTGTTCTCTATGAATTATAAGCCTGCAATATTTGGAAACAACCACTGCTTCTGTCTAAGGATCAAACATATTGTTATAGCAAATAGTTTTTTAACCTTTGGGCATCTATAGCTGCCCCCCCCCTACTCCTCCAGCCTTGCTTCGGGCTCTACAGCGACTTTTAGATCCTTCCATACACCTGTTTCTTAGCATCCATTACCATAATATTGTTTCTTAATTTTTTTATCAACATTTGCTTTCAGCTCCATAAAGATTGATAACTTCCACTCCCGGCTTGATTACTCCTAAATTACGCGCCATTTCCTCACTGAAGATTCGTGCATTATCATCTTACACTTATTGCCTATAAAATTCGATAAACCGAACATTTTTTGCATTCAAAAAACGAATAAGTTCCTTGGCGGTAGAAAAGTATAACATAAGCATTGAAAACTGGTACCACGTGACAATACATGTCTTGACAGAATGGAGATTACGTTGAGAAATATCGTAAGGTACTGTAATTTTCAAAATAAAGTTTTGTGTTGATAACTTTCTTACTACAATCGTCTATCACTTTCTGGATGACCCTCGTAAAGCTTAATTTCCGTGCTCTCCGGTTTCCTCCGTCATTTATTCCACCAACTGCTTCATCGTCATCTTTCCGATTCTCTATTTGGCATTCATTTCATATCATCTAATTGGTCGCTCTCATGTTTGGCTACGAGCCAATCCCTGGTTCCGGGTTCTTCATTCTATGATTAAATGACGTTGGCTCCTCGACAGGTTCCTGACTCTAGGCACCCACGTGTAAGTCTTCCATTCGGGGAGAGTATGTCAACAAAGTTACGTTCCTGAGATGTTCGTAATTTATTGGCAACTGTTGTTTCAGGTATTGTGAAGGAAAGAATATTGTGAAATTTCAAGGCCAGCATATAGCTGCTATCAATATTATTCTGTTTCCTTCATTCTCCCTTTACCTAAACCGAAATGTGCATTAAAACTAGTTGACTGTTTCTGCCATTGAGTGGCCAGTTCGATTCCCGGCGGGGGCGGGGAATTTTCCATTACCCAGAGTGTGGAAGTATTAACGTGGAAGTGAATGGGTGCGTTTAACTGTATAAATTTGGAAAACAAGAGTTAAGAAAACCAAGAAAGCAAATCATCTGCGATTGTTTCTCAAGTCAAAGCCTCCAATAGGAGTATATAAATTCAAATAAAAATAATAAAATAAAAAAATTACTAAAAAAAAAATATTTCTCCGGGGTTTATCTTGATTAATATGAAGTAATAGTTCATGGGAGATGTATAAAAATAATAGGTAGTAGGTAGGGAAAGTTTTATGCATGTAATACATCGAACATAACTCTCTCTCCCTCTTAAAATCAAATCATGATCAATTACAGACATATATCACTGCATAAAGCTGTTGCAGGCATCAGAATCCGGCACACTTTTGGGATGGAAATACACCTCGAGTTTTTGCAAACAAATAAGAGTGGATAATAATGATGTCTTGAAAATCTAGAAGATGGTCTAAAGTCAGCCTTGACCAACACTGTTCTTGTATTAAATATATGGTTCCAATTATATATATGGGACACGGAAAGTATTTTGAAACAGAGCAGGTAAATAGGAGATGTAGCAGGTCACCCAAACCGCGCCTCTTTCACTTGCGTGCTGTGGAAGCCAGGTTCGTTGGCCCGCCAAATGACACGCCCCCTCACGCGGCGCTCACTCCGGGATCGATCCCTGGACCTAGCTTTTAGAGGGCGTGTCACTGATATTATAAATGCTTTAAACTGTTCGATTCCCAGGCAAGCAAATACTTCATCTCAAACATGAGGTATTTAAATTCAACGTCTTCCATGGTTGTTTTTTCTTTCATTTATATAGATCCCTTTAACATCTAAGGTCTTATCGGGGCTTTGCACTTGAAATAACTCGTCTGTAGTTTTTTTTTTTTTCGTTTGGTTTTAAATTACTTTATTTTCCTCAAACACACATACATACTTCCACTCTGTGGGGGATAGGGAATAATTCTGATTAAAGAAAACTTTCCCGTCCCAGCCGGGAATCGAACCCGAGACCTCCAGGTGAGAAGTCAGCTCACTGACCATGGTTGTTGCAAGAATGTTTTCAAGGAAATTCTCCCTTCCCACAAATACCTTTTTTATTTACATGGACAATTTGTAATTTTATTGTGTCAAACTGGCTCCGACTTCTTGTTAAAAAGTCCACTGTTTGGGAGTGGATATTTTCAACCAGGAGATATTAATCAAACTCGTAAAACATAAAGGCTGCCATGTTATTCCAACTGGCGTACTTTAAGGTAATAAAAACTGGATTCTCAATAGAATTAGAAATGTTATTTCACAGACTGTATTAGAATACACATTAAGGATTACATCTCAAATGTGCAAATACGCAAACTAGATATATTAATCCTACAGATACTTGTAATAGACACCGTTGCTATGCAGAAATGGCAAAGAAAACTTGTACTTTAAATCAAAGTGATAGTTATTAGCGCAACGGGTGGGATAAAGTATACAAAATTCACTCGTTGCTCCGGTGGGATAAAGTAAATAAATAAATGATTGATGACTACAAATTTTCTATAACCTTTTAACAGCAACATCAAACATTTTTATTGTTTAACTACATGAAAGTGAAGTCGACGGTAATAAAGCTCAACTGCTTCATTTAATATATCATTTGGAATAATATATCATATATAAACATTCTCAACGTCCATCGTAAACTTAATCAATTTGAAACTAACAGCAATAAAAACAAAATTAGTACATACATAGCCTACCATATTTTATAAGAATGGCGCAATTCAATGCCTTATTCCTTATTTAATTTATTACTATCTGTTGTAAAACCATTAACTGAATATTTATAATATTTATCGTATCTATAGGATAAAATAATGCATTATACAAGTAGACAAACCTCTATTATCCTCTCGTAGAACTTAAAACGCTTACCTTCGGGTCGCGTTTTATATTGTTCTACTCATGGATAAACTCTGTTTATCCACTTGTATAATAAGTAACAAAGCCCGCCTGGGTAGCGTGGTGGTAGCATGTCTGCCTCACGTTCAAAAGGTCGTGAGTTCGAATCTCGCTTAGGGTGAGTTACCCGGGTAAGGTTTTTTTTCGGGGTTTTCCCTTATCCTGAGAAGACGAATGTCGAGTAACTTTAAGCTCCATGGACCCCGATTTCATCGTCCGATATGACCAAACCAGGTTAAAGGACGTTAAACTACAAAAAAAAAAAAATTACTATACTAATCGAGTCTTCTCCGCCTGCGGAATGGTAACCACGCAAACCATAATTTTATAGACAATCCGAATACAGGTGCATTAGTTAATTCTTCAACTTTGGTTACAGGAGGAGTGTATTTATTAATTCGGAAGTCTACTGCAGGCCCTGCATGAGCAATGACGAAAGGGGTGGATATACTGTTCATCCTGTTCCAGCTCCCGCATTCACCAGCCTACAGTGGTGCTCGTGAAATCATAGTGAAGGTCCAAAGTTCAAATCACGCCTGGGAATAAATGAGTATCTTGTTCATTTCTGTTCATGTTTCGAGTACGTTCTTGCATTATTTCTTTCCGAATCACAAGAACGTGAATTTGCCAACAAATACAAAGTTCCAGCCCTTTGTGCTCACTGTGAAACAATGTTGTTGCGCGCGCGCGTCTGTGAACAAGACAACTCAAAACGGAAAAGTCGGTAAAATATTCAACGAGTTATTAAGTTTAGTATCTTCCAAGGATTCCACGAAGATTTTGAGAAAAATCCTCCCACCCCAAACTATCCTTTATATGGCAAATGTTTCGAAAAGTTTGATTTTCTCAAAAATGGCTCCAACGATTTTGATTAAAATACCAACATTTTTTACGGTTATGAATCTGCTAATTTTTTCATAAAAATATAATTTTTGTTTTGAAAATTGAAATATATAACAGTAGAACCTATAGCAATTCTTATTCATTGTCCCTCTATGAATGTGTGCAGCAAAATGTATTTGTATAACAGAAAAACTGCAAAGCAAGGAGCATTTGACAGGCATAAAAATGCTGCAAATATAAATAGCGAAATACAAAGAAAGGTTTGAATGCATGGCTCGCATTAAAATCCAATAGGTTGGTAGGTTGGACCCTCGCCTTTCTTTTTCTATTCAACTGCTGCTGCCTTTTCTTCTTGCATAACTTCGTTTTTTATTTTGCATGATGCGAATGAGCTCTCGTTGAACTGAAATTTTTGTTGCCGAGTGCAGTACAATTTCGCCTGTAATGCTTCGGCTTAAGGCATTTAAAAATGGCACCTGGTGCCCAATTATACCCTTTTTGTATTCAGGAATGTTTAAATTATTTTATGAAATTAAAATATTACAGCCGATTTTTACTTTCTCTAGCCCCGTATGTAGAATGTACAAAGGGATAGAGAAGTATTGCATTCCACCCAAAAATTCGATGTCGAGATTTCACCGGGAATACATGTTTTAGGACCCCCTGATTCCAAAAAAAAAGCATTTCCAGAAAAAGGTCCGTGTGTGTGTCCGTGTGACTGTGAACACGATGACTCAAAAACGAAAAGTAGCTAAAATACCAAACTTGGTATTTAAGTTCAGTATCTTCCAGGGATGCGACACGAGGATTTTGAGAAAAATCCCCCCACCCTAAACTACCCTTTACATGGAACTTTTTTCGAAAATTTTGATTTTCTCAAAAATGGCTCTAACGATTTTTATTAAAATATTGTGTATTAAAGATATTTAGCTGACAAATAATATGTATATCTTGAATTTTCTGGGAATAGCTTCTAATGACCTGTTTATTCTGGATGAACTTTGCTTAATTTGGCATAACTAGTAAACCGTAAGAGACAAAAATTTCTATACAAAAAATGTAGGTCTTGTTAAAATACACAAGTTATGTCATATACATTTTTCTCGTGGAGCTTACAGTTTTCGAGGTATTCATTGTTATTAGTTTCAGTTGTGAAGTACTTATACTTTTCTCAGGCGGGAGTGTCCGTTTTTCTTTTGTTCTACTCCTGGCCAAGAAAAGAAGCGATTTGTAATGAAAATCGCATAACGACAGCTTTTAAAACATTTGACTATCGATTTAGCCTAGTGTATTCCCTTATTTTCTTCCTACTTATAAGGAACTAAGTAATAAGAACATTGTGCTAATGAGTACCTCGATTAGCAAGATGCGGAAAGAAGAATAATCTTATGTAAGAAGTTTTGTAGAACAGCTAGAGAAAGTCATTTGAGTGTAACACATCCGATTTTTTGTATTTAGAATGTTTCAATTATATTATGGAATTAAAATAATGCAGCCGATTTTTTTGTTGATTTTTCATGAAATTTCAGTCATACATGCCCTTAAGACAAATATTTTTCGAACTCTACTTCATCTATTATGGAACATCCTCTGTGTCGCACAAGTGCCTACATTTGATGAAGCTAGTTTACGCCTCCCGGAACAACATAGCATCGCCACAACTGTGTCGTAACCGATTCCGTTGATTGAATATGACAAGAAGCTTGTTATCCAATAACGTAATAGAGGTTCTAATAGGGATTCATATACCCGCATCTACCGCCTATGTGGCTGCATTTGAAGGTTTATAAGCAGGGGGGAATTATTGCGTAGAAAACTTTGGCACCTGGCTGAGCAGTGCGTATTACATCGGATTGTTAATTTTTTAAACGGGTATACGAATATGTAAGGCTACTTCTTCGCGAAGAAGTGTATAATTTGATACAGTGGTGGTATAATGAAATATAATTTAAGTGTTATTTTAGCACTCTAGAACATTGTAAACATAGAACGGTTACAGTCTTAAAAGAGTTGAATGCTTCAGTACCCTGACAGCACTGCCTTGCTTATCAGTATAACACTTCTACGCAATATATATAGACGGAGGTGGCACCTCGGTAACCAGTGCGCCTCACCTTCGGAAGGTCGATTCCTGTGGCCGGCCTTCCTGGCCCAGGTCAATAATTTAACACGGGTTGTCTAGCGAATGCCGGGAAGGTTCACTTTATCCCCTGAACTGCCTGTGCATTTGCCTGTTCCTTGCCATTTGTTTCAGAGTCGAAGAACCAGGCGAAGGTGTTCGGCAGGTTGCGGCTGGATGGCGGCTTGCGTTCTGTAAAGGTCATTCCTAGCATCGTCACAATACCGCTCTATGAGGATCCGTCTTCAACTGTTTTCAAGTTAGGGTCCCTTCATCGAACCCCAAAATGTTCGGGGTTTGGGCCCGGCGGCGTCGGAGGCGTTCAATCTGGAACAGTTAGGGACCCCGTCTTTGCACCTGTCATCGGGATGTGGTCGACTTTCGTCTCTCCCCTCAAATTAGTCAATGGCCTACATGCGGTGCTCTGTCCAGGTCTGGGGACTCCACCCACGAATAATCCTGATCCTATCTATAACGTGTCCATACCATTTTATTGAACATTTTCGCGACAACTATTATTTCAAAGCAAAGTATTGTGGGAGGATGAAGTAGATTAGGATTCCGATTAGTCACGGATGGGACCCCAGAACTCTAGAGCAGAGCAATTTTGTTCTTGTGGCCCTTTGCCACCTACGTGACCCCAAGGAGGGAGGGATGAGGGCAAGAGACCCGAAGGGCGATCAGATTCGGATGACGACAGGCGCAAGCATGGATGGAGTCGCTTATCGGTTAGTTGGAACGCTTTCGACGCCGCCCTAGGCCCTACTCTTGGGCTGCGACCGCCCGGCGACCCCACAGAGGGAGTCCTGACATCGGAAGATGAATACCGACGGAATGTTCCCGACGAGTATTTACAATGCACACCTTGAAGCCGCAACTCGCCGAATACCTCAGTCCCAAAAAAGAGATGATTATGAAATTATGCAAGTATAGTTTTCTCCAAAACATGATGGTCCTCAAATGGGACCGCTCCCACCAACCACCGGGCAGGAACCATTAGCAAACAAAAGACGAACCTGTACTAGGGGCGAGAGACAACGTTGTAAAATCTGGAAAAGCTGCTTGCAAGTCGAGAATCGCGCCTCGGCTAACGGACCAGTAAGTGGAAGACTTAGCAACAGCGAGGATTGGTTTCCAACCGCAAACTTTAAAGTCAGGCCGACTTTGGAAGAAGAGAAGGGCATGGTCAGATGTTCTGAAAAATACTTTAATGAACCAACCCTGCATTTGCTTGGAGACCCGGGGAAACCTCCAAAAAAACCCATGGGTCAGGCAGGCAACGGGGAACGAACCCGCGACCTCTCGAAAGCTAATTCGCCTGAGACATCCCGCTCAGTAGATTACATCTACTTCAGTCACACTAGCATGATGCGCAAAAATTGAATCAGTGTAACACTTCTCCTTGATTGCACAAGGTTCCAAAGCGCGAAACTGTGTCTATATCTGAGGTCATTTTTACCTATGTATCAGAGGAATTCCTTTCCTTTTCCTTGATGTAATACGGAAAACCTTCTGATGGTGCAATCTGCCCGAAAACTGATGAAATCACGCCACCGTTTAAGGTACCTCATTTGAATATAAAAATAGCTCTCGTTTAAGCGAGGTAGCAAAACCGTGCTCAAAAACAGCTGTGCAGTAATTGCTTTGATTTCCGATGTGGAGCAGCAACGAGCATGACGTCACATATTTCCTTTCCGTCGTACTTGCTTTTTCATTTACACTGCTGAAAAAATGCGAAGGAAAGATGCACAAGATAATAAAGATAACAAAGGATTAAAGAATGCGTTTCAAATTTCCACCACGCTTATAAAAAATGCTGCAACATGTCTTAATGGATGTACGTTTGTTGCTTTCCTTTTATTTTCTCTATTTTGTTTTAACGAAACTGCTGCGTCTTTATAAGAAGTCTGAACTTCAAAATGATGAAGGTATGATTAAGTATAATTTTATATAATTTATTCTCGCCTAACATCAAAATAATTTCTGTGTCTTATAACAGTCGTTTTCTTGCTTTGTACCTATATTAAACATCTGAATCAAAATAGTTTTATTTATGGCATGTTGAAATAAGTACAAGTACAACTAGAAGTACAACTTTTACGGATGATATTCAAGGACTTTTTGTTTCTTTTCGGTCAAAGATCGTGTTGTTTTATTAGTGTACCACATGACATGATCGTAAAAATATCGTCGGTACCGGGGGAAAGGAGTAGGTCCAAAAATGTTATTAGTTTTTGTACATAGTGTACAGAGACAGTACAGATATCAAGATTTCGTCGGAAATACTTGTTTTGAGCTTCCCTGATTCCAAAAAAATATAAGCATTTTTAGAAAAATGTCTGTGTGTCTGTCTGTGGGCAGCATAGGTCAAAAACGAAAAGTCGGTTAAATACCAAGCTTGGTATTTAAGTTAAGTATCTTCCAAGGATGCGACACGAAGATAGATTTTCAACCACCCTTTAAATGGAACATTTTTCGAAAAATTTTATTTTCTCAAAATGGTTGTAAAGATTTTGATTAAAATACCTTTGTAACAAACGAAATGCATATCTTGAATTTTTTGGGAATAGCCTCTGAAGACCTCTTCATTTTGGATGACTTTTGTATAACTGGAAAGCCGTATGAGATATACAAAAACGTATTGCACAAAAAAATAGATCTCATTAAACCACAATTAATATCACATATTTTTTTTTTATAGAGTTAACCGTTTTCGAGGTATTCCGGATTATTGGTTTCAATTTTAAACCACTTTTTTCAAACGGAAAGACATCTTTCTTTTCGTTTCTCGTTGGTTTACTCTTGACAAGCAAAGAGATTGGAATTTCAATTATTTCACATAGCGACTGGCTTTTAAAGAACAAGACTATCGCGTTAGCCTGTGCATTTTTTATTTCCCTTCTACTTACAAGGAAGCTAGTCATATGACTAATTCTGCTAATATAAAAGGTTTCTTTACTGATCAGCTACAGGAGGTCATGTGAATGGAACACATTTAGATTTTTTTTTTTTTTTTTCAGTATAATCAGTACGTTGTTTAATGTTTGCACGCAGTTGGACAAGACGATGCTTGATGGAGTTGCGCAGTAGTAAGTCATTCAAAAACAAATGACGCAACGCCAATGTTCTTTGTTTTCACCCACCATTCATTACAAAATGCTAGGTATTAAATACAAAACAAGAAATAAAACTGAACATGAGACAGCTTAAAAGAACGTATACCTGGAAGAAAAAGCAAACTAAATGAAAGATACAATGAAGGAAAACGCAAAAGGGTTTTGACAACAGAAACAAAGAAAGAAGCGCATAAAAGCAGCGAGAAGAATGAAAACAGGAGCATAAAAAACAAAAACTTCGTTGAACTATGGGAGGAAAGAAAAAAGGCGGAACGAAAGACAGAAACCGAGAGATCTTTCCTGACACCAAGAAGTGCTGGCAACTTTGTTTTAAATAGGGACCAATGTCAAGATATTTTTACATCGCAGAGTTGGTCACCACGTGTACGACTGTGACGTCAGTCCACTGATCTTGGCAGTACCTTCAACAAAGGTACCTTCTGACCCTTGCGCACTTGAAAACTTCGGGCCGAGGTCTCTGCCACTGACCTTGCATCAGAAAGTACTTCGATGACATGCAAAACACACGCTCTCAACCGAGCATCCGGACCAGGAGAGGAAAACGAGGAGCAGGTTTGCGTTTTTAAACAGTCACCAGCTTAGCTGGTAGTGTGGTGGTAGCGTGTCTGCTTCACATTCAAAAGGCCATGAGTTCGAGTCTCGCTTAGGGTGAGTTACCCGGATAAGGTTTTTTTCGGGGTTTTGCCTTATTCTGCGAAGACGAATGTCGAGTAACTTTAAGCTCCATGGACCCCGAGATCATTTCACCAATTTCAGTAATCGTCCGACATAACCAATAAGGTTAAAGGACGAAAAACAACAAACAAACAAACAAACAAATGGTGAATTTGTTCAGAATAGGCTGCTTAGCCACCTATGATTGTTAATTTTTTTTTCTTTTTTTTTTTTTTAAGAAGATAGCTATTTTGTTTAAAATACCGCGTGTTTAAGATAACAGCATGACATACTAGGCTGCGAAACATCCTTAATGAATTTTACGCATCTTTCATAAGAAATGTACAGTACTATAGAAAAGCAAAATGCTCACTTAATGTCAAATTGTTTTCGTGCTTCGTACTCGCGAATATATCGATAAATTCGTATTCTCTGACGAAATTATCTATAATAATTTTATTTAGAAAAAAAAAAACAGAGAATGATCGTAAACTGTATAGGTTTTTCTTTCTTTCTTCTTTTCTTAACACTATGTACAAATTAGGAAACTATATTAACCCTGTACATTAAAGTGCAGTTACGCAGTCATGTATTACAAATTATGTAATATTTACATTAATATTAAGTAGCATTTAATCAAGAAATGACTTGTGACAGTCGCAGCAATACGGGAGAGTAGATTGCCGGATTGTATTATACAACTAGTTAATAGGATGAAAGTAAGCGTTACGAAGTAGCATTATATGGCAACATCCTACCCCTCGAAGTACAGCTAGTAGAAACTTATTGGCAGGCGAAAAAGCGGAAGAATTTTTTTTTTTATTTAATATATTTGGTCACCAGGAGGATAGAATGATTTAAGACAGTACACACACAAAAAAACATAATACTAAAACATCCATGCCCAAAACAGGATTAGAACCCGCGACCCTTTCTCCACAGAACGCTGACAAACGCGCAAACGACCACAGCTGCCGGGCCTATAGAAGGGAGGTTACCACGGAAACCGCAAGGATACCTACCCCTCCAAGAGCCTTCAAAGGCTCTTCTCGATTAAAATACACTATTTTGTCGCGAATGTGTTCGTTTCACTTCAATGGCCAAATCGGGAGGACGATTCATTTTTTCGGGCATGTAAAGTCATTAGCATTACTTAAAGGAAATAAAACCACTGCTCCTGTGTCGCAGATTTACGTAAAAGAACCGCAAGCCTAATAAAGAGGCCTCTAAGCAAAATTAACCGGTTCACACACAATATAGAATGGCACTGAAAAGCATAGTAATTAAATAGCTCCATAGAGAACATTCATTTCATTTTATTTTCCGTTTAGAAGTAACATGCTACCTCTGGTTACCAAGGATCAAAATCTGCGGAACGCGATGGATTTTTTTTCGGGTAAAAAATTCCTTGGTATGACTACCTTCGGAAGGGCAATAAAGCCGTTGGTCCCGTGTTGAACATATTTTTTTGTAGTAGACTTACCGTTCCCTTGTTTAGGACTGATACCCCCTTAGGACTTCAAGCGGATGCCTAGGAGTCAGAAGCCTGTAGGGGAGCCAACGGCACGAAACCACAGAATGGAGAACCCGGAACGAATGGTCGGCCCGTAGCCAGGCATGAGCGTGAGAAGTGCAATGGATACGAAAGGATGGAACAATTGGTGGAATGAGTGGCGGGGAAATCGGAGGATCCGGAGAAAACCCACATGCGGGCGCTTGGGATCGAATCCGGGACGCGAACGGTCAAACCACTCGGCCTGATAAAGTAATCTCTGAACAAAATTAAGCGGGTTTTCAAGCCCAGTATAGAATGGGACGCTGAGAGAGTTAAACAGCGTCCATAAATAAAACTATTTAGTTTATTTTAGTACTTAATTGTTTCTCATTATATGGGATGGTTTATCAGCCAAATCCGAGGACAAATTTGGATTTTATACTAGCAATTGGAATTTAAAAGCTAGAGTAAGACAATATACGCGCCGGTCATACTGTAAACGCGGATTTTGTAGCGTCTAGGTTTCTGTTTACATCTAATACTAACACAAACGTAAATTATTACGAATGGTCGCATTAGTAACATTTACTCACGTTTAGTTTTAACTGTGAATGGGCCCTTTAGAGTAGAGGAATCTCTGTATTCAAAGAGGAAAGTCTATAACCCTTTATAATTACTTCACATTTCCAGGCCATCTCCTCTGAACAAGTTTTATGACCGAGGTCATGTAACTTTACACCTCTCTAGAGAGAGCCGCATGTCACACATTTCCAAGAAACGGTCGCCTGCCTTGTCGCAGCCAATCACGTCGTCTGCGCCCTGTAACCACTGCCAGGGACTATCCTGGGATCAACCAACATCAGTTAATGCACATCCATTAAATTAGAAACAATGGAACTGTTGGGAATAGTTGCCTTTGCTAGAGTAGCATATTTACGAGGGCACACTTTGTATAAGACCATGTTTTTAACATCAAATGCAATTTGTTTATATAGTACAATTGTTAAATCTGACAATTTAGTCGCCCTCCGTGGTGTAATGGTTACCATGCTGACTTCATATACCCAAGGTCGCGGGTTCAAACCCGGCGGAGGACGATGGATTTTTTCGGGTGTAAAAAGAACCTCAAGCCTGATAGCGAGGCCTCTGAGCCAAATTCAGCGGTTCTTTCACGCCCAATATAGAATGGGACGCTGAGAACCACAGCAGTTAAAGAGCGTCCATAAATAACACGCCATTTTCTGACAATTTATATCTGAATATTTGGAGAGTTGATTTTTTATTTGTTTATTTTATAGTGTTTAACGCCCGCTTTTACTGCATATGGTACCCCAGGCGCTGACACGATTCATGGAATGACGATGGAACACCGGTGGAATGCAACGGCGGGAGAAACCGAAAAAAACACGCAGTCACCTGGTGAGAGCCGAGTGGTCTAACCATTCCTCCACGGCGCGATTGCTGTGCATAGTTTGTTCGATTTGTATCATTAGATATCTGGAAATGTTTTTTTCTTCGGGATTTTCCCTTATTTTGAAGAGACTAATGTCAAGTAACTTTAAGATCCATTTGATATCATTTGAGCATCCTTTCACCGATTTCATTCATCCTGCGATATGACCAACCAGTATAAAGGGCATTAAGTTACAAAAACAAACAAAAAAGAACCATTTAAAATGTGTGCCTTCCCCCAAAAATGAATTTGATAGAGAAACTTTCAGGGCTATGACTTTTTACTATTTTCAATCGTCGTTAATGTATAAACTATGTGTAAATTGACTTGGAAACACATTTGCCGAAGAAGCTTCAAGGCAACAATTTGTAATCAGCACAGCGAATTGAAACAGTTCTTTCTTTGCCTTCTCTTGCATGTATGTACAATAGAGAAGGTATTGTATTTCATCCAAAAATTCAATACTGAGATTACACCGGAAATGCATGTTTTGAGACCTTCTGAATCCAAAAAAGTATTTTTAGAAACATCCGTGCGTATGTGTGTGTGTGTGTGCGCGTGTGTGTGTGTGTGTGTGTGTGTGTGTGTGTGTGTGTGTGTGGCAGCATAGCTCAAAAACGAAAAGTTTGTCAAATACCAAACTTCGCATTTAAGTTCAGTATCTTCCAAGGATGCAACATGAAGATTTTGAAGAAACTCGCCCCACTTCCAACTATGGAACATTGGGCATTGTTAACAGTCAAATCCAAAATATTTTACATCAAAAGTTAGACGCCATAAATCTTTGTTGTCCATGCATTCCACATAAATGACTCCCGATAAAACAACGCATTAATTGGTGCAGAAAAATTGAACAAATTTTGGGCGGCTCTTCAAACTTGGCTTGGAATATTGTTACTGGTGATGAACCGTGGATTTATTGTCAATGCTCTAAAAAGAAAAGACAATCGCATCAATGAGTCTTTAGAACAGAACCTAAGCCTACAAAAGTCAGACGCAGAGCTGACATGAAGATGAATGGCAGTCCACCCCCCATAAAACAGGTCATATTGCTATTATAGCATAAGAAGATAGAGATGCCGATTGGTACACAAATATCTGCTTACCACAAACTTTTGAAAAAACCTCATGAAAAACGCAAAAAAGAAAAAAAAAATAATTTTACATAATGACAACACATCGCTGCATACAGCAAAACTAAAAAATGAGTATCTGGATGCCCTAAGTCAACACTGGATCCTCCACCATACAGCCCAGACCTAGCACACGTTTTCTTTTTGTTCCAAAAGTTAAAGATCTAAGTGAGCATTGGACCCTCTACCATACAGCCCAGACCTAGCACATGATTTCTTTTTGTTTCCAAAAGTTAAAGGTCTGTCAGCATTGGGTCCTCTACCATACAGCCCAGACCTAGCATATGATTTCTTTTTGTTTCCAAAAGTTAAAGATCTAAGTGAGCATTGGACCCTCTACCATACAGCCCAGACCTAGCACATGATTTCTTTTTGTTTCCAAAAGTTAAAGGTCTGTCAGCATTGGACCCTCTACCATACAGCCCAGACCTAGCACATGATTTCTTTTTGTTCCAAAAGTTAAAGATCTACGTCAGCATTGGACCCTCTACCATACAGCCCAGACCTAGCACACGATTTCTTTTTGTTTCCAAAAGTTAAAGATCTAAGTCAGCATTGGACCCTCTACCATACAGCCCAGACCTAGCACACGATTTCTTTTTGTTTCCAAAAGTTAAAGATAAAATCAGTGGAATCAATTTTTCGTCATCAGATGAAACAGTGGAACTTCATAAAAACCTGGTTTTTGAAATACATCAGGAAGAGTGGCATCATTGCTTTAAGAACTGATTTCATAAAAATATGTAGGTGTTAATGGGGAATATTTTGAAAAACAATAAAAAATTATTTAATTTTTAAAAACTATTCCTTGATTGATTTTCTATAAATTCTCAGTGTCGCCCTCATAAACCCCTCTGATATAATCGTGTTCCTTAACATATTTATTTATTTATTAGAACAGATAATTTTTAAATGTTAAGAGTGCCAGTATCAAGTTTTGCTTGACATACCAGCATTGTAGCATGATCTCGATTAGCATAAAAAAAATAATAGGTTGTTTGAGGAACACCTTGAGTAAGTCATGTGAACGGAACGCATTAGATTTTTATTTTCTCTACATGTGCTATGTGTATAGAGAAGCTATAGCATTCCACCCAAAAATTCAATACCAATATTTCACCGGAAATACACGTTTTAGGGTCCCCTGTTTAAAAAAACATTTTTAGAAAAAAGTCCTGTGTATCCGTATGTCCATGTGTCAGTGAACACTATAACAAACAAACAACAACAAAAAAATCAGTAAAATGCCACATTTGGTATTTAAGTTTAGTATCTTTAAGAAAAGCGACACGAAGATTTTGAGAAAAATCTCCCCACCCCTAACTACCCTTTACATGGAACAATTTTCGAAAATCCTGATTTTCTCAAAAATGGTTCTAACGATTTTGATTAAAATCTCGTGCATTAAAGATGCTTACATGGCAAATAAAATATATATCTTGAATCTTTTTGGAATAACCTCTGAAGACCTCTCTTTATTCCGAATGAATTTTGCTGAATTTTGTGTAACTGATAAACCGTGAGAGATAGACGAAAACTAATTACACAAAAAAACATAGACCTCGTTAAAACACAAATTATATCATACATTTTTTAATAAAATATAGAATAATTCAATAATCATAGTTATTGTAATATGCCCATTTATAGTTTTTGGGTGTGCTTCCAAGGTACAAACTAGGTAATGCTAACCAATTTTCTGAAATTTTAAGGGACTTGGATTATTTTGAGTATGAAAGTACTGACATAATAGTTAATGAAATATTGTAAATCTTGCAAAATATTAATCCAATTTGAATGCAATTCGGTATTCACATTAACATAATAGCAGTGTAATCACAGTAAAACTTTCAGAAAAATGTATGCATATAAATAGAAATTTGAAAATTCACACCCTGTGTACCTTAAATGCTAAAAGGAGAAGTCAGAACAATACTGAGCACTAATTACGCGCTGCAATCCTCAGAACACATGTGCTATTTGCTGCGGCATTGATTGCGCGACAGACTCCCACAGAAGTCAGATGAATCACTCAAGAGTTTAGTTGCCATGGATACGTGTTTACCACGCAGCTATTCATTTATCTTACGTAACGGTACTTTTAATTCTCCCAACCCAAGTGGAAACAGGATTTCTTGTCGGCAAAATAAACCTTTCTTTTTACTTTCCTACAGAGTTTTATGCAGAGAAGATATTTATTCGACACTGAGCTTTCACTGGAGATAATGTTTTAAGGGCCCTGAATTAAAAAAAAAAATCAAAACTTGGTATTTAAATTCAACATCTTCCAAGAATGCGAAAATTTTCAGGAAAATAGCTCACCCCTAATACTCTTTACAGTGAAAATGTTTCTAAATTTTCAATTTGTAACGATTTTGATTAAAATGCCGTTGAAGATATTTACATGGCAAATAAAACTTATATCTTGCATTTTCTGGAAATAGCTTCTGAAATCCTTTACACTCTGACTGAATTTTGTACAACTGGTAAACCGTAGGAGATAGACAAAAAGTTATTATACAAAACCTGTAGATCACGTTAAAAATTCTTTGTTACGAATGTTATTCTTTTATGCATTAATTGTTTTAACACAGTTACCTATTTCCGAGATATTCCCTGTTATTGGTTTCAATTCTAAATTGCTTATAATTTTCTCAAACGGGAAGGAATCATTCGTTGCATATATTTTGTTGTACTTCTGACCATGCAAAGAGAACCGAATTTTAATATCAATCGCATAGCGAAAGCTTATAAAATATTTTACTATAGCTTTAGCTACTTATAAGGAGCTGGATCTTAAGTAATCAGAGAATCTGTGGTAACGTTTATCCTAATTAGCATGCTTTAAGTACACGAATAATCTTTTGTCACAATAGATTTTTTTTTCTTTCCAGAATAGATAGAGAAAGTCATTTGAATAGAATACATCACATCCGAATTTTTACTATCGCTAAGTCGCTGATTAACTATACCAGCCATTGAACCCTTTTGAATAGTTGCATAATCCGACGATATTTTAAAAGATGGGCCAAAATCTCGATATTCTAATGACTAAATGGGCTTAACCCTGTCTTGTTCCAGGTCCGAAAATGTAGGTATTTTTGGCTCGGAAAAACTCAAATGGGGGCGCAACATTTTCCATGTTGTACTGATTTAAAACACGTGGAAAGGATAAGAAATGAATACCACGAAAGAATTATAGATTTTGAAATACTTACCTAAGAACCGTTAATACTTTCTCCGTACATTCCTCTAGTCTAGTAATATAGTGGCAGGGAATAGATTACCTGTAACAGATAAATATAGTTTAAGTTTGGTTACATTTTCAGAAAATATTTGTTTAAAATATGATGTAGGTACTATACTAATTTTACCCATACTCTAAAATCTATTTTTTTATTCCTCTAGCCACTTCAGGTTAATCCAGATGCAGTTTTATCATGCATTTACATGTTTCACTTCAGGCATAGGATCTTCGGTATAAAATTGACCGTTCGCAAGGTGATGGCGTCAGAACAAATGCCGACTAGCTTCCCCATTCCCTACGCCTACAACAGGCTTTCCGTCCTTCAGTTACCATTTACTTTTTAGCCTCAATAATCACTTTCATTAGTGAAGATGGGACGATGGTCTTATTTGTATTGAATGTCGTTTTAATTACAAATCGACTCGTAACGTTTGTGAGGAATACAACCATGAAATGTCTGATATTCAGAGTGTATTCAAAACGGAGTGGAAGTAGAAGAAAACTTATAAATTTGGCGAAAATCGCTCACACTGCAGAAACTTAAAAGGTATACACTGAAATATGAAACATTACAGTGGCAGAGCTAAATAATCGTGTCAATCTAAACGTGTTTACTCGTTACATTTTTTTTTTTTTTAAACTTCTAAGGTCATATCGGGGGCTTCGAATTAGAAAAAACTCGTTGTCTGTAGGTTTACATTGGGTTTAAACTACTTTATTTCCTCAAACACGCACACATTCACTCTCACGTACATACTTCCAGACTCTGTGGGGGATAGGGTAAAAATTCCCCGCCCCAGCCGGGAATAGAACCCGGGACCTCCGGGTGAAGTCAGCTCGCTGACCGCTCGACCACGGAGGCAGTCCATTACAAAGCTTGTTTAGCTGCGGAAGGGCATTGTACCTAAGATAAATTCTTATACCATAAATGATATTTATAATTTAATTTTTCTTTTCCTTTCTTTCTCTTTTTGACCTCGTATGTAGATCTTATACCCCAGGAATTAAGTCAGCGCCGGGGGTCAGACGCCTGCTAAGGAGCAGAGAATCAAAGAAAAGCCAGGAAGGATGATCAGTCCGGTGAAATGTTTGATAGTAAAAATGATTATGGAGCAACTGATGGACTGAATGGCGGGGTAAACCGGGCGACCCGAAGAAAACTCGCCGCTTTGTCCACCACAAATTCCAAATGCAGAGCCTCCTTTAAACGCTTAAGTAAATTAAAACCAAATTAAGACAAAATGTCTTTACAAAATAAACAAATTTACAATGAGGTACAAGTTAATTTCTTACATTTTATGTGTAGGTTTACAGGAATACAGTTTTAAGAAACGAATCTGGGTAGTATGGTGGTAGCATGTCTGCCACACATTCAAAAGGTCGTGAGTTCGAATCTCGCTAAGGGTGAGTTACCCGGATAACGTTTTTTCGGGGTTTTCCCTTATTCTGAGAAGACGAATGTCGAGTAACTTTAAGCTCCGTGGGACCCCGAGAACATTTGAACATTATTTCACCAATTTCATTCATCGTCCGATATGACCAACCAGGTTAAAGGACGTTAAGCTTAAAGAAAAAGAAAAAAAAAAAAAAAAAAAAAAAAAAAAAGGACAGTGCTGGGATAGTTGGCTGTAGCATCCCGTGCTACTCAGACGAAAAACCCGGCATGTTTTATACCGAAAACCCTGTCTGTATAAGAAGGATACAATAGGCTGAAGCTATGGTCAGATCTTTATAGAGCTGATCGCTATGTGATGGCTTAAAATGTCATGCTTTTTGAATGATCACATAGAAAAAAATCTGATGTGTTACACTCACATGACTTTCTCTAGCTACTACAAACTTCTTACGAAAGAAGTTCTTACTTCTTTCAACACCATCGAGATATGCATTAGCAGAATTTTATTATTTAGTTACTTATAAGTAGAATGGAAATAAGGGAATGAATGCACTAGGCTAAAATGAAAGTCAAATGCTTTAAAAGTTGTCGCTATGCGATTGTCATTGCAAATCGCTTCTTTGCTTGGCCAGCAGTAGAACAAAAGAAAAACAGACACTTCCGCCTGAGAAAAGCATAAATACTTCACAATTGAAACTAATAACAAGCAATGCCTCGAAAACGGTAAGCTCCACGAAAAAAATGTATATGACATATCTTGTATATTGCAACAAGATCTACATATTTAGTATAGTAAGTTTTTGTCTATCTCCTACGGTTTACTAATTATGCCAAATTAAGCAAAATTCATTCAAAATAGACAGGCATTTAGAAGCTATTCCCAGAAAATTCAAGATATACATTTTATTTGTGATAGAAATGGCTTTAATATGTGGTTTAATCAAAATCGTTAGAGCTATTTTTAAGTAAAACAAAAATTTCGAAAATGTTTGCATATAAAGAAAGGCTAGTTAGGGGTGGGGGCATTTTCTTGAAAATCTTCGTGTCGCATCCTTGGAAGATACCAAACTTAAATACCATATTTGGTATATAACGGTCTTTTCGTTTTTGAGCTATGCTGCCCAGACACACACACACACACACACACACACACACACACGGACATTTTTCTAAAAATGCTTTTTTTTGGATTCAGGAAGACCCAAAACATGTATTTCCGGTGAAATCACAGTATCGAATTTTTGGACGCATTACAATACCATCTCTATTCCTATGTACATTGTACATATGGGAGTAGAGAAAGCAAAAAGAACAACCACTTAATATGTATAAGTGTTTGAACATTCAAAAGAATAGCAAAGTGCATCATCAAATGCTTAAAGGGATGTAGAGAAAGTCATGTGAATGGAACACATCAGATTTTTATTCACTGAATTTCAGAACCTACATTTTTGCATAGGATGCAACTATACTTATCATCATGAGTGATATCCCCTATTGAATAATTTAATCCTTGGCCTTCTGAACTCCTAACTGTTGTATTCTCCCAACGCACATTTCTTCAAAGTCGCCGTCTTCATGGAAGCCAGGTTTAACAGGAATCTCGACGTTGCTGTTTTCGTTTTGCTGTCCTTGCTTTTCTGCCGCTCCCTGTTCATTCAGAAATGAAATGAACCGTATGCAATGGATGGGCAACACGCCCATCTCTATATACAACGCACACGCAGCGATTCCTAAAATACTCTTGAACGCGTGGGTATCAGAACTCATGGCCCGCTACACGCCTCGAGATGTCAATGTGAAAACAATCGCACATCGTTGATTATTCTGCAGTGTTTGGGAGTAACTACATTTATAATTTACAAGAAGAATATAGAAGACTACTTTATTTTGGATGAATTTTACGGAATTTTGCATAACTGCTACACCGTAAGAGATGGACAAAAATTTACTGCACAAAAAATGTAGAGCACGCTAAAGCACACAATTTATGTAATATACATTTTTTTCGTGGAGTTGATCGTTTTTCAGACATTACTTTATTTTGGTTTCAGTTTTGAAAAAGAAATACTTTTCTCACACAGGAATTTGTTAACTCCCTTCCATACAAACAAAGGAAGTTCAGTCACATAGCCAACAGCTTTTGATTATCACTTTAACTTAAGGTACTCCCTTATTTCGGTCGTCTCCTTAGCGCGGTGGTAGCGTTGCTACCTACCAAGCGGGAGACCTGGCCCGGGGTGCACTCAGCCTCGTAAGGTCCCTGGGGGGCCAATTGAGGTGCTACTTGATGGAGAAGTAGCGGCTCCAGGTCATGAGGACCGCATTAACCGGCCGGGGGGACTCGAGGCGCTGACCACGTCTCACCCTCCAATACTGCACCCCATCCATGACGTCTGTAGTGGACCGAGATGGGGGACGCAGCGGCCAAGGTTCCCCGTGAGCTATCGTGCCGGAGTTAAACTCCCTTATTTCGCTGCTGCTAACAAGGAAGCAATTAATAAGACTATTTCTGCTATTTTTTGTCGATTAGCATGAAGTAATTAGAAGCATAAGCTTTTTAACAATATTTTTTTTTGCAGAGAAGTAGAGAAAGTCATGTGAATGGAACACATCAGAATTTTTTTTATTCAGGGGGGCCAAAACATGTATTTCCGGTGAAATCTCGGTTTCTAATTTTTTTACGATATCCCTCTATACACTATGTACATAGTACGTGTATAGAAAGTAAAAATTTAAATGATTCTCATTTGTTACAAACTTTAAGTGGGCCAAGGTTCACGACAGTAAAACATATACGACGTTTGGAGTGGTTTATTACCTAAGTCGGCCCTGTCAGAAGTCAGTAACAGTTCAGCTGTATTTCCTTTCGTCCTAGCTAAAACGCTTAGAAATTCCTATGCCTGATATCCGCAGAAGAAAACCATTATCCTGAAAATGTTACTAAGATATTTAAGGGGCTATTCCTGTCTTTAGCCTAGTTTTATTTGCAGATATCTTGCACAGGAATTCTTAAATACTTCTAAATTCAAACCACATGTGTATATTACTACTTCTTTCGCTATTTACCCTCCTCGTATGGAGGACACACCACCACAGGACGGCTTGTATTAATCTAAATTCCCTATTTTCAAAATAGAATTTAACATCAATTTTACAAAATATTCAGGTTAAATAATCTTTAAAAACTATTTCAAAATTAAATGTTTGATAGAAATATGCAGAGTCTTGCAATTTTCACAACTTTCTGAAGGGTTGCTGGTGAAGTTCCAAAGCCTCATCAATTTTGTAACCCACTAACCGTGAGCCAGATGGGTTTAGATCTACAGATTATGAAGGTCAGCATGATGAAATGCTGATGACATGATTCCTAACTCTTGTGCAAGGTTGAGGATTATAAATGGAATAGAAGCTTTATTTTAAAACTTTCACGGAATATGCTACATATTTTCGTTTCCTTACTCTAGAATATTAAGGAACTTGGATATATAATGTTTGTCCTGCTGAGCGTAGTATTAAATTAAGTTTTAAGAGGCCATGATATTCATTCTAGAAACCTGAAACTTTTACGTATGTTGTGAAAAATTTAAAGCCTTATTTTATATAAAATAAATATTTTCAGAATTAAAAAAGTATCACATCAACGTTATTTATACATAATATTTTCAAATTTACGTTGCTGTTTTTTCTTGATTAGCATTATGTAAATAAAAGACATATATTTGGTAAGAATAGTATGTTTGCAAAACAGATAGAAAAAGTCGCGTGAATGGAACATAGAATTTTTGTCCCTTTTCTTTGTTTGAGGGGGTCTCAGACATTTATTTTTGGGTGAAATACATTTCCTCTGCCTATTATAGATAATGCGATGGAGAAATAAAAATCTGATGTGTTCCATTCACATGACTTTCTCTAATCTCTGCAACAAATTATTGTTAAAAAACTTATGCTTCTATTCACTTTATGCTAATCGAGAAAAAAAAAAAATAGCAGAAATATTATTACTTGCTGCCTTGCGAGTAGAAGCGAAATAAGGGAGTACCATAGGTTAAAGTGATACTCAAAAGCTGGTTGCTATGTGACTGAAGTTCCTTTGTTTGTATGGACAGGAGTTGACAAATACCTGTATGAGAAAAGTATAAGTTTTTCAAAGTTTAAGTAGAATGGTTTCCTTCGGAAGGCCGTTGGTGCCGTACCGTAGATTTACGGCACGTAAAAGAACCTCAAGCCTGATAGAGAGGCCTCTGAGCAAAATTAAGCTGTCTTTCACGCCCAATTTCGAAAGGGACGCTGAGAACCACAGTAGTTAAAGAGCGTCCATAAATTACACGCCATTTACATTTTTTTTCAAAGCTGAAACAAAAAACAAGGAATATCTCAAAAACGATCAAATTCACGAAAAAAAGGTATATAACCTAAATAGTGTGTTTTAACGTGCTCTAAATTTTCTGTGTGGTAAGTTTTTGTCCATCTCTTACGATTTTGCAGTTATGCAAAATTCCGTAAAATTCATCCAGAATAAAGTAGTCTTCAGAGGCTATTCCCAGAAAATTCAAGATATACATTTTATTTTTCACGCTAATATCTTTAATATACGTTATTTTAATTAAAATCGTTAGAGCCATTTTTGAGAAAAATAAAAATTTTCGAAAAAAGTTCCATGTAAAGAGTAGATAGGAGTGGGAGGATTTTCTTGAAAATCTTCGTGTTGCATCCTTGGAAGATACCAAACCTAAATACCAAGTTTGGTATTCAACGGTCTTTTCGTTTTTGAACTATGCTGTCCTCAGACCGACACCACACACACATACACACACACGCGCGCGCGCGCGCGCGCAAACACAGACCTTTTTCCAAAGAAGGTTTTTTTTTTTATTCAGGGGATCCAAAACATGTATTTCCGGTGAAATCTCGGTATCGAATTTTTAGGTGGAGTGCAATATCTTCTCTATACACTGTACATAGTACGTGTAGAGAAAGTAAAAAGAGAGCAGGATTAAAACTCCAAAGATACGGTGCACGAGTCGCCGTTGCCGAGTAACGAACAACCGTTATGCCATTTGTGGGAGGGTAATTTAAAATGCACAGATGGCGATAGCATTGCGAAACCATATGTTTCGCGTACAACTGGAAAGATTCTTGTACCATAAACAAATGACCCTTGTGTGCGTGGAGCAAATACCCGGCAAATGAGTTTGTGGAGACTAAGTAAATATCTACGAGCATCAGAGTTCGAACCTTGAACTTACATTGTACACTCGCCACCCACAATAAACGCACAACACTTTTTACTTTCTCTAGCCCCATATGTACAATGTACATAGGGATAGATAAGGTATTGTAATGCACCCAAAAATTCGATACCAAGATTTCACCGGAAATATATGTTTTGGGGTCCCCTGAGTCTGAAAAAAGCATTTTTAAAAAAAAGGTCCGGGTGTGTGTGTGTTTATGGACAGCATAGCCCCAAAACAAAAAGACCGTTAAATACCAAACTTGGTATTTAGGTGTAGTATCTTCCAAGGATGCGACACGAAGATTTTCAAAAAAATCCCCCCACTACAAACTACCCTTTACATGGAAAAGATTTCGAAAATTTTGATTTTCTTAAAAATGGCTAACGATTTTAATTAAAATCCCGTATATTAAAGCTATTTATGTCCAAAATAAAATGTATATCTCGAAGTTTTTGGGAATAGCCTCTGAAGATCTCTTTATTCTGGATGAATTTTGCTGAATTTTGCTTAACTGCTAAACCGTAAGAGATGGAAAAAAAAGTACTATAGAAAAAAATGTACCTCATGACAAAACACAAGTTTTTGTCCTTTACGTTTTTGTTGTGGAGGTAACCGTTTTCGAGATATTCCTTGTTGGTTTCAATTGTGAAGTACTTAAACTTTTCTCAGACAGGAAGTGTCAGTTTTTCTTTTGTTTTACTCCTGGCCAAGCAAAGAAGTGATTTGCAATGACAATCGCATAACGATAGCTTTTAAAACATTTGACAATCACTTTAGCATAGTGCATTCCCTTGTTCCCTTCTACTTATAAGGAACTAAGTAATAACAATCTGCTAACATTTATCTTGATTAGCATTGTGTACAAAGAAGAATAATCTTTTGTAGGAGTTTTGTAGAGCAGCTAGAGAAAGTCATGTGAGTGTAGCACATCAGATTTTTCTGCACATGATTACAGTTTGGACTCAAACGTTAATTTTCGAAGTGTAAATTGTATTTCAACAGAACACACGGAGACATTCATTGCTATTTTGTAATTAAAATAAAAATAATACAATGATATTTGAGGTTTACAAAAAACAAAGGAATTTGGGCAATAGCTCCATAATTACCATGTGGTTAATTTGATTAAATAAGTGGTTTTAAGAGGGAATGTGAATGCTTAAGAGTTGTAACCCAAAAGTTTAAGACACTTTCTTAAATAGTAAATCATCGCGGTGTATTACCCGATTTTGTAAACGCTGCGCATGCGCAAAGGAAAGGGCCAACCTAACGTAATTACCAAGAATATACATGCTTAGAGATGGTAAATGCACAGCTACTAATATTATACCTATTGTTTCAGTCCAGTTCATACAAACACGTATCCCTAACCGCCTCGGTAAGAAACTGAAACCATGGGCTCACTGCGGCTCACCTTGGTCTGACGACCTCCGTTCGCCTCATGCCGTAGGTATTGCTGGCTCAAACATTAACAACCCTCACGATGAATTCAAAGAGTTACGATAGCCACAAAGCGCTCACTACCGACCGAACCGTGAACTTATCAGCGAAGGGAAGTTTGGGAGGAATCAAGTATTTTTTATTTATCAAGTTCTAAGTAGCCCGATCTGTGTGGATTTAAAGTAGCCTTACATTCGAAACTCGGGGTGAGTTACTCGGATGAGAACCCCCCCCCCCCTCCGAAGATTTCCCTTATCGTCTGAATGTCGGGTAACGCAAGTTCTATGGACCTTGGGCCCATCATTTCATCCATGTCGTTCATTCATTGTCCGATATGACCCACCAGGTTAAAGATTGTTAAAGTAACTAAAAATTAAACAAATAAAAAAGTTATAAACAGCATACTTGCATCAAATTTGGGATTAGGTCTTGGTGCCTGTACCTGGTCATGTTTATCTATGTCTGTAATCTAAACTGTAAGCGCATACTAGTATTCCTTACTTTGTGCCTGTTGGTAATCGTGAACATTTAGTTTTTCACTTGTGTGTTACCAAGGATATGTGATGTTTACTTTCCCTAACACATATGTACTATGCACATAGTAGGTAGAGAAGGTGTTGTATTCCACCCAAAAATTCGATACCGGAAATATATGTTTTAGGGTCCCCTGAATCAAATAAAAAACAATTAGAAAAAAATCAGTGTGGTCCGTGCCCCCGCGAGGTGTGTTAACTTAAATACAAACTTTGTATTTAAGTTAACTATCTTAGAAGGATGCAAAACGAAGATTTTCAGAAAAATCCACCATCCCAAACTAGCCTTTACATGGAACAAATTTAGAAAAATGTTTTTCTCAAAAAGTGGTTCTAACGATTTGGATTAAAATAACATATATTAAATACAATTATATGAAAAATGAAATTATATCTTGAATTTTCTGAGAATAGTCTCTGAAGACCTCTTCATTCTGGATGACCGGTAAACCGTAAGAGATAGAGAAAAACTTACTGCACAAAAATGTAGATCTCATTAAAATATACAATTTATGCCACATACATTTTTTTTTTTTTTTTTTGAGTTAACCATTTCTAAGTTATTCCTTGTTATTTGTTTCAATTTTAAAATACTCAAACTTTTCCCAAACTGTAAGTCGCCATTCGTTTCGTATTATTCCTGGTCATACAAAGAGAACCGATTTCCAGCTGATTCACACACTGACCAGCTTTTAAAGGATTTGACAATGGCTTTAGCCTAGTGCATTTCCTTAGTCTCATTCTACTTATAAGGAACTAACTAGTAAGGCCATTTCTATTAATGTTTATCTTGAATAGCATGAAGTAGATAGAAGAATAAATATCTGTAAGAATAGTTGGTTACAAAATAAGGTAAAGGAAGTCATGTGAATGCAATACTTCAGAGTTTAATATGAATATTGGTATCTTTAACATGCATGCGAGATATTTTAATGCAAAATCTTGAGGTACTACACTAGACATTTTCTTTAGTCTTCTCTCAGTTTAACACAAAGCATGGAGATGCTGTACTTTACCACAGTGAACCACCAGGATACCATACCCAAATTTCTGATAATGCGATGTGACTGTAGGCCTCTGAATGCTTCCACAAAAATCTAACTTCTGTAAAATATGGGCTTAAAACAACATTATTCATGGGAGTTGTTCCAATCTTCCTTGCTTACTTAAGACGTCGCCAGAGTTGCTTAATTCTGAATCACATTTGGTATTCAGTTTGTAGAAACGGAAGGGAGAGAGGGACGATGCTAATTTTGTACAACCCGCGATAAGCGATGGCATTACCAAGTTAGGGAAACGCATAAAACCGCGAAACAGGTCGACGAGTTGAAGGAAATCTCAAACCCTTCCTCTTAATTACTGCAGCAAAGAAAATTACTTCCCTCGGCGAAAGGGTTTTCCATCAACAAGAAGAAAAAATGGATGGATACAGCAGAAACTTGGAGGAGCTGCTCGGAAAGAAATCTTCTCTCTGTTTCATCAAGTGTCAGGAAACCACTCCCGTCTGTTTTTAATTATTTAAAAGAGAAACCAAGAGCAGCGACTGCTACAAAACTTAGAAACAATTATTTTCTCTCAACATATAGGAAGACTTTGTCTTGAACAGCAGTCTTTAAAATGCCAGTGTGATATTTGAACAAATAAACAAGAATGACATCGAAACCAAGGAAGTTTTCGAGAGAAAAGTTGGTTAAGACTTTAATGAAGAGATGGGGAAATTCTGCATTTAAGATAGCATTAAAAATAATAACAAATAATAAAATCAGATGTGTTGGCTTTAAATTTTATACTCTTTCCGTGGCAACTGAAACAGCAAACTTTTAAACCTGACAAAATGATAGAAACATTCAAACCAATAACAACGGATTTTCTCGGAAATGGCTGCTACCACTAAGTTTTGTGTAATACGCCTCTATCTATCTCTATTGGTTTACCAGTTATACAGAATTTCTTCCGAATGAAAAGGATTTCACAGGTTTCCTCAGAAAATGCAGCAAAAACATTTCATTGCCAATACCTTCAACGAATTTCATCAAAATCACCAGTATTTTTGAGAAAATAAAAAAATCGAAACATATTCGATATAAATGTAGTTTGGAGAGCGGGATTTTCTTCAAAAGTTTCGTGTCGCATCTTTGAATGATGCTGAACTTAAATACTGGCCTTCATCCCACATTTAGTTTTTGAATTATGCTGTTCAAAGACATACACAGCATTTTTACTTTCTCTATACGTACTATGTACATTATGTATAGAGAAGGTATAGCACTCCACCCAAAATTCAATACCGTAATTTCACCGGAAATATATGTTTTAGAGTCCCGTGTATATATATATATAAATAAAAGCATTTTCAGAAAAATGTCCGTGTGTATGTGTTCGTGTCTCTGTGAACACGATAGCTCAAAAACGAAAAGTCGGTAAAATACCAAAGTGGGTATTTTAAGTTTGACATCTTCCAGGGATGCGACACGAAGATTTTGAGAAAAATCCCCCCACCCCTTTACATGGAACTTTTTTCGAACATTTTGATTTTCTCAAAAGTGGCTCTAACAATTTGGATTAACATTTCGTATATTAAATATATTTACACCACAAACAAAATGTACATTTTCAATTTTCTGGGAATAGCCTCTGAAGACTACTTTAATCTGGATGAATTTTACGGAATTTTGCATAACTGCTAAACCGTAAGAGATGCACAAAAACTTACAACACAAAAAATGTAGAGCACCTTAAAATACATAATTTATCCTATATACATTTTTTTCGTGCAATTTTTGAGGTACTCCTTGTTTTTTGGTTTCAGCTGCAAAAACATACTTTTGTCATACAGGAATTTAACAATTCCAGTCCATACAAACAAAAGGAACTTCAGTCACGTAGCAACAGACTTCTGACTATCACTTTAACAAACAGTACTCCCTTATTTTCCTTCTACTTACAAGGAAGCGAGTAATAGGATTATTTCTGCTAATTTTTACTTTCTCCACACGCACTTTGTATATAGTGTATAGAGAAAGTATTGCACTCCACCAAAAAATTCGATACCGAGATTTCACTGGAAATATATGTTTTAGGGTCCCCAATATCCAAAAAAAGCATTTTCACAAAAATGTCCGTGTGTGTGTGTGTGTGTGTGTGTGTGTCCGTGTGTCTGTGAACACGGTAACTCAAAAACGAAAAGTCGGTAAAATACCAAACTTGGTATTTAAGTTTAGTATCTTCCAGGGATGCGACACGAAGATTTTGAGAAAAATCCCCCCACCCCCAACTACCCTTTACATGGAACTTTTTTCGAAAATTTTGATTTTCTCAAGAATGGCTCTAACGATTTTGATTAAAATTTCGTATATTAAACATATTTGCCTGACAAATAAAATGTATATCTTGAATTTTCTGGGAATAGCCTCTGAAAGTAATAGGACTATTTCTGCTAATTTTTTCTCGATTAGTATGAAGTAAATAGAAGCACAAGCCTTTTAACAATACTCTGTTGCAGAGATATAGAGAAAGTCATGTGAATGGAACACATCAGATTTTTTCTACAAATGTTCAGAGGGCCTCAAACAGAATTTCTGGAGAAATATGCATGTCGGCCTTTTTGAGTGGAAAGCAATGACTTCTCTATCTACAAGGTTTGTTGTAGAGAATGTAAAACATGGCCTCGAACTAAGACATCGCGTGATATTTGAGCAAATGATTGGAGAGAAAAGTTGGGTTATTAAAGTTAAGTACTTATAGAAACGAATGGAGAACTTTAAATTTAAGATAACAGTAAACATAAACTATATATATATCTTGCGTTACGTTAAACTGCCTTCTCTGCAGCGTTTACTTTTTATCTCACCTACAAACTACTGCAAGATTTATGAACTTTACACCAGTGATATATTTAATTTGGGGTTTACGGAAGCAAAATATGAGAAGGCTTACAGTGGAGCGATGTAGCATTAAGGTAATGCATTTTTACTTTCTCTATACGTACTATGTACATAGTTTATAGAGAAGGTATTGTACAACACCAAAAAATTCCATACCGAGATTTCAACGGAAATATATGTTTTAGGGTACCTTGTATCCAAAAAAATCTGATGTGTACCATTCACATGACTTTCTCCATATCCCTGCAACAAATAAATCTTAAAAAGCTTATACTTCTATTTACTTTATGCTAATCAGAAAAAATTAGCAGAAATAGTCTTATTACTCGCTTCCTTGTAAGTAGAAGCGAAATAAGGGACAACCGTAGGTTAAAGTGATAGTCAAAAGCTGGTTGCTATGTCAATGAAGTTCCTTTGTTTATATGAATAGGAATTGACAAGTTCCAGTATGAGAAAAGTATACATTTTTCATAGCAGAAACCAAAAATAAGGAATGCCACAAAAACGACGAACTCCACGAAAAAAATGTATATAACATAAATTGTGTGTTTTAATGTGCTCTACATTTTTTGTATAGTAAGTTTTAGCAGTTATTAAAAATTTAGTAAAATTCATCCAGAATAAACTACTCTTCAGAGGCTATTCCCAGAAAATTCAAGATATACATTTCATTTGTCAGGTAAATATGTTTAATATCTGAAATTTTAATCAAAATCGTTAGAGCCATTTTTGAGAAAATCAAAATTTTCGAAAAAAGTTCCATATAAAGGGTAGTTGGGGTGGGGGGATTTTTCTCAAAATCGTCGTGTCGCATCCCTGGAAGATACTAAACTTAAATACCAAGTTTGGTATTTTACCGACTTCTCGTTTTTGAGTTATCGTGTTCACAGACTCACGGACACACACACACGCACGGGCCTTTTTGTGAAAATGCTTTTTTTAGATATTGGGGACCCTAAAACATATATTTCCGGTGAAATCTCGGTATCGAATTTTTGGTGGAGTGCAATACTTTCTGTACATAGTACGTATGGAGAAAGTAAAAAAGTATTTTCAATAAAAGGTCCGTGTGTCAGTGTGTCAGTGTGTCCGTGTGTCTGTGAACACAATAATTCAAAAACGAAAAGTCGGTAAAATACCAAACTTGGTATTTAAGTTTAGTATCTTCCAGGGATGCGACACGAAGATTTTAAGAAAAATCTCCCCACCCCAAACTACCTTTTACATGGAACTTTTTTCGAAAATTTTGATTTTCTAAAAAATGGCTCTAACGATTTTGATTAAAATAGCGTATATTAAAGATGTTTACCTGACTAATAAAATGTATATCTTGCATTTTCTAGGAATAGCTTCTGAGGACTACTTTATTCTGGATGAATTTTACGGAATTTTGCATAACTGCTAAACCATAAGAGATGGACAAAAACTTACCACACAAAAAATGAAGGGCACGTTAAAACACACAGTTTATGTTATATACATTTTTTTCGTGGAGTTGATCGTTTTCTAGTTATTCCTTATTTTAAGTTTCAGCTTTAAAAAACTTATACTTTTCTCATACAAGAATTTGTCAACTCCTGTCCATACAAGCAAAGGAACTTCCGTCGCATAACAACCAGCTTTTGACTATCACTTTAACCTATGATACTCCCTTATTTCGCTTCTACTTACAAGGTAGCAAGTAATAAGAGTATTTCTCGATTAGCATGAAGTAAATAGAGGCATAAGATTTTTTAACAATAATTTGTTTCAGAGATGTAGAGAAAGTCATGTAAATGGAACACATCATATTTTTTTTTATTCGTTCAATTTTGAAAAATAAAATTACTGGCTTTTAAAAACAAAGATTTCACAAAAACTAACACTTTTTCTGCAACAATTACGGTTTAATACAAAAAAAATCGTAAGTGTTTTTCTATGTAAACGAATACACGGTAAAACGTGAAACTGTATATGAATATTTTTAAAAATACACCTTAAGGAGCATTTATACAAAATAATGCACTTATATAGCTCGCCTGGGTTGTGTGAAGGTGTCGCTTAGGGTGAGTTACCCAGAAAGGTTTTTTTTCGGGATTTTCTCTTATCCTGTGAAGAAGAATGTCGAGTAACTTTAAACTCCATGGATCCCTAGAACATTACCAATTTCATTCTCGTTCAATATGACCATTCAGGTTAAAGGACGTTAAGATACAAACTTAAAAACATTTTAAAACGTACTTATACAATAAATAATCAATATTCAAATTTAAAAAAAAAAAAAAAAGATTAAAAAAAAGTGTAAGAATATTATTGTGTATAATAGCCGGCATAAATTAAAAACAGGAAATCAAAAATTACATTTTGTCGATTTTCAAAGCTCTCATGCACTATCTTATTTCTTCTAGAGTAATTTATTACTCCAGTTTCACTACTAAAACAAACTTAGGAAACATCCTGCAGAGATTGCTGTTCTACGGCCTCGGTCTAGATTCATTGCCATGTTTACTACTGGTTGGTAATGACGTTTTTTTTTTGTTTGTTTTTTTTTTTACTCTTTTTTAGGTTGATGCACTGCGTGATGAGGTCGATATCATACAGGATATAAAACTTTTACAGCTTATGTTTATTTTTCTGCAGAAAAACAGATTTTCCTACACAAGGGGTTCAATAGCCTTGTTTTCTTTCCTTAAGGCTACTCTCATGCCACTGATTTATGTTAGTTATACTTTAAATATTTCGCGTTCTCTATAGAGTTGTATTTCTTTGTTCCTCGTTGCCATTCCTTCATAAAATTGGCAACACACATATATAGCTAAACAAAACATATATTTCAGTTTTAACAACTAATACATTTTGCTTGCTCAAAAAAAAAAAAAAAAAAAAAAAAAAAACTTGACTTTCTCTACATCTCTACAACAAATTATTGTTAAAAAGCTTATTCTTGTATTTGCTTCACGCTAATCGAGAAAAAAATTAGCAGAAATCGTCTTATTACCTGCATCCATGTAAATAGAAGGGAAATAAGGGAGTACCATAGACAAAAGCATTAGTCAAAAGCTGGTTACTATGTGATTGACTATTGTCCATTCTGTATAGACAGGAGTGGAGAATTTCCCGCAGTATTTTACAACTGATAACAAGGAATATCTAAAAAAAGTCAACTCCATGAAAAAATGTATAACATAAATTGTGTGTTTTAACGAGCTCTATCTCAAACATGTCTTCAAAGGCTATTTCCAGAAAATTGATGATATACATTTTACTTGTCATGCAAATGTCTTGAATATAAAAGATTTTAATCCAAATCGTTAGAGCCATTTTTGGGGAAATCAATATTTTAGAATTTTTTTTCCATGTAAAGGGTAATTGGGGGTGGGGGAATTTTCTTTAAAAATTTGGAAAGATTGGTATTTAACGGTCTTTTTTTTTTAGCTATGACAGCTCCACAGACACACACACGGACCTTTTTCTAAAAATGCAGTTTTTTGGATTCAGGGGGACACAAAACATGTATTTCCAGTGAAATCTCGGTATGGAATTTTTGGGTGAATTACAAGACCTTCTCTATACACTATGTATATAGTAAGTGTAGAGAAAGTAATAAGAGAAAACTCGGGTTTACGAGTTCTTAGTAATCTTCGAGAAAATAATAAATATTAGGTCCACAGAAGAAAATGTCATGACCTTATGAAACGAGGGAAAAATAAAAAAATAGTTATATTTATTATGCAGATATTTAGAGGTGAAAAATGTCGAACGACCTCTTGCTAATTGTTTCAAATTTCGTAAGAATGTTTATAGACTAGGAGCATATTTATGAATATACAGGTAGTCTCAAAAAACACCGACAATCTTAATATATTGTATGGCAAGGCTCTATACTTTCTCTATATGTGCTATGTATATAGTGTATAGAGAAAGTATTGCACTCCACCAAAAAATTCGATACCGAGATTTCACCGGAAATATATGTTTTAGGGTCCCCTGTATCGAAAAAAAGTATTTTCAGAAAAAGGTCCGTGTGTGTGTCGGTGTGTCTGTGAACACGATAACCCAAAAACGAAAAGTTGGTTAAATACCAAACTTAAGTTTAGTATCTTCCAGGATGCGACACGAAGATTTTGAGAAAAATCCCCTCACCCCAAACTACCCTTTACATGGAACTTTTTTCGAAAATTTTGATTTTCTAAAACATAGCTCTAACGATTTTGATTAAAATATCGTATATTAAAAATATTTACCTGACAAATAAAATGTATATTTTGAATTTTCTGGGAATAGCCTCTGAAGACTACTTTATTCTGGGTCAATTTTACGGAATTCTGCATAACTGCTAAACCGTAAGAGATGGACAAAAACTTACCACACAACAAAGTTAGAGTACCTTAAAACACACAATTTATGTTATACACATTTTTTTCGTGGAGTTGATTGTTTTTGAGATATTCCTTGTTTTCTTTTTCAGCTATAAAGACATACTTTTCTCATACAGGACTTTGTGAACTCGTGTCCATACAAACAAAGGAACCTCAGTCGCAGAGCAACCAGCTTTTGACTATCACTTTAACCTATGGCACCCCCTTATTTCGATTCTACTAACAAGGAACCAAGTAATAAGACTATTTCTGCTAATTTTTGCTCCATTAGATGAAGTAAATAGAATAATTTGTTGCAGTGATATAGAGAAAGTCATGTGAAATCAGAGTTTTCAAGGAACGGATGTCCGGAAGGTTTGGGAGCTTTAGAGCCTCTAAGTTTTGCGAAAGGTGGGGTGTTACAATATGTTCAGATTCTTTTTAGTAAATGGTGAGGCGCAAGTTATTCGAAGCCGTCAACACAGATTCAAATGTTAGCGTATGGCGTAAAATAATTGGTGACATCACTGGGCCATATCTGCTACTGCAGAACAGTCGGACAGTACCTACCTAGCTCACGATTACACGTGCGCACCTTTTCTTGGACGCTAGTTTTACGGGAAACGGGTGCAGGAGGGAAGAAGAGTTGATCCGCCTGGCTCTCCGTAGTGAAAGTTTCTTTGGGGCCCTCAGCATTATTGTGAATAGGTTATATAATTTACCGCGAATTAGCTGAATTACTAAACGAAGCACAGTGCACGTGCATAGGGGATATGCAAACGGGATGAAGCCACAAGATATTAAGAGTGTATCACTATACGCGTCATGTTTTCACTGCTTGGTTTCCGAAATTACGCAAAACCTACCGAATGAAGTCGAGCGCCCAAGAAAAGATGCGCGCAAAGTGGTGTCACTACAGGTTAGGGAGGTAATGTTGCTACAAAATGGAGCCCCAGCACACTTGGACGTAAATATGCGGAATCACCTGAATGTCACATAACCATCGTGAATTAGTAGAAGGGGGGCTGGCTCTATGGCCACCACGGTCACCAGACCTAAATACCCCTGTTTGGGATACATTACTCCTGTAACGTTGATGTCCTTATTGCACAAATCTACGGAGCAATATGCATCAGGCTCAAAACAGCTGTAGTATATTATGCCATCAAGAGGACATTAACAGTTTGAGTATGTATTGGTGTCAACATCAAAACAAAAACAGATCACATGAACATGGGTCTGAAAATAGAGTTATACAGGATTTCATTAACACCAATCCTAATTACCTGAATTAAAGTATATCAAGTTGTTCGCTAATTGATTGTTTTCTGTTTTTGTTTCATTTATACCCCGCCTTTAACTGCATGACATCGGTGGCATTTCCTTTAGGAAGATACTGCCTATCGGCAACAGCGTTAACTCTTGTACTGTTGGTGGGTTTCTATTTATCTTTAGTTTTAATCATTTGATCATACATATTCATATTTCCAGACTTTTGAGAAGAGAAAAATCCCTACTACCCAGCCGGGAATCGAACCCGGAAACCCTCGCATAGCTCTATTAACTGAGCTACGGAGACACCCTTTTGGCAGAAGAAAATGTATTCTGTGAGTGAACATATAACTATGCATCGCATGTATGCCTTAATATGAGAATGCTTTATTTGCATTCTTGCGCACTCCTTTTCATTAGGAAGGAATTTTCTATAATCTTGTTTAACTGGGAAACATTAGGCGATAGACAAAAATGTACTGCACAGAAGACGTAGATCTCTTTAAAACACAACTAATATCCGTTATTAGTGACTACTTGAATAATTCTTTCTGTTAATTTTCAGTCTTTTTTTGCGATTTCGTGGAGTTTTAAGGCCAGCATATGGCGTCGGTATTATAAAGAAACATGTATCCACCTCAGTGAAGGAGTAGCGTGTCTGCCGCACATTCAAGAGGTCGTGAGTTCGAATCTCGCTTAGGGTGAGGCAACCGGATAAGATTTTTTCGGGGCTTTCCTTTGTCCTGAGAAGACGAATGTCGAGTAACTTAAAAGCTTCATGGATCTCGATCACATTCATCGTCGATATCCTTAATCAGGTTAAAGGATGTCACGCTAAAAAAAAAGTAATGCCGTAGTTTCTGCAAATATTATCTCAACGTGAAGCAGATAGAGAACAGAGAAAGCCATGTAAATGTATTTAATTTTAAATAAAAAAATCTGACGTGTTCCATTCACATGACTTTCTCCACATCTCTGCAACAAATTATTGATAAAAAGCTTATACTTCTATTTATTTCATGCTAATCGACAAAAAATTAGCAGAGAAATAAGGAAATACCATAGGTTGAAGTAATAGTCAAAAGCTGGTTGCTATGTAACTGAAGTTCCTTTTATTTGTATAGACAATAGTTGACAAATTCCTGTATGAGAAAAGCTGTTTTTCAAAGCTGAAACAAAAAACAAGGAATATCTCAAAAACGATTAACTCCACAAAAAACAAAAAAAAAAAAAAAAAAAAAATATATATATATATATAACATAAATTGTGTGTTTTAATGTGCTCTACATTTTTTCTGTGGTAAGTTTTCGTCCATTTTTTACGGTTTGGTAGTTATGCAAAATTCCGTAAAATTCATCCCCAGAATAAAGTAGTCTTCAGAGGCTATTCTCAGAAAATTCAAAATATGCATTTTATTTGTCAGGTAAATATCTTAGTATATGATATTTTAATCAAAACCGTTAGAGCCATTTTTCAGAAAATCAAAATTTTCGAAAAAAGTTTCATGTAAAGGGTAGTTTGGGGTGGCGGGATTATTCTCAAAATCTTCGTGTCGTATCCCTGGAAGATACTAAACTTAAATACCAAGTTTGGTATTTTACAGACTTTTCGTGTTTGAGTTATCGTGTTCACAGAGACATACGCACTGACCTTTTTCTGAAAATACATTTTTTGGATACAGGGGGCCCTAAAACATACATTTGCGGTGAAATATCGGTATTGAATTTTTTTGTGGTGAGCAATACCTTCTCTATACACTATGTACATAGTAGGTGTAGAGAAAGTAAAAATTATCATTTTGGAAAACAGCGCAATGGTTACATACATGTAGCATTTCTGAGTTTTAGACGCAGGAGAAAATTTGCAACGCCGAGGACACTGGGACAACGAAAACGTCTGACAAACGACAGCGGCAGATGTGTTCTTATCTCTGTTTCTCCTTGACCCACAGCCTGTTATTGAATTTCCGCTTACGTTTGTAAAGGGCGATGTGCACTTCGTTATGTAAATAAGAGAGGATGGGAGAAATTACGCGCACTTTCAGGTTTTCTCAGAGAAGGGTGCTGATAGGATATGATGATCGATTGCTGCAATCGATAACTCGCGATGCGAAGAAACCTGGTGCAATCTCGCGTGATTTGAAACTTCTGCTGAACAGATAAGAATATTTCTGTTTCGATTTCCTGACTAAGGTGTAACCTGTCAGGAGGATTTGCAACAAGCTATAGAAATAGCTTTAGAATTGGAAAATGAAAAGAAAATAATTGTGTATACTCAATCAGTTTAAACACATCATGCAAATATAAGTTACCAAACTATCCCCACTTTTGTGCTATGCAACTATGACAATCTAAAAGTAAATTGAAAATTAAATTCTACTTTATTGTATTAAAACGAAAATATACATATTCATGCTTCAATTATAATTCTGGCTTTTTCCACTCCAAGTTTGTTTTAAGCGCATGTTTTCCAGCTTAACCTATTTTTACTTTTTCTATACGTACTATGAAGAAGGTATTGCACTCCACCCAAAAATTCGATACGAGATTTCACCGGAAATATAAGTTTTAGAGTCCCCTGTACAAAACAAATTAGAAAAAGGTCCGTGTGTGTCCGTGTGTCTGTGAACACGATAGCTCAAAAACAAAAATTCGGTAAAATACCAAAGTTGGTATTTAAGTTTGACATCTTCCAGGGATGCGACACGAGGATTTTGAGAAAAGTTCCCCCACCCCAAACTACCCTTTACATGGAACTTTTTTCGAAAATTTTGATTTTCTCAAAAATGGCTCCAACGATTTTGATTATAATTTCGTATATTAAAGATATTTACACAACAAACAAAATGTATATTTTCAATTTTCTGAGAATAGCCTCTAAAGACTACTTTATTCTGGATGAATTTCACGGAATTTTGCATAACTGCTAAACCGTAAGAGATGCACAAAACTTACAACACAAAAAATGTAGAGCACCTTAAAACACATAATTTATCCTACATACATTTTTTTCGTGGAGTTTTTGAGATACTCCTTGCTTTTTGGTTTCAGCTGCAAAAGCATACTTTTGACATACAGGAGTTTAACAATTCCAGTCTCTACAAACAAAGGAACTTCAGTCACATAGCAACCAACTTTTGACTATTACTTTAACCAATAGTACTCCCTTATTTCGCTTCTACTTACAAGGAAGCAAGTAATAGGACTATTTCTACTGATTTTTTCTCGATTAGTATGAAGTAAATAGAAGCATAAGCTTTTTTACAATAATTTTTTGCAGAGATATAGAGAATGTCATGTGAATGGAACATGTCAGATTTTTACTGCGTTGCATTCGTAATTCAGTTTTATGTTAATTTTTCACGATTACATTCGTGTATTGTTTTATTTGGTTTATTTTTACATATTCATAAAATCATAAATTAATTGGAATTAATTCAAAATCATTTTGGGGAATATTTAACAGGAAGTTCAATGCCAAAAATGCACTTTTTACTTTCTCTATACATACTATGTACATAGTGTATAACGAAGGCATTGTATTGCACGCAAAAATTCGATACTGAGATTTCACCGGAAATATGTTGGAGACCTAAATAAAAAAAAAAAAAAAATATATATATATATAATTTTTAGAAACATTTCCGTGTGCGTGTATATATCTGCCAATGTCTATCAGTGTATGCATGTGTGTGTGTGCGCGCGCGCGTGTGGACAGCATAGCTCAAAAATCAAAAGTCCGTTAAATACTAAACTTGGTATTTAAGTTCAGTATCTTCCAAGGATGCGACACGAAGATTTTCAAGAAACCCCCCCCCCCGCCCCCCAACTATCCTTTACATGGAAAAAGTTCCGAAAATTTTGATTTTCTCAAAAATGGCTCTAACGATTTTGATTAAAATGTTATAGATTAAAAGATATTTACATGAGAAATAAAATGTATTTCTTGAATTTTGTGGAATATTGCATAATTGGTAAACTGTAAGAGATAGACAAAAACTTACCTAACAGAAAATGGAGAGCTCGTTAAAACACACAATTTATGTTATATACATTTTTTTCATGGAGTTGGTTGTTTTTGAGATATTCTTTATTACTGATTCCAACTTTAAATTACTAATAATTTTCTCATGAGGGAATTTGTCAACTGCTTTCCATAGGAACAAAGGAACTTCAATCACATAACAACCAACTTTTGACTATTACTTTAGCCTATGATACTCCCTTCTACTTACATTGAAGTAAGTAATAAGACGTTTTTTGCCAATTTTTTTCGATTAGTATTGAGTAAATTAAAAGAATAAACTATTTAACAATAATTTGCTGTAGAGATGTAGAGAAAGTCATGTGAATAGAACACAAAGTTTTTATTTATTTTTTATTATTTATCTATTTATTACATTTACATGGACAGTAAGAAATAATTCCTATTTGTATGTCTATAGAATTGATTATTAAGTCCAGAATAGCCTTAATAAAGATGCTCAAAATTCTATAATAGTATTGCTTTTACTATTTAGTGCAAGAGAACAGGTTTACAGCACTCAAGCTTGTATTTGCTTAATTTGTAGAATAGTTATAATAATAAATGATAATAGGTAGAGAATGTCGTGTGAATGTTACAAAATAAGCAACTACGTAATAAGTGTCTGCACCAATCTTCAGTACCAGGTACCAGAGCAAGTCTAGCAGAAATGATAGCGTATTTGCGCATTCATTGCCAGATATTCTTAGGGTCCCACGGTCTGTCCATTGTTATCTCTTGTCTGGAGATAGCAAGAGCGACGCGCACGATCGGTCATGATACAGAAAACCAAGCGAACCTAGTTCAAATCCTGTACGTGATTCGTTTTTTTTTTTTTTTTTTTATTTTTATTTTTCGCAACATTTCCCACGAATATCTCCGGTTTAAATGTAGATCTTCAATGTTCCGTCTAAAATGTAACCGGAAGTGTATATACGTAGGACAAAAAACAGGGAAATGAACAAGGGACTTGTATTTTAAAGAAAGCAATGGGTTTCCTTCGAGTGAGATGTTTTATATCTTATTTGATAGTAAAAAATAAAAGCCGTAAGAGAAAAGGTGGCGAAAGTCTGATATGAAATGGCAGAATGATCATGTGGTGAAGTGGTTGGATTCTTATGGCGTATTTATGTTTGACGTAGATCATGCTCCCCTCACAGTCTACTACGCTGCGAGATTTTCCGTACTGAAACTTCCACTCAAAAGTTCCTAGGTTCAAATCTCACACTGCTTGTCATTTTTGCGGGTCCCCGTGGGCGCGCTTGCTAAAGTGCCTAGCTTTGGTGCTTCGTGGTGCACGGGATCGTGGGTTAGAGTCCCGCCTTGGGCATGGGTGTGTATGTGTTTATTAATGTGTGTATGTGTGTGTATTTGGAAGTAAAAAGCAAACGGTAAATCACATAGGCCAACAAAGGAAATGTAGGGAAACAGGAAAAAGGAATACAGCGCCGGAGTCCATACAAGCCTCCGGAATGTATTTTTTATAAAATAAATATAAAAAAAAAAAAACTTAATATACGTGTTGAAAGTGGTATCAATTGCGCGAAGACATTCTTGATATCGTCGGATGAAATTATCATACACATGCCTAATGTTATTCTTGCGTAATGTTGATAATTTCTGCACTATAGTCACAGTAGATTTTCAGTTTTAAAAGTGCAGTAGTTGTATTAATAGAAGTTTGTGAAACACTCACCTGCTGGGCAACACGACTGAGGGATTTCTTAGGTGAGTGTTCGAATGTGACACCAATTTTGTATAGTTTTTACTCCGTTAAAATATGTCGTTTTCGCTCTTTGGTTTCGTAATCCCGTTGTTCTAAATGCAATGTAATACATGTTTTGGGACCCCCTGAATCAAGAAAAAGCATTTTAAAGCCCATTAAATACTAAACTAAATATTTAAGTAGAGTATCTTCAAGGAAATCCACCCATCCAATTACCCTTTACATGGAAAAAATTCCGAAAATGTTGGTTTTCTCAAAAATTGCTCAAACGATTTTCATTGAAATCTCTTATATTCAAGATATTTACTTGACATATAAAATGTATATCTTGAATTTTTGTGGAATAGTCTCTGAATACCTCTTATTCTGGATGATTTTTTCTGAATCTTGCATAACTGTAAACTGTAAGAGATAGACAAAAACTTCCTACACAAAAAATGTAAATGTCCTAAACAACAAATTATCCTTATGCATTTTTTTTTTTGTGCAGTTGACCATTTTCGAGACATTCCTGTTTTCAATCCCACAGCAACCATACTTTAAAATATTTGACTGCCGGTTAAGTGTAGTGTATTCCGTATTTTCCTCTACTTATAAGGAACTAAATAATAAAATCGTTTCTGCTAATGTTTATCTTGATTAGCATGAAGTAGATGGAAGAATAAGTTTATTAACAATAATTTGTTACAGAGATGTGGAGAAAGTCATGTGAATGGGATACAGCAGATCTTTTTTGGATAGAGGGGGCCCTAAAATGTGTATTTCCGTTACAATCTCGGTATCGAATTTTTGGGTAGAATGTAATAACTTCTCTACGTACGTGACAGAACTGTGTAGAGAATGTAAATAGGGTACATGTAGCTTAATATCTATTGGAGAAGACAGATTTTGATTTTAATTAACTAAATGGAATAAATGTTTAGAATAAAAACACATTTCAACGAAATTTGGGATAAGTACTTATTTTGTTACCAATAATGCGTGTACAAAAAGTTAGCTCTAGCTTTAATACTGTAGAAAATGTTCTACTTCGGAGTCCCTTAAAGAGGAGGTATAAACAAAAAACAACAAAATAAATAAAAACAAAAACGTGATGTATATTAAGAATCAGGAAATGGAAATTAATTAAAGGAAAAGCAAATCCCTATGAACACAGCACATCAACGACAGCTAAGAAATGTAAACAATCGAGTTCGGCACATAAAGTTGGAAAATCTTCTTTTAGGAAATGATATCCAACACGTTTTCGTCGTGTCTGGTTGTTTACATTTAAGTGCTGTAGGCATTTTCCGCTCCAAAAAGTCAACTTATGCGCACGCTTAACTCCTGAAGTGCCTACCATAAGCAGCGTAAAGATGTCGCACTTACACATTTTATTAGTATTTGACGACGGGAAAGGTGAGAAACCTTGATGACTGTCGCCTACATTCATCGCTACCTTGCGTAAACCTCGCAGCAAAGCTTGCTGACAACGCCTGTTTTGTTTAGTTTATCCTCCTCTGGGTTTTACGTCCTTGCTGCTAAGGCCAAAAGTTACACAGGTAAAGTAAACCACCTGCTACATAGGTTTGATTTGCTCATTCTATTTGTGTCAACTTCCGCAAACGCAGAGATTCATATATGGCCTGGTAGGGGACTTAGTTTCCTTATAATATGTACTTCATACAAAAAATCTGATGTATTCCATTCACATGATCCTATCTGTTCTGCAAACAAACTATTCTTACGAAGTTAAAGATTTGAAGCTTTCTCAGTGTTGATTAAATTGGAATCGGAGCAATCCAAGCTTTCGACCATGTTGACGTAAATAACAAATATTTATATAACGAATATACTCGTTATTTACGCCAGTTTTGCCAGTCCCCGACAAAGACCACAGAGTCAAGATGGTCGAAAGCTTGGATTTCTGCGTTTTCCATTTAACTCGGTTGCTAACCCGTGAAGTCATCCGTAATATTCTTACGAAGGATTATTCTTTTATCTATATCATGCCAATTAGCATAAACATTACCAGAAATTCTCTTATTTACTTAGTTTCTTATAAGTAAAAGAGAAATAAGGGAATACACTAAGCTAAAGCGACAGTAAAATATTTTAAAAGCGGTCACTACGAGACTAAAATTCAAATTTGGTTCTCTTTCCATGGGCAGGAGCAAAACAAACGAGATAATACGGATGAGAATTTCCAGTTTGAGAAACGTTTAAGTAGAGGCATTCAAAAGTCACTTTAAACTGCTATAAATGCTATATTTTAAATAGGATAAAAACAAAAACCAAATACTGGAAAAGAATGTGGTTTGGTTTTCTTTTCTTTTTTCAGTTCACCGTTAACATGGATTCAGCTTTATTGAAAAAAATTAGTAGTTGTATTCATACATAAGAGCTTGTGCGTTACAAAATCACGGCTCTTTCACTAAACGAAAGAAAACAGCTGATTAAATGTTATTATGAAAATAACAGGAGTCCCCCCTCCCCTCCCAAGATCTGAGAAAATTTAGAAATCCAACTCTTAAGACGAAGTCCATTTTTCCATTCCTAAAGCTCCAACAAAGTGGCCGCCGCGATCTTCAGATCTTAATCCGACCGACTTTTGGTTGTGCGTTATTTTAAATAACGAGTTTTCCTGACACATCCAACAACCCGCAACAACTGAAAGATGTTATCTCGCAAGAAATTGCTAATATTCAAAGATATCTACAAAATATTGTGAATGGAGTCGCAGAAAGAATGGTGTACCTTGGACGAACAGAGGCACATCTTCTCAATGTTTTATAAAACCCCATTGTTTGGATACGTGACTTTTTCTTTTTTTCCTACTTCAAATATTATAATATTTATAGCGTTTAAAGTGTCTTTTGAAAGGCCTATATTTTAAAACTGAAACCAATAACAGGGAATATCTTTGAAATGGTTAGCTCTACAAGATAAACTATATGACATAAATTGTGTGTTTTAACGAGATCTACATTTTTTGTATGCTAATTTTTTGTCTATCTCTTAAGGTTTACCAGTTATACAAAGATAATCCAGAATGAAGAGCTCTTCAGAGACTATTCGCAGAATATTGTCATATAAACTTCATGGTATTTTATTCAAAATAGCTATAACCATTTTCAGAAAATCAAAATATTCGAAACTTTTTCATGTAAAGGGTAATTTGGGGTAGAGGGATTTTCCTTAAAATTGTCGTATCGCATCCTTTGAAGATACTAAACTTAAATACCAAGTTTGGCATTTTACAGACTTTTCGTTTTTGAGTTATCGTGTTCGCTGACACAGCTACGCAAATACAGATCTTTTTATAAAACGGCTTTTAGGATATTGATCTAAAAACCTGTATTTCGGGTGAAATCTCGGTATCGAATTTTTGGGTGGAGTGTACTACCAATGTACTAGGTACTAATAGAAAGTAATATAGGGATCAGCGTCATTCGCGATAGGAATTAATAATGATGATGATGATGATTAATAATAATAATAATAATAATAATAATAATAATGATAATACATTTCTAAGCACTTGCTCACATTAAAGTGCAAACAATTATACTGTGTACAAATTCTGATTTTGGATTCAAAGAAAAACAAACGACACGACAGAAGACGTAGTTCTGATGTCTTGAATCCTCGCCAACAATCACACACAAGTGTGGGTTTAGTCTTCCCAGCGTGATTATTAAAACTCTGACAAAGTTTACAATAGCACAAACACGTTGTTTTAACTGGTTTCTTTCATCGTTGAATGAATGTGTTCTTTTCGAAGGAGTCGGAAGTTTCATCTCAATGTTACACACACACAAACACAATATTCAAGCTATTGATGCGATTATTGTTCCTGTGTAACTCAAATTACTTTAAGGGCGTGCTATCTGACTTGTGAGTTAATCTAAATATACAAAGCGAATCCTCGTACACTGGATTGCGCAAGAATAAACATTAGAAATGAGATTACAAAATTATTTAATCTAACTTGTGAATTGCGTGTTCCCCACTATTTATTTATAGATTAGTGACCAGTGCAGCATGAGAATTTCAATCATAATCGCCTTTGCCCGATAATTTTATCATTTTCATTCCAGCACTTTCACTTTAATAGGCTATCATATTCGGTTGACTTCAAGAATATGAATACTTTATTTCTGTGTATGCTAGGTGTAGACTGAATCCACTTACATAAATGAAATGGACGATGTCATCTCAACCATAAGTAACGTGAATATATCAAATATAACTGATTCGCTTTGTATTTGTTCACTTCTGTTATTACTTTTTACTTTCTCTATAGGCACTATGTACATAGTGTGTAGGGTCCCCTTTATCCAAAAAAATCTTATGTGTACCATTCACATGACTTTCTCCATATCCCTGCAACAAATAATTCTTAAAAAGCGGATACTTCTATTTATTTTATGCTAATCAGAAAAAATTAGCAAAAATAGTCTAATTACTCGCTTCTTTGTAAGTAGAAGCGAAATAAGCGACAACCGTAGGTTAAAGTGATAGTCAAAAGCTAGTTGCTATGTCAATGAAGTTCCTTTGTTTATATGGATAGGAGTTGACAAGTTCCTGTATGAGAAAAGTATACGTTTTTTATAGCAGAAACCAAAAATAAGGAATGTCACATAAACGACGAACTCCACGACAAAAATGTATATAACATAAATTGTGTGCTTTAATGTGCTCTACATTTTGTGTGGTAAGTTGTTGTCCATCTCTTACAGTTTAGCAGTTATTCAAAATTTAGTAAAATTCATCCAGAATAAACTACTCTTCAGAGGCTATTCCCAGAAAATTCAAGATATACATGTTATTTGTCAGGTAAAGATGTTTAATATACGAAATTTTAATCAAAATCGTTACAGCCATTTTTGAGAAAATCAAAATTTTCTAAAAAAACTCCATGGAAAGGGTAGTTTGGGGTGGGGGGATTTTTCTCAAAATCTTCGTGTCGCATCCCTGGAAGATACTAAACTTAAATACCAAGTTTGGTATTTTACAGACTTTTCGTTTTTGAGTTATCGTGTTCACAGACACACGGACACACACACACACATACACACGGACCTTTTTGTGAAAATGCTTTTTTTGGATATTGGGGACATATATTTCCGGTGAAATCTCGGTATCGAATTTTTGGTGGAGTGTAATACTTTCTCTATACACTATGTACATAGTGCGTATGGAGAAAGTAAAAAGCATTTTCGGAAAAAGGTCCGTGTGTGAGTGTGTGAGTGTGTGCGTGTGTGTGTGTGTGTCCGTGTGTCTGTGAACACGATAACTCAAAAACAAAAAGTCGCTAAAATACCAAACTTGGTATTTAAGTTTAGCATCTTCCAGGGATGCGACACGAAAATTTTGAGAAAAATGCCCCCACCCCCAACTACCCTTTACATGGAACTTTTTTCGAAAATTTTGATTTTCTCAAAAATTGCTCTAACGATTTTGATTAAAATTTCATATATTGAATATATTTACCTGACAAATAAAATGTATATCTTGAATTTTCTGGGAATAGCCTCTGAAGACTACTTTATTCTGGATGAATTTTTCATAACTACTAAACCGTAAGAGATGGACAAAAACTTAACCCACAAAACATGTAGAGCACGTTAAACCACACAATTTATGTTATTTACATTTTTTTTTCGTGGAATTCATCGTTTTTGAGATATTCCTTTTTCTTGGTTTCAGCTTTGAAAAACTTATACTTTTCTCATTCAGGAATTTGTCAACTCCTGTCCATACAAACAAAGGAACATCAGTCACGTAGCAACCAGCTTTTGGCTTTCACTTTAACCTATGGTACTCCCTTATTTCGCTTCTACTTACAATAAAGCAAAATATAAGACTATTTCTGTTAATTCTTCTCAGTTAGCATGAAATAAATAAAAGATAAGCTTATTAATAATAATAATAATAATAATAATAATAATTTACACAGATTTAGAGAAAGTTATGTGAATGGAACACATCAGATTTTTATTACTTTCTCTAGCCCCATATGTACAATGTACATAGGGATAGAGAAGTATTGTATTCCACCCAAAAATTCGATACCAGATTTCACCGGAAATACAAGTTTTAGGACGCCCTGTATCCAAAAACAGCATTTTGAGAAAAAGGTCCGTGTGTGTGTGTGAGTGTGTGTGTGTGTGAGTGTGTGTGTGTGTGTGCGCGCGCGTGTGCCTGTGAACACGATAACTCAAAAACGAAATATAGCTAAAATACCAAACTTGATATCTAAGTTTACTATCTTCCAGGGATGCGACACGAAGATTTTGAGAAAAATCCCCCACTCTAAACTATTCTTTACATGGAACTTTTTTCGAAAATTTTGATTTTCTTAAAAATGGCTCTAACGATTTTGATTAAAATATCATATATTAAAGATATTTACCTAACAAATAAAATGTATATCTTGAATCTTCTGGGAATAGCTTCTGAAGACCTGTTTATTCTCGATGAATTTTGCTTAATTTGGCATAACTAGTAAACCGCAAGAGATAGACAAAAACTTACTATACAAAAAATTTAGGTCTTGTTAAAATACACAAGTTATGTCATATATATTTTTCTCGTGGAGCTTACCGTTTTCGAGGTATTCATTGTTATTAGTTTCAGTTGTGAAGTACTTACACTTTTTTCAGACGGGAGTGTCCGTTTTGCTTTTGTTCTACTCCTGGCCAAGAAAAGAAGCGATTTGTAATGACAATCTCATAACGACAGCTTTTAAAACATTTGACTATTGGTTTAGCCTAGTGTATTCCCTTATTTTCTTCCTACTTATACGGAACTAAATAATAAGAACATTGTGCTGAATACCTCGATTAACAAGGCGCAGAAAGAAGAATAATCTTATGTAAGAAGTTTGTAGAATGGCTAAAGAAAGTCATGTGAGTGTAACACATCAGATTTTTGTTATTTGCTAGAAGCCGAGCGAGCTGACGCCATATGACGAATGCGTCACGCATCAGCACATTGGTTAGATTACCATGGGTGTTTTCGAAGGTTTCTCCCAGCAGTGGTGCCCAACCTGCAGCAGAAGAGAGGAGGGCAGATTTGTAGTTTGGTAGCGGTAAGCAAAAAGCTCTCTATGACGTAGCTTTCTATCAGTGGCGGGGGCTTCAGCAACATTTCTGTTATACGGGATGACACAAATACTAACAAAACCTTCTTGAACGCCACTCTTGTTAGTGACTTAGTTGACACTGTTTACTTGTAACCAGTTCATCAATGTTTGCCGACAGGGATGGACAACAGAGTCTTAAAAGGCAGATCAAATGATCCTACCCTACTACAATATTTGCTTTATTTTTTCTTCATTTTCGAGAACATCTGTTCACAAATATATACAGAACCAAAATATTAGTCGACCTCGGTGGTGTAATGGTTACCATGCTAATTTCATATAACCACGGATGACGAAGGATTTTTTTCGGGCTTAAAAATCCTTAGTATGGGAAATAAAGCCGTTGGTCCCGTGTCGTAGATTTATTGCACATAAAAGAACCTAAAGTCTGAAAAGAGGCATCTGAGCAAAATTAAGCGGTCTTTCACGCTCAGTATAGAATGGGACGCTGAGAACCACAGCAGTTAAAGAGCGTCCATAAATAAAACGCAATTTTCAGAACCTAGTATTTGGAATTTGGGCAATTTTTCATTGAGAACAGATTTAAATAAATCCCATTTTTTTTTTTCTGAGACTATTTAATGTCTGTTGCACTTTGCAAAGCAGCTACTAATTCCGTTTTAACATCGTGGGGAGCGTCTTTGCAGGCAAAATTAATTCAAATTATAGTGCTGTTACTGATTGCATACCTGATAAAAATGTTTACCACAATCAGTATGATGGTATTTTTCAAAGTGTGGTTTAATATTACATCGGAACCCCAAGATAAGTGATGCTCAAATCAAACATTTCACATTTAACAAAAAAAAGTATTCCTCCCATTCTTTCTGGAATTCATGCTTGGTTCGCTTGAAACCTGCTATCGTGTCGAGAGTCGAACCGTTCAGTTAAACGCCACTGAATGATTGGAGGGGAAATGCTTCCCATAAGGCCATACACAAAACGAAGGAGGCGAGGTAACACGACTAGGTGACGCTACTAGCTCATAAGAGGTCACCGTAAGCTTTTCCGTGTCGCCAGGGGAATGCTGGGAAGGTTCATTACATCCCCCGAGCTTCTTGTCCATCATTTCCAGTTCCCATTACTTTTTTGTCATCTGTTTCAAGTTTTTGAGTTGTGTTCCTAGACACGTGGACACACGCGTGCACACGAACAACTTTCTAACCTTTTTTTTTTTTAATTCAGGGGATCCAGTGAATAACATTCACATGCAACACCTACTCTATGTACTATGTACTAAGATGAGAAAGTAAACCCTATATATTTTCTTAAAACTTAAAATCTATATTTAAGAAAAAAGTTTTAATTTTTTACAATTTTTGGTCAAATTTTACAGAAGCACCACATTAATAAAAGTATCCAAATCCCTAAATATGCATTAATTCTGCGTTCAAATATTTTAGTTCCTCCAAACGAACAAATTCTAGTCATTAAAGGAAAAGGAGCCCTATTGCAGAAACAGAAAACGACGTAGTTTTGGATGACGCGTTCTGAGCAAACAGAAGAGATGGGAGTGCAACAGGTGGTCCAGCATCGCCATGTCGAAGAGGACAACAGCAGCATCCCAATATTCATATTACGTTACTCAAACAGAACTAGGAAGAGAGGAGGGGTTTATCACTGTAGCCAAACAACTGCCTGTGATACGTTCAAACATGTGAACAGCTACGAGAGGATATGAATAAGAGATAGTGGCATAAAATAGGAAACAAACGAAGGCAATACATAAACTACAGGAAGCTGTATTATGCACCATAAGGTCTATATGTAAATCTAACTTGCGAGTCCAACTTAAGATTAGTATTCAGTTATATACATATATATATATATATATATTATAATTATATATTAATATTATTGTTTTTATTATTTTTTTGGTAGCTTAACGTCCTTTAACCAGGTTGGTCATATACGATGAATGGAATTGGTGAAATGATGCTCAAATGAGCTTAAAGTTACTCGACATTAGTCTTCTCAGGATAAGGGAAAACCCCGATAAAAACCTTATCCGGGTAACTCGCCCTAAGCGAAATTCGAACTCACGACCTGTTGAATATGAGGCAGACACGCTGCTACCACCACACTACCCAAGCGGACAGTTAAAATATTTGTACATTACATTTTTGATCACTCTATGTCAATTACCCTGACAGTAATGATTTTGGGGGGTGGTGGTAATATATTTTATCGGCGATAGTGTCTTGGACCCACTAATGTTCATTCTGTCATGGTGGAAAATGTTTGTATTAAATACGGGTAAGCTACCTGTATGTTTTGATTTTACTATACATAGGTATATGCACGAACTATATTAAATTGTCTAATTTTTGATAGATTTATTGTTGCAGACTTGAAATACATGAATGTTTTCATTTAAGTCTAACCTGGGTAGTTAGTTACTTTCTTTTTACTTGTTAATATTAACATATGATTTTATTTATTCAGTAGATGAGATGAGCTGCAAGCAATTGATCAACTGTCTGTTTCCCAACAAAATTTATGTTTGTGACCTTGCACTCCCTTATTGCCTTTATACTTACAAGGATGCAAGTATAAGACCATTTCTGCCATTTTTTTCTCAATTAGTCCCTATGAAGTAAATAGAAGAATAAACTTGTTAACAATAATTTGTTGGATAGATGTAGAGAAAGTCTTTTAAATTGAACACATCAGAATTTTTGTTGTTAATTTAACATTTAAATAGGTCGGTAATACAGGATGACGAATGAATAAAATTGGTGGAAAGATACTCAACTGAGTCCGAGATTCATGGAGCGTAAAGTTACTCGATATTCGTCTTCTGAAGTTAATGGAATATCCCGGGAAAAAATCCTATCCGAGCAACTCGCTCTAACCGAGATTCGAACTCGGGTCTCTTTAATATGGGACAGACACGGTACTACAATACTAAACATGCTGGCTTGCAATTAGTTGATGAACATTTAGCTGTCCTCCCCTTGCTTCGGGTTTTACAGCCATTTAAATATCCTATAATACATCTGTTCCTAGCATAAAACAAGTGTTTCAAACTACATCTGCAGAATGTTCCACGCGCCCAATTAAAGTTTTCCAGAATAAGCAGAACTGTATATATTTTAATATTACAATAAAATTACAAAATTATCGTAACACCAACGGTAATTTTTCTAAAAAACAATATATATATAAATAAAAACGAAAAATAATGATTAATTGTAGAATTAAAATTTCTGTCTTTAAAAAAGCTGATGTTCCATTCACATGACTTTCTCTATATCTCTGCAATAAATTATATTTAAAAAGCTTATGCTTCTATTTACTTCCTGCTAATCGAGAAAAACTTTGCAGAAATAGTCTTAATTTCTTGCTTCCTTGTAAGTAGAAGCGAAATAAGGGAGTACCATAGGTTAAAGTGATAGTCAAAAGCTGGTTGCTATGTGACTGAAGTTCCTTTGTATATATGGGCACGAGTTCACCAAGTCCTGTATGAGAAGAATATAAGTTTTTATAGCTTAAACCAAAAACAAGGAATATCTCAAAAACAATCAACTCCACGAAAAAAATGTATGCAACATAAATTGTGTGTTTTAATGTGCTCTACATTTTTTGTGTGGCAAGTTTTTGCCTCTCTCTTACGCTTTAGCACTTATGCAAAATTCCGTAAAATTCACTCAGAATAAAGTATTCTTCAGAGGCTATTCCCAGAAAATTCAAAATATACATTTTATTTGTCAGGTAAATATCTTTAATATACGATATTTTAATCAAAATCGTTAGCCATTTTTTAGAAAATCAAAATTTTCGAAAAAAGTTCCATGTAAAGGGTAGTTTGGAGTGGAGGGATTTTTCTCAAAATCTTCGTGTCGTATCCCCGGAAGATACTAAACTTAAATACCAAGTTTGGTATTTTACCAACTTTTCGTTTATGAGTTAAATCGAATTTTTTGGTGGAGTGCAATACATTCTCTATACACTATGTACATAGTGCGTATAGAGAAAGTAAAAAGGTATAGTAATTCAGAAATCAAAGTACTGAAAAATCACCGTTCAAAATGCTTGTATTCCAAGCTAGAATTCAGAATCTTGAGGCGAGTGGAACTTTTTGATTATGCAATATATTTATACAATAACATTTATGAGATAACATATCTTGCAACGAATTTATCCTCTTTGAATGACATTTCGAATACTAATATAACATCAAAGCAATCGTAGAAAGATTTTCAGAAAAATCTCTATAGAAATATAACATTTGAATTTTCTTTCTCAGTGTTCCTGAACAGCATTTCGGACTTGATAAAGTCAGAGACAGGGGCGGGATATGTCGGTACTCTCATTATCCGCTCAGCGAGACTACGAAATTTAGCTACTGTTCCAGTTTTTACGTTTTTACTTTCTCTAGCCCCATATGTACAATGTACATAGGGATAGAGAAGTATTGTATTCCACCCAAAAATTCGATACCGAGATTTTACCGGAAATACATGTTTTAGGACCCCCTGTATCCAAAAAAAGCATTTTCAGAAAAAGGTCCGTGTGTGTGTGTGTGTGTGTGTGTGTGTCCGAGTGTCTGTGAACACGATAACTGAAAAACGAAAAGTAGCTAAAATACCAAACTTGGTATTTAAGTTTAGTATCTTCCAGGGATGCGACACGAAGATTTTGAGAAAAATCCCCCCACCCCAAACTACCCTTTACATGGAACTTTTTTCGAAAATTTTGATTTTCTCAAAAATGGCTCTAACGATTTTGATTAAAATATCGTATATGAAAGCTATTTACCTGACAAATAAAATGTATATTTTGAATTTTCTGGGAATAGCCTCTGAAGACTACTTTATTCTGGACGAATTTTTCATAACTACTAAACCGTAAGAGATGGACAAAAACTGAACTCACAAAAAATGTAGAGCACGTTAAAACACACAATTTATGTTATATACATTTTTTTCGTGCAGTTGACCGTTTTTGAGATATTCCTTTTTCTTAGTTTCAGCTTTGAAAAACATACTTTTCTCATACAGGAATTTGTCAACTCCTGCCCATACAAACAAAGGAACATCAGTCATATAGTAACCAGCTTTTGGCTTTCACTTTAACCTATGGTACTCCCTTATTTCGCTTTTACTTACAATAAAGCAACAAATAAGACTATTTCTGCTAATTTTTCTCGATTAGCATGAAATAAATAAAAGATAAGCTTATTAACAATAATAATTTACAGAGATATAGAGAAAGTCATGTGAATGGAGCACATCAGAGTTTTGGACTCGGGAGACCTCAAAATATGTAGGTACTTCCGGTGAAATCTCGGTATCAAATTTTTGTGTGGAATACACACGCTTTTCCACCTACTACTTACGTACATAGGTAGCACTCGGTAGAGAGAGAGAGAGAGAGAGAGAGAGAGAGAGAGAGAGAGAGAGAGAGCTGACAATGGGATAACGATGTATAAATGCTAATACGCTATCAGATTTTGTAGAAATGTGTTCTCTCAGTTTTTGTAACAGTCCGTAAATCCCTATCATTTGCATTTAGGCTTTTATTTTACAAACACCAAACAAAACAAAAAACTGCGGCGACGATTGTTAGCATGTAGCACGACGTGCAAAGGGACAATGGGATGATTACAGTACTAAAACACGACAAAACCCAGCAAAGATAACAGAATGTAGTATCAACAGAATGACGCTGGATTCACAACATTCAAACACGAAAATTAGAGAAGGACACGAAAAATAAGTGAGGAGCGATGACACTTGTGCCAGTACGGCTGGCTCTCCATTTGATTGCAGCTTCCTGGCAGTAAGATCTCTTCTGTTAACCGGCAAACAAAAGCCTGTAGCCGCTCCCAAACAAACACGCATTGTTCTGCTAGCAAACAACACACATGCTGCTTCACTGTGTGTGAGAGGGAATATTGCAATATTGCGGTTTCCTTGCCACTACTCTGTTATTTAGCACTTTCACTCTGCCAGCCTTCCAACCAACCACTCCACAACCTAGTTCATCAAAAACCTACGTATATACAACTACACATTCTTTCAAATGCAATTCACTGAAATGTGAGCACAAACGTCAACTTTTGTGATTTTAAGACTTGACTGCCTCTGTGCGAGTTGACTTCTAACCCGAGGGTCCCGGGTTCGATTCACAGCTGGGGCGGGGAATTATTCCCTATGCTCCACAGAGTCTGGAAGTATGAATGTGAGAGTGAATGTGCGTGTATTTAATGATGCAAAAATTATTAACCTAATGTCCTTGAACCACAGTTCATATGAGTATTAACTATTGTTTCACAAGTTAAAGCCTCCGACTATTGATGTGAAAGGGGGTTATACAAAAGAAATAATTAAACAAATGTTTTACCGTCAAAATATCCATAAATATGCCAGGAATTCAAGGTGTAATTCTTTCAGATATTCTTATCCAGTCAAAACTAGTCCCTAAATGCTGTGTCGAAGTTTCAGGGTACCGTTAATTTAATTATATCCCAATCTATTTAAATCACTATGCACTTACATGCAGTATATATCTCTCACTCTCTTTCTTTCTCTCTCCCCCTCTGTCCCATGATATTCAATTTAAAATATATATATATATATATATATATATATATATATATATATATATATATAAAGGTATTATTTAAATCAAAATTGTTTCAACGATTTTTAAAAGAAAAGGGGGGGGGAGCAATACTACAATTTTATTCTCCCATGTAAAGACATTAGTATAGGGTAGGGAGCTTTTGTTGAAAATCTTCGTGTCACATTCTTAGAAGTTTGGTATTTATCTAACTTTCCGTTTTCAGTTATGGTGTTTACATATGCTACACTCACACACACACAATGTTTTTTTTTTTTTTTTTTTTTTTTTTTTTTTATTGAAACTCTATGTTTTAGGTGGAACGGAATATATCTTCTCTCTCTTTTAAGTAGGTGAAGAGGAAATGAGAAAGAAAGAGAGATAGAAAATTTGAAATAAAAGGTTTTAAACCATTCTAACTTATAATGTGCAGTCTCTATGCACGGACCGAGAGAATTGGCTCCGCGGCAGCGTGTCGTATCGGGAGGTTCCGGTTTCGATTTCAGCCGACCGCTCACAGACCTTGGGGTTTTGTGGTTGTCCTTGGTCGGTAAGCGATTGCGGAGTTGGTTTCTAATCTATCACGATTTCCCTTTCATTCCGTTTCCTTCTCATCATCCACACAGCAGGACAGAAGTGGATATGCCACTTTTGTGCTTCAACCCCGCAGGAAAGACTACCGAAACACCTCGATAGGGGCGACAGCCACCTAGCATGCCATCTATTAGCTGTCCAGGCAAGTAACGGAGGACATTGGTATGTCTCATCACCGCCCAGACGAGTCCAACCCAATCCGAACAACTTCCTTTCGGGTGGGGCTCAGATGTTCCGCCCGGCGTACTTCTAGTAACCCCAGAAATACAAGGTGTTCGGTATCCGCATCGCTCGCAGTTTAAGAGAAGGAACCTTATATTCGCACAATAAAATTGATAAAGTGATACAAACTCTCAGCTTAGTAAATGTCCTCGCTCCCTTTTCAGTCCGTTGCAATTTCAACACGGTGGGCGTCTCCCTACGATTATTTCTGTGTTTTAGATTAAAATACTCCCGTTCAATCACAGCCAATGCTCATAGGCAGATTTTGTATTCAGCCTCCATCCAAATCCATAGAATTACTGTTGTTTCACAGGAGTATACAGAATCGGGGCTTACAAAATCGGCGGAAATGACAACACGGAAATCAACTCTCAATGGGCAAACATAATTAGGAAGGCATTACAATCGCGTGTATGGGTTCGAGATTGGCACTACAGAAAAACATAACGGCAAACAAACAAACGCTACACGCATGCTAATGAGAGTCACGCAAGCGATTTTAAATGTCTGAAATTTTAAATCATTAATTTGTACTCTGTGCCCGGAAAGAAACACTTAGGTACTCATAGATGAAAAATATGTGTTCCATACACACGACTTTCTCTACCTGTTCTGCAAACAAGCTTTTCTTTTCTTACAAAATATTATTCTTTTGTCTACTTCGTGCTAATCGACATAAACATTAGCAGAAATCATCTTATAACCTATTTCGTTGTAAGTAGAAGGGAAATAAGAGAGTATACTAGGCTAGAGCTATAGTCAAATATTTTAAGGTTTGATTGACCCTGCGGTTGAATGCTCACCTAGAAGTCCCGGTTCGATTTCCGGCTGGAACAGAGAATTTTTCTTTAACTAGAATCATTCCCTCTCCCTCACAGAGTCTGGAAGTATACATGTGAGATGTGTGTGTTGAATAGTACAAAACTGAAGAGAAAGAAGAAAAAAAAAAAAAGCACTTACGTTTATAAACCCTACAATTCGGCGAGAAAGCACCAGCAATTGTTCCTAAAGAAAAGCCCCCGATGTGTCCATAGAAGTTAAAAACATTTTTTAACATGTGGTCGCTATGTGAAGCAACTAAAATTCGATTTTCCATTGCGTAGCCAGGAGTAAAACAAAACAGAGATGAAACGAAAGATTACTTCCGGTTTGAGAAAAGTTTTAGTAATTTAAACTTGAAACCAACAAGGAATATTCTGGAAACGGGTAACTCTACTAACAAAATGTATATAACATAATTGCGTGTTTTAACCAGTATATATTTTTTGTGCAGTAAGTTCCTCCCCCCTCCCCCATCCCTTGCGGTTTACATAAATCAAAATATGCATTTCATATGTTATGAAAATGTCATAAACAGATGATATTTAAAAAAAATAGGCATTTTTGAGAAGATCAAACATTTCGAAAAATATTCAATGTAAAGGATGGAAAGATTTTCCTGAAAATCCTTGGAAGATCCTGAACTTAAATACCATATGTTTCCGGTGAAATTGGGTTTAGAACTTTTGGATAGAATACAATACCTTCTCTACCTATTATGCACATTGTGCATACGTTCTAAAGAAAGTAAAACCTCATGAAATTTATAAGTTTACAGTAAGTATATAAATGATAAGTGAGTGACAATACGATGCCATTGAAACGGGATCAGAAATAAACTCAGAAAAAACCCAAAATATACAACTTTCTATGTTTCTATTACCTTGTTATTCTTGTCAGTTGTGTACTATCGGATAAGAAAAGAAAGTCCTTGGAATATACGATGTTTGACATCTTCTTGACAAAGAGATGGTGCCACCAAGTTTGCCTGCTCTCCCTTTGAAGCAACACTAGAGAATTCACTATTTTCCGTTCATTATTAGAAATAAAGAAGGCAGAAGCGAGTCAGATGTTTAAAAACTGAACGCTATATATGGCCTTCAAAAAAAATAATAAGCTTTCCATGATATCTCGACAAATAACTCACCCAGAGATCCCAGGTTCGATTCCCAGCTGGGAGTGAATGTGTTCCCTTGTTTCTCAAGTCAAAGCCCTCGATATAATCACAGAAGTAGATATACATTTTGTTTGTTACAAAAATATCTGACATAACATGGTAAACTGTTCGTCAAGCCATTTTTAGAGGAAAAATAGCAAGTATCCATTTAAGGGTAGGTTTCAATTGGTATTTTCCGTACAGTTTCCGTTTGCAATAAGCTTAACTTAAATAACACGCTGGTGGTTATAAGATATTTAATATTTAAATAATTCTGTTCAGAGATTACGCCATCTGGGGAAATTAGAGAGCCTCAAATATATATATTCGTGAATTATAGATATCAATTTATATGCAATAATATTTTTGCGTACCAGTTAAATGGTAGAGAAAATAAACATGTTACATTCAATGTGAATGAAGAGGAGAGGCTTATGCAAAGTAATAAAATGGAGACTCAGACAGTAGAAGGAGAGATGCGAAAAGGATTTAAATGTGCATTTGAGAGATCCCGGGTTCAAATCCCGTGGGCTGGGGGAACGGAGTTCGTGAATTTCCTCAGAAGGAAAGCTAGATACAGGATTGGATATTTAATAACACGAGCCAAAGTTCCACCTTCAGTGTAAAACAACAACAAAACTGAAAGTATATGGTAATAGCGTCTGCGCTGATACTCTATCCACAGATAGATAGATTAAGCAGTTACTAAAACTGCACCCCAACGTCATCTTATCGCGGAGGGAAGTAGCATGGTATATAATGTGTGGCCTCGTAAGGCTGATTGAAATTTTTCATATGACTACGGATGGCGGAGGCAGAGTAGTACGCGACATTCTGACTACAGATGGTGACTGTGGTACCCAATCACCATCTACTTGGCACGAAGCAAAAGTGGATGGTACGTAGACAGTCCTGAACAAGCTAATGTCCGCCATATATCGCCAACGAAGTATCTTAGGGGCAGTTCTGTCGCGATATGGCTTAGGGCCTAGAAGTTAAAGCGACCTAAAATTTAATGATTAAAAATTCAAATTAATTACTGATTATCATAATAATGTTATGAATTGCCAAAAAAGTAGTTGACTTGGTCTGCGTTAAATTCAAATTTATATTGTGTTTTATTTATTGACGCTCTTTAACTGTTATGGTTCTAAACCAGGCGTGAAAAACCGCTTAATATTGCCCAGAGGCCTCTCTATCAGGTTTGAGGTTCATTTACGTGTCGTAAATCTACCACACGGTACCAGGCTTTACTTCACTTGCGAAGGAAGCCATGCTAAGGATTTTTACGTCCATCCATAGCCCTCGGTTAGATTTGAACCAGGGACTACATCATGGAGGATGAATATCAAGCAAGGCCCTCCATTCCAGTCAGCAAATACCCTTCGGACAAATTTGATAGCGCTTGGGAATTTTAGTGTTCACGTTTTACTGACACGTTTTGATGGTTGCTTATAAAGCAAACTCACCTTGCCCCGCCTTGGTTTGACATCTCAGGTTCAAACACTGCACAACACTAGTTTCGAGGCACATACTCTCAACAAAACAGGCAACATTTGCAAGCATTATTTCAATAGTAAATATTCATAGTACAGCCAGAGAATAGAAGAATGACAACAGCTGCATGGAAGCGAGTATAATTGCAGTGAAAATGCATTGAGAATGACGGTGCGCCAACCCCGCATAACAATGGGTAGAGAGGCCTTTTCAGCGTGCACTGTTTATGCATTCACATTTGGAAGCCACATACACACAGTGAGAGGAACGATTACAGGCAATCGATTTCCAGACCGATGTGATGTGTATGGTAATAACATTCATACATACCCTTCGTCGTCGTCATTCTGGAGTCAATGTTAATTCCCTAGCATCAGGACCTCCATACGCGGTCCGCTCTACTGATTTGTCACTCACCTGCAACAAAAACAAAATCAAGTTGAATAGATTGTTACAAAAAGTAATGTTAACACTACACTACTTTCTCTACCCATAAGAAATGTACGTGTATTCGTTGCCCATTTAAATAAACAGCTTTTAAATACTGATATTTCACTGGAAATATGTGGTTTGAGGCTTTCTGAGGAAAAAAAAGGGGGGGGGAAAGCATTTTACAAAACGATCTGCGCGCGGTTTGCGTGAACAGCGAAACCAAGAACGAAGCTGAATTTGTAATTTACTATTTCTCCATTCTATTTACCAATGCTATTCACGTAAAGGCGTGAGACTTATTTCTAAAATTGTTCAATGGACCTCAAAAAATCCGAAAACTCTAGATATGGACTTTTTAGGTGGATTACAATACTTACCTACTACAGATGGTAGAAAAGAAAATAACTCAGAGAACCGATCCTAAAATGACATGTCCTAACAAAATAATTTCGTGCTGCGTTCACACGACTTTCTCTACTCTACTGTACCTAAGAATCCAAACCAATAACAATGAATGGTTGACGCAAATATATACCTATATAGCTTCTCTTACTTCACAATGTAACGGTTGTTATAATGTTTTATTATTATTTGATATTTCATTATATATTATTATAATTTATATTATAATAATGTTAATAACCTTTATATTGATTGTGCAGTAAGATGCTGTCTTTTACGGTTTACTTTATCAATAAATCATTCAGATATAAGAGGACTTTAAGCCTCTTCCCAGAAAATACGAAATATACATTTTATTGGCAGATAAACGTACAGTTTTTGAATAAAAACTGTAGTCGAACACTTTTTTGTTTTCTAAAATCTTTGTATCGTAAATTGGAAGAACTGAACTTGAATAACAAGTTTGGTACTTAGCCAGCTTTTCATTTTTGAGTTATTTGTTTTCATATAAAACATGTTTTTATTCAGGGGGCCCCGAAACAGTTATTTCCTGTGACAACTTGATTTCGAATCTTTTGGGTGTACTAAAATACGTTCTTTACCTATTAGATACATGACAGAGAACGTAAAAATGAAGATTATGTGAAGGGCTGAGAACCATAGTGGACCATCTTCATGTGAGGTCAAAACTGAGCTGTTGCCATCTGTCGGTATAGTTTATGGTTAGACATCTTATATTGCAGTGGGCCTTGTGCAGCATTTCCCGTTTACAAACAGCAGAGCATCAAAATATCGGTCTAAATGAAACTACAAATTCTGTTAGAGTGGTCCAAATCCATGCAGCAAATCACGCTACCGCATATGATAATCTTATCTCCATGCTACCATTTATTCCTCCAGTGAATCATGATTTTTACAAGAGTTTGGGAGCGCAAGTCAATAATGATGATCAACAGGACATTGACTAGATGTATGGAAATGGCCCAGTTACATTTCCTTAGACTGGGCCAAATCCCAGCAAAGGAAAATAGCTCCCAATAAATAACTGTAAAACCTAATTTTGCATGAAGCCACATTAATGTTGTACTAATATAAGATAGAAAATATATTCTAGATTGCTGTGGCATTTAGTTATTATGAGTAACTTGGCTCAATAAATTATGATATTGAAAAAACTTTGACCTTCTGTTTCTCCATTTTTACTTTCTCTAGCCCCGTATGTACAATGTACATAGGGATAGAGAAGTATTTCATTCCACCCAAAAATTCGATGTCGAGATTTCACCGGAAATACATGTTTTAGGACCCCCTGAATCCAAAAAAAGCATTTCCAGAAAAAGGTCCGTGCGTGCGTGTGTGTGTGTCCGTGTCTGTGAACACGATAACTCAAAAACGAAAAGTAGCTAAAATACCAAACTTGGTATTTAAGTTCAGTATCTTCCAGGGATGCGACACGAAGATTTTGAGAAAAATCTCCCCACCCCAAACTACCCTTTACATGGAAATTTTTTCGAAAATTTTGATTTTCTTAAAAATAGCTCTAACGATTTTGATTAAAATATCGTATATTAAGGATATTTACCTGACAAATAAAATGTATATCCTGAATTTTCTGGGAATAGCTTCTAAAGACCTGTTTATTCTGGATGAATTTTGCTTAATTTGGCATAACTAATAAACCGTAAGAGATAGACAAAAACTTACTGTACAAAAAATGTAGGCCTTGTTAAAATACACAATTTACGTCATGTACATTTTTTTTCGTGGAGCTTACCGTTTTTGAGGTATTCATTGTCATTAGTTTCAGTTGTGAAGCAATTATACTTTTCTCAGACGGGAATGTCCGTTTTTCTTTTGTTCTACTGCTGGCCAAGAAAAGAAGCGATTTGTAATGACAATCGCATAACGACAGCTTTTAAAACATTTGACTATCGATTTAGCCTAGTGCATTCCCTTATTTTCTTCCTACTTATAAGGAGTTAAGTAATAAGAACATTGTGCTGAATACCTCGATTAACAAGGCGCAGAAAGAAGAATAATCTTATGTAAAAAGTTTGTAGAATGGCTAAAGAAAGTCATGTGAGTGTAACACATCAAATTTTTAAAAAATGGTGCTTGGCCCACTATGGTTCTCAACCCTTCATATTTTCAGGGTAATATTTGGATCCTAGAAAATATGCGATTTAATTATAAGATACAAAGATTGTAAGCCTTAAAAGAGGCTTGCTTCCATTACTTACTGGGGACAATGTGTCTAATATTTGTTTTGTAGTACTTGCCTCTGCCAACGAAGTCCCTTGTGCCTGCTAAGTTAAGACCATTCCGGTGTTCGTTTACGGACAAACAACAAATAAGCGTATACCTGGAGATGCCGACTTTGATCCACGGGCCACCTTTTTAAAAGCGTTGCAGACGCTTGGTCTGAGCCCTTTCCCTCTCTAAGCCATACACGATAATAGAAACAGGCAGATAGTGTTCTTCGATGAACACTTTTGCACTTATTTCCGACACCAGTTTTCTCACTCGACGTTATTGGAAAGCCCGTATTCCCCAAAAATGAATGTTCTGACAATTGATAGCACATTATCAGCTCAAATCACATTATAGAAGCATAAAACTGTAAATGTATCTTAGTTATAGGTGGGAAAGAGGTACGACTATGATAAATATTTGGGAAGAACAAGAGAGAAATAGCTTAAAAATGTGATGTGTTCCATTCACATGACTTTCTCTACATCTCTGCAACAAATTACTGTTAAAAACGTATGCTTCTATTTAGTTCATGCTAATCGAGGAAAAAAAAAAAAAAAAAAAAAAATAGCAGACATAGTCTTGATTACTTGCTTCCTTGTAAGTAGAAGCGTAAAAAGGGAGTACCATAGGTTGAAGTTGTAGTCAAAAGCTGGTTGCTATGTGACTGAAGTTCCTTTGTTTGCATGGACAGGAGTTCACAATTTCTTATATGAGAAAATTTTACGTTTTTTAAAGCTGACACCAAAAATAAAGAACATCCAACTCCACGAAAAAAAAAATTATATAACATAATTGTGTGCTTTAATGTGCTCTACATTTTTTGTGTGATAAGCTTTTGTCTATCTCTTACACTTTAGCAGTTATGTAAAATTCCGTAAAATTCATCTAGAATAAAGTAGTCTTCAGAGGCTGTGCCCAGGAAATTCAAGATATACATATTATTTGTCAGCTAAATAGCTTTAATATACGACATTTTAATCAAAATCGTTGCAGCCATTTTTGAGCAAATCAAACTTTTCGAAAAAAGTTCCATGTAAAGGGTAGTTGCGGGTGGGGTGATTTTCGTGAAAATATTCGTGTCTATCCTTGGAAGATACCAAACTTAAATACCAAATTTGGTATTTAACGGTCTTTTCGTTTTTGAGCTATGCGCGCGCGCGCGCACACACACACGGAAATATTTTTCTAAAAATGCTTTTTTGGATTCAGGGGGTCCTAAAACATGTATTTCCGGTGAAATCTCGGTTGCAAATTTTTGGGTGCATTACAATACCTTCTCTATACACTATGTACATAGTACGTGTAGAGAAAGTAATAAAAGAAACTAAACGCTCCAAATTAAACATTTACCTATTGCGAATGAAAAGTAAAAATCAAACAGGCATAATACTTTATAAATATGACAGTAATTTCAGTTTACGTAAGAAAAATAAACAAAAATGGATATTTTAGTACAATATTTAAATAAATGCAACAAAACAGATATAAACAATTTTATTTAAAAACTTGAAGAACCAAATTTAGCTCCAACCTGTTTTACTTGTGTTTAAACGTTCAATAACAAAAAATAAAAATGGATGCATAATATTGGAAATGATGATTATATTGATATGAAGAGGTGATACCGAGAGGGCAGAGGTACTATAGCTGTGCGAGGCGCAACACAAAAGTGCTAAATTGTGGCCACTTAAGGCACTTAAGGAAGAAAGTGAATGTCGATTAGCTGCTGCTCTACACACTCTAAGACTTGCCTTTATGGTTCCATAAGTGAACTAAAATACCAACAAGGCCTACAAAAAGTGCAGATAACCCCTTTTTTATTTTCTTTGGCACATATGCACAATGTACATAGTTGATAGAGAAGGTATTGTATTCGACCAAAAATTCTATACAAGATTTCACCAGAAATACATGTTTTGAGACCTCCTGAATCCAAATAATGCATTGTAGTGTGTGAGGGGGGGGGGAGAAGAGCTCAGAAGTTCAATATCTTCCATGGATTTTCAAGAAAAACTTGCACTCCCAACAACCTTTTACATGCAACATTCTTTGAAAATTTTGATTTTCTCAAAATGGCTCTCTCGAGTTTGATTAAAACACCATACGTTTAAGATATTTTCATGACAAACGAAATGTATATGTTGAATTTTCCGGGAATAGCCTCTGAAACCTACAGACTATTAAACATATTAGATGCTGAAAATAACATTTTGCCGTCTAAGCATAAATTAGTACTATTCAGTATACCAGATGAGAAAAGAACATGAGGTTGCAGACGTAAACAATGGTTAGATAAATAATCACTCATAATTATGTATCTTAACTGCAGACTACATTCATAGTGGTGACACTGATAACTTCCTATCGTCATTTAAGACCACCGAAATCCTGTTTGATTTTAAGAAAATGAAAGAAGAGAAAAGCAAAACCGAGTACTGGCGAAGTAATTTGTCAATTTTTTAATTAAAATAACTGTATTTCCTTGCCACCAAACAAATCTGTTTTATTTATTGGTGTAATTTTGTGGAACATAACTGGAGCACGCGAGTAACGCAAGGTATTACCGTGGTAACGCTTAGCATTTATTTTATTTATTGCAACGTAACCTCAATATTCGGAACGGTTTTCTTTCACGGGATAGTTAAGGCATTCTTGCAAAATTTATGACAAATTAAGGATTGTGCTGTTAAATTACAAACAAGAATACTGTGTAAACATCGTTTGAAAACATCACAATATCTAGTTTTTAACAACAAAGAACTAATTTCAAGTAATAAAATATTTCGCGCCACTTACTTTTCTTCAGAGCGTTTAAATGTTAAGACATTTCGACTGCATGATAACATTTCCGTTCTTAATGCTCTTTTACATGTTATGCTTGTGAAAACGCCATCACTGATATCACGTGTAGAACCTTGAACAGTTTTTTGTTCCGCAAACAAACGTTTATTCAAAAGATTAACATTTCAGCTACATCATGCTATTCAATATATACTTAAGCAGAATTAGTCTATTACTTGTTTCCTTGTAAGTAGAAGAGAAATAAGGGAATTCACAGGCTAAAGCGATAGTCAAGTCCTGTAAGCTACGTGAAACAACTGAAATTCCATTCTCTTTACTTACCAGGAGTAAACAAACGAGAAACGAGAAGAAAGATGTTTCCCATTTGAAAAAAAGTTGATACCAATAATCAGAATATCTCGAAAACGTTTAACTCTACAAAAAAATGTTCAGAATATTAATTGTGCGTTTTAATGAGATCTACATTTTTTGAGTGGTAAGTTTTTGTCTTTCTCTTATGGTTGCCAGTTATACAAAAGTCATCAAGAATGAAGAGGTCTTCAGAGGCTATTCCAGAAAATTCAAGATATGCGTTTCATTTGTCAAAAAATATATCTTAAACAATTAAGCATTTTAATCAACATCGTTAGAGCCATTTTTGAGAAATTCAAAATGTTCGAAAAATGTTCCACGTAAAGCGTAGTTGGGGGTGAGGGTGTTTTCTTGAAAATTTTTGTGTCGCATCCTTGGAAGATACTCAATTTTGACTTTTCGGTTTTGAGATATATTGCCACAATTTGTTGTTGGAATCGGGGAGTCTCAAAACATATATTTCCGGTGAAATCTAGGTATCGAGTGCATTACAATACCTTTTCTATACGCTATGTACATAGTACGTATAGAGAAAGTAACACGCGAAGCTGTAAACCATTTCTCTTAACTGTACTTCATAAATAAAATATTAAAACAGTAATATTAAAATGGATTGAGAGCTGTAGAGGGATAATAGTGGTTACCAATGTAAAGTTATGTTATAATGGATCCAAGTGCGCGAAGCCCTTCCGAAAGTCTTGACAATTATCAAGAAGGCCATGATTTTATGTTCATGTATCAAGTGACTTATTACTGCAATGTTAGGTAGGTTTAGCATCAGTCACGGACGGGGTGGGAGGGAGGGATGAGAGAAGAGACCCAAAAGGGGCCAGGACCGAATGACGAAGGGCATAATCCTGGATAGAGTACCTATCGACGCGCCCTAGACACTGCTGACAAGACCCTGGCCCTCCCGGTGAGCCCCAAGAGGAAGTGCTGAAACTGGAAGGCGGGTATCGACCAGGATAACCGTCGCCTGGTCCTTCAACCTTGAAAGAGAGACGAGGAAGGTATGGGACCCGAAAATTCGGGATATGCAATGAATCTAGCCAGCATTCGATTGGCGATCCGGGAAAAACCCCGATCTCCCGAATGCGGGTGCAGAGGAAACCACCGGAAGTATCCCGCTCAGTCACTTAGGTAAATTGTCAACTATGGGGTATTCCAAGAACACAAATTATTGGCATAAACAGAACAATGCTTAGCACTGCAGCAACAGCAACAAGAATAGACAGATAGATAGATAGATAGATAGATAGATAGATAGATAGATAGATAGATAGATAGTAAGATAGATAGATAGATCTGGTGTTCCATTCACATGACTTTCTCTATATGTTAGGCAAACAAAATCTAATCTAACAAAAGACAACTCTTTTATCTAAATCATACTAATCAAGAAAAATACTGTCAGAAATGTTCTTATTACTTCCTTATACCTAGAAGAAAATTAAGGAAATGGTGACACTCAAATCTTTGAAAATCTATGCCATGTCATGGGGTAGGAGAAAAATAAGAGATGTGAAACGAACGAGGATTTCCCGTTTGAGAAACGTTTTAAGTATTTTAAAACTGAAACCAATAATAGGGAATATCTCTAAATTGGTTAGCTCTACTACATAACAAATAAATAATAAATAAACCTGCATATGACAAATTGTGCGTTTTAACGTTTTTGTGTAGTAAGTTTTTGTCTAGTTTTTACGGTTTAACAGTTGTGCAAACGTCATTCAGGATGAAGGGTACTAACTATTCGCAAGAAATTCAAAGATACATTTTATTTGCCACATAAAATCTTTGATTATACGGAATTTTAATCAAAATCCTTAGAGCCATTTTTAAAAAATAAAAAATTTCGAAAAATGGTGCATGTTTTTAACACACTTTTCGGTTTTGAGATAGGCTCTCCACAAATATAGACTCAAGGACCTTTTTCTTTTTTTAAAAAGTTTATTCAGGGGTTCTCAAAACGTGTATTTCCGGTGAAATCTTTATATCAATTTTTGGGTGGAATAAACACATTTTCTGCCTACTTATGTACACTGTACACACATGACAGAGAAAACAATACTGCATTGTTGGTCTCGTGTTGTAAGTTAGATATGAACGATTAAAAATACTCACAAAGCAGAAAGAAAATGCTACAATTAAGTGGTTTAAATTTAACTTACGCTACATAAATACTATACGCAGTTTTTAAAATAAGGTATAAAAATATGTGTGTTTACATATAAACATGCATATATGGTATATTTCTTAATGTTGCAGAATTACTGAATATCAAACATTAAATCGTTTTAGTATTTTGATTCCAGGTTTCATTTTCATAATATAACACAAATGGGATATGGTAGAATGTGCAGCAATGGAACTAATCGTTTTTAAACAAGTGAAGGGTACTGGGCCTCTTTACTACTCCACATATTTCAAGTAACAGCAACAATTAACATCAAACAATGCAATGTTCATACTCGAAATTAAGCACTTTCTCACCTAATGCTGGTAGAAGCACTGACTCCAACGAGAGTTCTGCACCGTGTTTCGATATTCATTTATTGTGCTAATTATAGGAGTGAGAGGTAATTAACAGGAATGTTTGAAGAGGTTATGTAGCCACACAAACAGAAAAACTCGTTGGGTCAAGTCGCTTTTTGAGTCCGGGAGAGGCAGTTGAAGTGTGCTAAATATAGAATAGAGCAGGTATAGGTAAGCTCCAGGACGCAGCCGGCAATGCAGTCTACCACGCAGATCAATACGCGCTGCACCACGCCCCCCTACATCTAATATAACTCTCCACATAGTAAAAATTACCTCACCTCAATGAGGGCCCTCTGTTCGAGCCCCGTCGAGTACTGAGGATAAGTGGCCATGGTATCTGTCGTATCCAAACACTGGCATCTATCGCCATTGGTTGATAATTATAGGCATATACTGTTCTATAAAATATAAGCTATCATCCAATTTAATTAACTATAAATCGATGCTAAGCGGCCCGAATTCCAAAACATATCGTAAGTACTTTTCCTCAAAATTTGCTGTTTTAAGTGGACAGCAACTAAAAATACGATGTTTTGCATCAAAGTTATGATTTTTTGTTTTTATTATTAACAAATTATTTGTTTCTTTCTCTACTTATGAGTGGTATAATTTATTTTGTACCCTTTTACTGTCTAGGTGTCAGTCTGGGTAGATCAGTTAGTTAGGCACTGGCCTGCTAACTCCAAGGTCGTGGGTTCAAACTGGCCACAGGCCGATGTTTTTTAAGTGTGCTTAAAATAAACATCCCCTATGCCAGTAGAATTCTCATGTCACGAAATTGTTATGTTTTTAAAAGCTATAAATATCCACAGCTCAATCTAAATTCTAACAAACACAACACAGCTTTTATTTGTTCACACTCACAGAAATATAAGAAATACATTATAGATCGCTAAACTTAAATATATCTGTATAATTTATTATTATTCTATATTAATTTCATAAGATAATGTCATTGATATTTACATTTTGTGTTCATTGTTACCTGTTTGCCAACATAATGTTAATCAACGCAATTTTTACTTTCAATACAGGTACTATGCACATAGTATATAGAGAAGGTACTGTATTGCACCCAAAAATTCAATACCAGATTTCGCCGGAAATACAAGCTTTGAGTTCTGCTGAATCAAAAAGAAAAAAAAAAACATTTTTGGAAAAAAGTCCGTGTGTGTGTGTACAGGCTAGCTCAAAAATTTATTTAAGTTTGGTATCTCTCAAGGATAAGCCAGAAGATTTTCAAGAAAATGCCATCCCAAATTACCCTTTACATGGAAAATAATTGAAAATTTTAATTTTCTCAAAAATGGCCCTAACGATTTTGATTTAAATCTCTTAAATTTAAGATATTTATATGTCAAATAAAATATATATCTTGAATTTTCTGGGAATAGCCTCTAAAGACATCTTTATTCTAGATGATTTTTATTGGAGTTTATAGTATAGCCGTAAGAGGTAGGAAAAAAGTTACTACATAGAAAATGTAATCACGATAAAACACACAATTTATGTCATATACATTTTTTTCGTGAAGTTGGCCGTTTTCGAGATATTCCTTATTAATGATTTCAATTTTAAAATACTCGAACCTTTCTCATACGGGGAGTTGTCAACGCTTGGCCACGCAAAGAAACGGATCTCATTCCAACAGCAATACATTTTACAACTGTTGGTTTAGCATAGTGTATTCTCTTATTTTCCTTCTACTTATAAAGGAACTAAGTAACAAGACCGTTTCTGCTAATGTTTTAGCACTAAATAGATAGAAGAATAAGCTTATTAACAATAATCTGTTGCAGAGATGTAGAGAAAGTCATTTAATGGAGCACATCATTATATTCCAATGTATCCTTATAACCTTTTGGTAATTAATTATTGCTATCCCAATGTATTATTGTTACAGTCGCGAAAAGTCCCTTACAGCAACAAAAAATAAACATTAAAAAATCTGATGTGTTCCATTCACATGACTTTCTCTATATCTCTGCAATAAATTATTTTTAAAAAGCTTATGCTTCTATTTACTTCCTACTAATGGAGAAATAATTAGCAGAAATAGTCTTATTTCTTGCTTCCTTGTAAGTAGAAGTGAAATAAGGGAGTACCATAGATTAAAGTGATAGTCAAAAGCTGGTTGCTATGTGACTGAAGTCCCTTTGTTTGTATGGACACGAGTTTTTATAGCTTAAACCAAAAACAAGGAGTATCTCAAAAACAATCAACTCCACGAAAAAAAATGTATACAACATAAATTGTGTGTTTTAATGTGCTCTACATTTTTTGTGTGGTAAGTTTTTGTCTCTCTCTTACGGTTTAGCACTTCCCAGAAAATTCAAAACATACATTTATTTGTTAGGTAGATATCTCTGATATACGATATTCTAATCAAAATCGTTAGAGCCATTTTTTAGAAAATCAAAATTTTCGAAAAAAGTTCCATGCAAAGGGTAGTTTCTAGTGGGAGAATTTTTCTCGAAATCTTTGTGTCGCATCCCCGGAAATTACTAAACTTAAATACCAAGTTTGGTATTTTACCGACTTTTCGTTTTTGAGTTATCGTGTTCACAGACACACGGACCTTTTTCTGAAAATACTTTTTTTAGATACAGGGGACCATAAAACATATATTTCCGGTGAAATCTCGGTATCGAATTTTTTGGTGGAGTGCAATACATTCTCTATACACTATGTACATATAGTGTATACAGAAAGTAAAAATAGTTTTGAAAGAGTACCCAAGTGCAATAGATCAGATTTCTTCTAATGGAAATTACATTTTTGGAGTCACTGTACCACTAGTAGATACCAGGAGGAATACACTTACTATGAAAGTGGATAACTTTTTCTCCAAGCTCTGATACCGTGGTGGTTAACATTTTATGACCATAGATTGTAAAAAGGCCACAACAAAGGAAGCTTGGCTGACCAAGGATAACGCAATGCCACGAGGCAGAAACGTTATGGTATCTCATGGTCCCTGAAGGTCCTTTCTTGCTGTTTTGTTTCCTTATTCTGTTCGCATTGCCAAATGTGTCTTTTGTCTTCACTAAAACTGCCATGTACAAGACCTTGACTACTTCGTTCTACTATTTGGCATTCTAAGTCTATACACTAACACATGCCTACATATTTTATGAGGCATTTTATTATACAACACCAGTATCCCTGGAATTTGTCAATTTCCCAAGAGAAGAGAAAAAAAATGATGTGTTCCATTCACATGACTTTCTCTACATCTCTGCAACAAATTATTGTTAAAAAGCTAATGCTTCTATTTACTTCATGCTAATCGAAAAAAAATTAGCAGAAATAGTCTTATTACTTGCTTCCTTGTAAGTAGAAGGAGTACCATAGGTTAAAGTGATAGTCAAAAGCTGTTTGCCATGTGACTGAAGTTACTTTGTTTGTATGGATAGGAGTTGACAAATTCCTGTATGAGAACAGCATAAATTTTATAAAGGAGAAACCAAAAACAAGGAATATCTCAAAAACGATCAACTGCACGAAAAAAAATTATATAACATAAATCGTGTGTTTTAATGTGCCCTACATTTTTGTGTGTTAAGTTTTTGTTAATCTTTTGTGATTTAGCAGCTATGCAAAATTCCGTAAAATTCATCCAGAATAAAGTAGGCTTCAGAGGCTATTCCCAGAAAATGTAACATGTACATATTAATTGTCAGGTAAATATCTTTAATATACGATATTTTAATCAATCGTTAAGAACCATTTTTGAGAAAATCATTAGGGTGGAGGGATTTTCTAGAAAACCTTTGTGTCGCATCCTTGGAAGATACCAAACTTAAATACCAAGTTTGGTATTTAACGGTCTTTTCGTTTTTGAGCTATGCTGTCCACAGACACACACTCACGGAACTTTTTCCAGAAATGCTTTTTTTTTTATACAGGGGACCCTAAAACATATATTTCTGGTGAAATCTCGGTATCGAATTTTTGGGTGGAGTGCAATACCTTCTCTATACACATTGTACATAATACGCATAGAGAAAGTAAAAATGAATTGAATAGCATTAAAGCAAGGAAAGACAAATGCAAAAGAATTTTTATCATCTCATTTTTTCTTCTCCAGGAATTGCATGACTTCCTGGTTGCCCATCCTCTGTCTCAAACTGCTCCAGCCAAGTACCTACGACTCACAAGAGCGACATTGGAGTTAAATTATCGTCACAGCTCAAAGCAGTATTGGAATGAAGAGCAAGCATAGTGCTATGAATTCGCACAGTGACTCGTCAGGCTTCCCTTCCAGCCGGGCTCCATGAAGTGTTGATGCGTAAGCGAAAAGTACTGACTCAACTGAGCAGAGTTCGAACAGCCTGTTCTAAGCCATATAATTTGTATAAAATAAGAACTTGATAAAATATGCTAAATAATAACAATTCAATAATTATATCTTTTTTCTTTGGGGAGAGCAAAGAAAACTTTCAAAGCATACGTTTTTAGATGTCCATTTAGGTATGGCCTTTTCAGTAAAGCTTGCACTAATGTTTGCCAAGCATAAAGTAATATTTAATATAAATATTTCAAAATCCGTAACCATATGTCTAAAAGAATTTTGCAATCTTTTCAAGAATTCTGAATAAAAATTGTGGGAAACAGAAATGCCAATACTACCTTAAACGGAGGACAATTTACAATAACCTTCTTTAATTTCTACACTGAAACATTCACATTGTTAAATATATTAAACGAGACCAGCTGTATTTATTGCTTATCTATATATGTACAAAAGTGAACTCATTTAAATGCAAACTGTTCAAAATGCATGTTTTAATAACAAAATAATGAAAAGGACAATATTCAAAAGTTGCATTAAATTCAGACTAATGCATGAATGGTTAATATACTAATGCATATTAGTATACATTACATGTATATATAATAATACAGAATAAATAACATAGCATTATATATGAATAGGTTGGTAGCTCGACTTCGGGATTAACATTTCCAAGACTCAAAGAACAAATTTTAACTATACGCCAAAAGGGTGAAGAAACGTGGGAAGACTGCTAAGAAGAATTCTAGAAGAAAAAACAATTTTTAGAAGCCGGAACAGACTGAAAACGTCTAATCCTTCTGGTTGATGATGGATGAATGCAAGCAATGTCATAGAATTGTGAAACATTCGCTGGCAAAGAGCTTTTAACTCCTCTCAGCCGAATACATTCTTCATATATCGCCACTAATATGCTATTTTATATCAAATGGTTGATGTATTTTTAAACGTCACAAACCCGTAGTGGCATACTGTTTTAAACAAAATATCATACAGTTGTCTCTTCCCGCGACATAATCGCAGTATCCGTTAACTATTACACTACTCATATAAAAAGAAGTTTTCAATTCACATTACGTTATTCGAGACACATTTAGCAGCAATAATCAGAAATTAGAGAACATGTAAAACTACAATATGGAATATTTCGATAACAGCTAACGCAACGAAATATATACATTACACAAATTGTGCATTTTAACGAGTTATGCTTTTTACTTGCACTTATATCTTTATCTCTTATTCAGTTATTAGTTACACAAACCTAGTCAAATTTTAATTCATATGAATTGAGCTATTCAAAAAAAGTCAATATACGCATTTTATTAGTTAAATAGATATCTAACACTTACATCTTTTTCCTTGAAAAAAGGCTGGTGTTATTATACACATTAAGTTTGGCATTTATCCAACTTTTCATTTTATATAAGCTGGAATAGAATTTTTGGATGAAATAAGCACACATTTACTAAGGTAAGTGACAATGGAAGCATCAACGGGAATCTTGATATCAATGTGAATGCTGTAGAATTACTTTAGGAAGGTCAAGAAAAGAAGTTAAATGTGTTCAGCAAACATATCAATTGCCTTCTTCGGCGTTTCTCGTATTTGCTGATGCATTAGAGTAGTTCCAAAGATAAAACCTACAAAATGGTATTTGTTTTCTGAGAAAAAGCAATGTCACTCCACTGAAAGCTTCGTCTATTCTTACACTTTTGAGTTTATCTATATCAGACTATTATTATAAAGTAGTATGTAACTATGCAGTACAAATACTGACACATCATACCCCGACAGGAGCTTTAAGTAACTCTATACCCTGAAGAAAACAAGGCGGAAATAATTGTATTAGGAATATTAGCAGAAGAAATTTTAAGATTTTCAAAACATAGTTTTTACCTCTAAAGATACTTTTTATGCTAGGAGCCTTTTAAGAAAGAAAGAAAAGAAACAATGAGTTAAAGGAACCATGATGTATTTGACAATTCTAACCAATAATAAAATATTTTGTAAATGGTTAACGACAAAAAAATCTATTAGTTTGAATTGTATCTTTTCAAGAGATCTACATTTTTGCAACTACATATTTTTTTTGATCACTTATGGTTTGCAAGTAATACAAATGCCATATAGGATAAAAAAGACTAAACATATCATTCACAGAAAATTCAGGACATATTTTATTGATCATGCAAATATCTTTAAAATGTAGCATTTTAATATTAAAATACTGTAATATCCCTTTTGGAGAAAATAAAAAACAAGGAAACATTTTCCATGTAAAAGAAATTTGGATAAGAGGGGAGGGCTTTCTTGAACATTTTCGGTCGCATTCTTGGAAGATACAGAAATTAAAAAGTATAATACGCAATAACATCTGAGGCTCGTATTTCTCTGCGGTTCAAATCGATCCTCTCTGACTTAAATTGTTGTTTTAACTTTTCCTTGGGGCTCATAGAAACTATCAAAGAATACGAAAGTGTCTTTTAAAATTGTATATATTGTATATAGGTGTAATATGAACACAAACAACCCCTTTTTCTTAAAAATTCCTTTTTATCCAGGGATCCTCAAAGCATGCGTTTCCGGTGGAATCTTGATATCGAAATTTATGGTGCAATGCAATAATTCCTCTAATTGCTATATATAAGTAGAAGAGAAAGTACAAATCAATTGGCCTAACTTCGAAATCCGCCTTTTCGGAAAGTTTTGCCAACCCTTAAAAGCGAATAGCAGTTTGGAATCGCTGCAATGAAAGCATATGGTCAGGATGAGACCTGATTGGCGCCGAAATTTACGTAGCGTACTTATTTTACGGTTGAGGAACACTTTGGTAAGTAGAATCGAACCCCGACAAGCAGATTAACAGGAAACGTAGCATGCTGTTTCCATAACTTCTCTCACGTGGCACTACCGTCAAACCATAGGAAGGCCACTTCCTGGAAGAATATTGCTTATTTCATGCATTTTCATTTCCCCATAGAATTAATATATACCTGTGCGTATACGAAAGAAATCTCAATCAAGCAAGTTATTAAACTCTTCCACTGAGCTTCTTGCGTCACAGTAATACGCCATTGTTTCAACTTTTAATAACTTTTTAGCCCTTTGCACAGAAGTATGAAATATCCATTTGTTGCAAAGGGATTACTAGATTTTCCCAGAGTTTTCCAATCAAAAGCCAATATATTCCAAGCTATCCTGCGGGACTACTCGCGTGTTTTCTACCCCCCCCCCTTTTTATTTTCTCCACGACTTAATCAAACAAGTAGAGGGAGCATTGCATTATAACCAACAATGTCGTACAAATATTTAACCGGAAATATACGTTTTGAAGTACCATGAGCCCAAAAATTTTCCCGTGCGTGTGAACAGCATAATTTAAAAAATTGGGTATTACATTCACAAATTATTCTTAATAAAAAAACACTTATTCTTATACCTACCTCATGTTGATGTAAACAAATTATTTGTCGATAAACGTTTATTATGTATTACCTTGTAGATTCAAAGAGAATAAGTTAATACGCTACGTTTAAGCAATAATCAAGTCTCTTAAGAGCTGGTCCCTATGTGATTTGAAATTCCGTTTTCTTTGCTTGACCAGCCGCACAACACCTACTTTGACGAAATTATAAGATGCTGAAAATTGGTGGTAATTGTGATTGCGCTGCCTTCTATCCACAGATTCTGTAAGCAATAGACTGGATAGCACCCCTAACCTCATCTGCTTTTCGCGGAGCCTAGTATGCATATGGGTGTGGCCTCGAAGGGTCAATTCAACTCTATCATCTGACTACGAATGGTGGAGACAGAGTAGAGGTCATTCATTATGTTTGGTTGTGCCCGCAATTCTGACTACAGATGGTGAAAGCAGCCAGATTGTGGAACCCCATCGCTATCTGTTTGGCACGAAGCGGCGATAGTCCTGAAAGTCTACTGTTACCATATACCGTCGTGGAGTTATCATTTTGAGATATATTCCTTGTTATTAGTTTCAGCTTTACAAAACTTACATTTTTCTCATACAGGAATATGTCAACTCCTGTCCATACAACAAAGAAACTTCAGTCACATGCAACCAGCTTTTGACTATCACTTTATTCTATGGTACTCCCTTGTTTCTCTTCTAATTACAAGGAAGCAAGTAATAAGACTATTTCTGCTAATTTTGTTCTCGATTTGCATGAAGTAAATAGAAGCACAAGCTTTTTAACAATACTTTGTTGCAGAAATGTAGAGAAAGTCATGTGAATGGAACAAATCCGATTTTTTTCCTTTTGATTAGACATTAAACATTAACTAGACATTTTGGAACACTTTGCTCCAAATCTCTTCAATTTTACAGGATTGTTCCGCGAATACTGTGTGCGTGTACAGAAGGTTGAATAATTTCCTCGTCCGTGCCTCATTTGTTTATTTACTAGTTCTTTTTACATTAGTTTAAGGCTACTTCTGTCTTCTATGAGTTGTGATACTAAATACGCTAAAGTTTAATCACATGCTCTAACTGTGTAACTATATATTTTAATAATTTAAGTAAATACGATCATTTAATTAAAAACGGTGTCGCGATCCAGAAATATAAGAAAAAATGTTCATGTTCCACAAATTATTCGTAACTGCAATTAAATATAACAGCATGAGATACAACATGCGAATTATATACAGTACAAAATTATTATAGTTTGATATTAAAATATAGGATAAAACCTTCAGTAGTATTCACTCATAATGTTCTGAAACACTTTGTCAAAAATATCTGTGAAAAATCTGATGTGTTACACTCATATGACTTTCTCTAGCTGTTCTACAACTTCTTACATAAGATTATTCTTCTTTCTGCATCTTGCTAATCGAGGTACTAATTAGCACAATGTTCTTATTACTTAGTTCCTTATAATGTAGGAAGGAAATAAAGTAATACACTAAGCTAAAGCCAATAGCCAAATGTTTTAAAAGCTGTCGTTATGCGATTGTCATTACAAATCCCTTCTTTTCTTGGCCAGGTGTAGAACAAAAGGAAACCGCACACTCCCGTCTGAGAAAAGTATAAGTACTTCACAACTGAAACCAGAAACAATGAATACCTCAAAAACTGTAAGCTCCACGAGAAAAATGCATATGACATAACTTGTGTATTTTAACAAGACCTAAATTTTTTGTATAGTAAGTTTTTGTCTATCTCTTACGGTTTACTAGTTATACCAAATTAAGCAAAATTCATCCAGAATAAACAGGTCTTTAGAAGCTATTCCCAGAAAATTCAAGATATACATATTATTTTTCAGCTAAATATCTTTAATATACGATATTTTAATAAAAATCGTTAGAGCCATTTTTAAGAAAATCAAAATTTTCGAAAAAAGTTCCATGTAAAGGGTAGTTTGGGGTGGGGGGATTTTTCTCAAAATCTTCGTGTCGCATCCCTGGAAGATACTAAACTTAAATACGAAGTTTGGTGCTTTACCGACTTTTCGTTTATGAGTTATGGTGTTCACAGACACAGACACATGGACACACACACACACGGACCTTTTTTTGAAAATGCTTTTTTTGGATACAGGGGACCCTAAAACATATATTTCCGGTGAAATCTCGGTATCGAATTTTTGGGTGGAATACAATACTTCTCTATCCCTATGTACATTGTACATACGGGGCTAAAGAAAGTAAAAAGTAAGTAAATATAAAATAACTTCCTCTTACATGCATTTTAAGACACGCATGTAGTTTTAACTTCTGGTCGCTCATTCCAAAAATGTTAGTGGTTTCATTCAGAAACATGTGTCCAAATGAATGCAATGTGATGAAACCTTGAAAACGGAGTAAACAAGAACTGCTAGTCTAGTCTACAATGACTTTCAAATGGGATGGAGTATGTCCTGGAACGTCACCAGGCCGGCAGCCAATCGAAGTGCTGCTGTGTTGACATATTGCATTCGCGCTTAACTGGAGAGTAACGCGCTAAGTGATTCTGTCTCTCATAAATACTACTTGCGCTAACACAAAACATTTCAATATTGCAAAAAATAATTCACGAGGAAGATTGGGAAGAATATTCGTAGCATATAATATAGAAACAATATAATAATAGTTCAAATAGTTGGTATAATACACACGAATAAACATGTCGCCAGGCAGATTTGCATGCGAGTGAGAGGGAAATATGAAAAGAGTGGAGATAGCGATCTGGCAACGCAGAGCACAATAAGGCATCTTATGCGCTGCAGCGTAGAACTCTTCCCAGTTGAAAAACATTATAATAATTAGACAATACGAATTATTAGACTAATTAGACTATATAAATCTTTAAGTACTGAATTTATACACTTTGACTGCAAAAGCTGGAATGGTTTCTGAAAGTTCAAATTATTTTTAGAAGAAAACATCTGATGTGCTATACTCACCTGACTTTCTCTAGCTACTCTACAAACTTCTTACAAAAGATTATTTCTCTTTCTACACAACACATATGAGACAAACATTAGCAGAATGTTCTTATTACTTAATTCCTTATAAGTAAGAGGGAACTAAGGGAATGCACTAGGCTAAAGTGACAGTCAAATGTTTTAAAAGCTATCGTTATGCAATTGTCATTGCAATTGTTTCTTTGTTTGGCCAGGAGTAGAACAAAAGAAAAACGGACACTTGCTATCTGAGAATAAGTACTTCACAGTTGAAACCAATAACAAAGAATATCTTGGAAACGGTTACTTCCACAACAAAAACGTAAATAACATGAAGTGTATGTTTTGATGAGATCTACCTTTTTTGTGCAGTAAGTTTTTGTCTTCTCTTAGGTTTAGTAGTTAAGCAAAAATCAGCAAAATCCATGCAGAATAAAGAAGTCTTTAGAGGCTATACCCAGAAAATTCAAGATATACATTTTATTCTGGATGTAAAATAGCTTTAATATAGGGACCATTAGAACCATTTTTGAGAAAATCAAAATTTTCGAAACTTTTTCCATGTAAAGGGTAGTTTGTGGTGGAAGGATTTTCTTGAAAATCTTCGTGTCGCATCCTTGGAAGATACTAAACTTATAGACCAGGTTTGGTATTTAACGGTCATTTCGTTTTTGAGCTATGCTGCCCCCCCCCACACACATACACTCACACACGGACATTTTTCTAAAAATACTTTTTTTTTTTTTTTTTGTTTGATTCAGGGAGTCCTGAAATATGTATTTCCGGTGAGAGTTTATATTATAAGATGATAGTTACACAAATGAGCTTATCATGCTTACATTACCTGATATTTGTTAGAGCACTCATAAACGGGGAGTAAATAAATAAATTAAAATAAACAAAGGAATGTTCCAATGAGCTTATCATGCTTACATTACGTGATATTTGTTCAAGCTCTCATAAACGGGGAGAAAATAAATAAATTAAAATAAACAAAGGAATGTTCCAGATTCCAGCGTTGCCGCTACGTGAAAGAGAACAAAGTTACCTAATACTTATGAGCGACTACTTATCGATTCTGGTTGGTGTGTTTATATTGAGACGTCAGATGGCCCAGAAATAAAGAGAACGCATAAATAACGTAGCAGCCATTCTTCACTTCTCAAGGCATACTGTGTTGTTGCAAAGGGCGCAGTGGCTATCAAGTTGTTAAACTGAGTGCAATGTCAATATCTCTATATAACTCATAGACCATGTATCTACCAAATGGGAATGCAATAAAAAAATGCAGAAAAAAATCAGAGCTCTGTCATTTGGAATTCGTGATGAAGTAACTTTTTTTACTTTCTCTAGCACGTATGTATATATAACGTACACGTAGCTATAGAATGTATTATATTCCAGCCAAAAATTCAATACGGAGATTTCGCTAGAAATATACCTATACTTTGAGGTCCTCTGAGTCCGAAAATATAATTTTTAGTAAGAAGTCCCGTGCGCTCGTGTGTGTGTCTGTGGACAGCATAGCTCAAAAACAAAAAGACCGTTAAATGCCAAACTTGGTATTTAGGTTTAGTATCTTCCTGGGATGCGACAGAAGATTTTCAGAATAATCCCCCACCCCAAACTACCCTTTATATGGATTTTTTTTAGAAATTTTTGATTTTCTCAAAAATGGCTAACGATTTTGATTAAAATATCATACATGAAAGATATTTACGTGACAAATAAAATGTATATCTTGAATTTTCTGGGAATAGCTTCTGAAGACTACTTTATTCTAGATGAATTTTACGGAATTTTGAATAGCTGCTAAACCGCAAGAGATAGAGAAAAAATTACCACACAAAAAATGTAGAGCACTTTAAAACACACAATTTATGTTATATATTTTTTTTTCGTGGAGTTGATGGTTTTTTTTTTTTTTTTTTTTTTTTTTTTTTTTTTTTTTTTTAAAGATATTCCTTGATTTTGGTTTCAGCTTTAAAAAACATGATTTTCTCATACAGGACTTTGTCAACTCCTATCCACACAAAGAACTTCAATCACATAGCAACCAGCTTTTTACCGTCACTTTCATCTATGGTCCGCCCTTATTTCGCTTTTAATTACAAGGAAGCAAGTAATAAGACTATTTCTGCTAATTTTTTTCTCGATGAGCATGAAGTAAATAGAAGCATAAGCTTTTTAACAATAATTTGTTTTAGATATGTAGAGAAAGTCATGTGAATGGAACACATAAGATTTTTTTTTTATTTTCTCTAGCTCGCATGTAAATATATATTATACATGTAGCTACAGAATATATTATATTCCAGCCAAAAATTAAACACGGAGATTTCGCTAGAAATATATACATTGGGTCTTCTGAGTCCGAAAATATAATTTTTTAGAAAGAGATCCCGTGCGCTCGCGTGTGTCTGTGAACAGCAGAGCTCAAAAACAAAAAAAAAACAAAAAACAAAAAAAAAAAAAAAAAAAAAAAAAAGACCGTTAAATACCAAACTTGGTAGTCAAGTTTGGTATCTTCCAAGAATGCGACACGAAGATTTTCAAGAAAATCCTCCCCCACCACAAACTAACTTTTTTTTTTTTTTTTTTTTTTTTTTTTTTTTTAATGGGTCAAACGATTTTGATTAAAATGCCGTAACTCGCTTATTTGTTATTTTAAAGTTTATAGTTATGCTTTTTAACCTCTGGTGTTTGCTGTGTTTTGTTTTATTAGAGCGTTAAAGACCTTAGTAGTTAAACGCCCTTAAACACTATACTTCGTCATCAACTACTGTATATTAAACATATTTACATTATAAATCAAATGTATATTTTGAATTTTCTGGGAATAGCCTCTGAAGACCTCTTTATTCTGAATACGTTTTGCATAATTTTGCATACCGGTTAAACCGTAAGGTATAGACAAAAACTTACTACACAAAAAATGTAGATCTCGTTAAAACACATAATTTATATCATAAATGTTGTTCTTGTAGAGTTGCCCGTTTCCAAGATATTCCTTGTTATTGGTTACAATTTAAAACTACTAACTTTAATCAACGGAGTTACCTTTCATGTCATCTCTCTTGTATGTACTGCTGGCCTTGCATAGAGAACTGAACTTCAGTTGCTCATATAGCGACCACCTTTTAAAAGATTTGACTGTCGATCCAGCCTAGAGTAGTCCCTTGCGTCCCTTGTACTTATAAGGAAGCAGGTAATAAAACAATTTCTGCTTATTCGTACCATGTCTTAGACAAAAGAATAATCTCTTTTAAGGAGAGTTGTTTGTGCAAAAGCTATAATAAGTCATGTGAATGGAACACATCAGATTTTTAATACAGGAAACACCCATAAGGATGGGCGAGGTCGCTTAGGCATGAACTCTATCCGGATTAAATTTCACTAGGTCCGTCCTCCCTGGCTGAGGCTCTTTCTAGATTTCCATTAGTCCTCATAACTGCCAGGAATGTGCCCTAAACTTAGGCCTAAAACGTTTTTCTTCAAAACTAGCTTTCCCATTCGTCGTTATCATTTCACGTCACCAACAGTGGTGCTGTACCGTTGCCAAATTAAAAACAATATCAAGAAGAATCTCGGAAAGGTTAACTTTACAAAACAAATTTATCTGACATAAATTGTGTGTTTTAATATCTACATGTTTTATTGTAATAACATTTTACCTATCTCTTACGGTTTACTAATTATGAAAACGTCACCCAGAGTGAATAGGCTTTCAAGAAATACATTTCCTGTGTCACAAAAATATCTTAAATATTTGTTATTTTAATTAAAAAATATATATATTTATATTGAGGTCTCATAAAACAAAAATTTATGAGAAAAGTCCGTGCGCGCGCGCGTGCGTGTGTGTATGTATGTGTGTGTGTGTGTGAATAAAGTAACCTAAAAACGAAATGTTAGTTAAATACCAAGCTTGATATTCAAGTTCTGCATCTTTTAAGGATGCGATACGATGATTTTCAAGAAAGCGTCCAACCATCACTTACGTGGAGTATTTTTAGAACTTTTTAATTTTCTAAAAAATGGCTCAAACGATTTTTATTAAAATATCAATCATTTAAGGTATTATATGACACAGGGAATGTATATCTTGAATTTTTTGGGAAAGCCTCTAAAGTACTATTCATTTTGGATAACTTTTGCATACACACGTGCATTTGGGTGGAATACAATACTTTCCCTACTAAATTTACCTTCGTATTAGAAAAAGTAATAACGGAAAACACAGTGTTCTTCATAATGCTTTCGATAAACACAACATTATTCAGTTTAGTTTTCGCGACATGTTTCTATCGGAATGTACTTGGATAGTTTAAGTTGGGCAAATGGCCTTAAGAGTTAGCTTCTATACCATATGGTTTTATTTCTGTTGATAGTGGCCAACCTTAAGAGCTTCCTTGTATGCAGTTCACCTTGGATTTATTGTATATTTGCTGCCACTTGGAATTTGAGGTCATGAAGGGAGTGCATCATTAAGGCGCGCCTAGGAAAAACGTAACAGCTTAGAACTGTTGAGGTAAAACGGATTGCTCCCGAATGCTCAGAAATTTCACAAAAATTTATTGTTCGAATGTTTGAGAACAGGCCATTCAAATATAAAAAGCTATTATTTAGGTCTGATATTAATGCATATTTCATTTTATTAAAGAGTTCACCAACTTCGAGGACAATTGTTTGCTGCACAACTATTTAGTTTCTCTGTTACATTTACCTATAGTAAGTAGAGAACTATTGTATTCCACCCAAAAATTCAACATCAACATCTCACGAAAGTGCAAGTTTGAAGCTTATTATTTTATTTTTTTTTTGGAAAAAAAGTTCCGCGTGTGTATGCGTGTGATTGAACAGTAATTATAACTCAAAACGGAAAAATCGGTTAAGTACCAAAATATTTGTTTACATTCAACGTCTTTCTTCAAGAAGAAATCATCCAGTCCCAAAATACTCTTATATGGAAAACATTCCTTTATTTTCGTGTGTGAACAATAATTATAAGTCATATGAAATTTAATAAATACAGCTAAATATTAATAATAACAATAATCATAATAGGACGAAGAATATTACAATTGTAATTGCTATCAACTAGACATTACTTATTGACTAAACCTTCAAATTAAAAATAATGAAAAATATCCATCTCCATCTATTTTTGAAATTTATAACTTATGATTTTGTGTCCATTAAGAATTCCATAACATGATACCCTCTGGTTCCCAAGATCACGGGTTCAAACCCGGCGGAGGTCAATGGGTTTTTTTCGTGCATAAAAGTCCATAACTTGTCTTCCTTCGGAAGGGTAGTAAAGGCATTGGTCCCGTGTGGTAGATTTACGCCACGTAAAGAACCTCAATGCCTGAAAAAGATGCATCTGAGCAAAATTAAACGGTATTTCACACCTAATATAGAATGGGACGATAAAACCCACATCAATTAAAGAGCATCCATAAATAAAACTAGATTCTTCCCCTCTTCAGTATTAAAATCATTAGACTGGCTACACTAACACATTCGGTTTGCTTCGGTTGTCCTTGAGACATGTCGGCCTTGCTTCGCATGGCAAATGAGAAGATCCGAGAGATTTGTTGTAGTGACTACCCCCTTCTAGTCTGGTCCCGTTAAGGGGGGGGGGTGAGAGTTCCGACCTCTTCGAAGCCTGAACGCCCGTGATACTTCTAACGCTGCTAAAAGTACACTGGACCGAATATCTGAGTTCATCCATAAGAGAACTCTTAGGATTGGGTTAGACTCGGCAGGAGACTGGGTTCGTCCTGGCGGTGATGCGAGAAGCCTTAATGTCCTCCGGCAGTAACCTGGAGAGCTTACTAGACAGGAGCTAAGAACTGTCGCCTCCACCGCGCGTCAGTGGCGTGTCCACTTCCGGTCTTGCGTAAGTAAGGGGTTCGGTATTTAAAATAGACACTGTCCTGAAAGAAACCCCTACGGACTTGTTCCTTGGGTCGAAAGGTACAACTGAGTGGTCAAGTCCCTGTTTCTAATCTTTTTTTTTTTCTTTTCGTCCCGCTAATATGTCCATTATACATCCCGCCGGAGAAAATAGACTGCATTACATTGTGAAGTAGCGTTTTACAATATACTAGGGGCGGCGCGGAGGCCGAGTAGTTAGACCGCTCGCTTCCCATCTAGGCGGCCCGAGTTCGACCCTAAGCGCCGGCATGTTGAATTTGTAAGACGAAGCGTCATCTGGGCGGTTTTTTCTGGGTCTTCCGGTTTCCCCGCCACTCATTTCACCAATTGCCTCATCACTTTCCTTTCATCCATTTCATACCATGTATTTCGTATCATCCACTTCCTCACGTTCATGCCTGGCTAAGGGCCGACCACTCGTTCCAGGTTCTCCATTCGATGTTTTCGTGCCGTTGGCTCCTAGGCATTCGCTTATAACTCTTAGGGGGTGTCAGACCTAATTAGGGGAAGGGAAAGCCGACTACGAAAGAAACAATATACTAGAATCCAAAAGGCCCACAGATTAGGAATAAATTATTTATTAATACAATAGAAATGCTTTCTTCAAAAAGTTGCCTGGCTTCGCAGCTAGCCCCCTGATATGACTTAATGCTTCCTTGTGTTTACTGGACTTAGAGGTAGGCATTTCAACGCAGTTGCATTAAAAATGACAAATGTTAGTCCGAGTAACTGGAAATACATCCGCCCATGATACTGCTAGCCTCCAGGTTGTCGAGGTAAACGAACTGGTTGCCGATCTGTTCTCAAGGTGCAGCTCGCCTTGCATGGTACGACCTGTTACAACTGACTCGCCCAGCCCCTCGACCTGAATCCATCCATCCATCCGTTTTCAGGCAACGTGCGATTTATAGCCAATCTCAGTTTTTCTTCCTCTATCACTCACTCAGCTCTCCCTCTTCAACCATAACAACCATATAGCTCAAGGCGGAATCGAACCTGCGCCTTCCACAAACGCACTGCCCCTAAGACATTTTATCACCAAAGGGAAGACAGCAGGGGTGAAATAACTACAAAAGATTTCCAAGGGTCTTTTAATCTACCCTCTTCCTCCTTAATGAAAATACTGGCACTTCCCCTATCATGTTATTGATTCTTAAAAATGACAAAAGACTTTCTGTCCCACACGTCTAAACACCTCGTCCCCCCTTGTTGCTTAAACACGTTTTTCGTAAGCACGCAATGATGAATGCATAAGATATAAGTCGGGATAACATTTGAGAGAGAGGAAAAAAAAGGAAGAAAAAATCGGATGTGCTCCATTCATGATTTTTTCAGCTATTCTGAAACAAACAATTCTTGCAAAAGCTCAGTTTTCTATCTGCTTCATGCCAATTAACATAAACATTAATGGTCTTATTACTTAGTTCCTTATAGACAGAAGCGAACTATGTAATACACTAGGCTAAAGCCATAGCCAAATTTAATTGCTATGATTGAAATTCGGTTCTCTTCCCATACCCAAGAGTACAACACAAAAGAAACACAACTGACTAATTTCCGTATAAGAAAAGTTAGTATTTTAAATTTGAAGTCAATAAAAGGAATATCTCGGAAAAAATGTATGACGTCTGGGGCATATTTTGCAGCAGTTACTGTTCATAAATAAAATTCAATTTTATTTTTAAATCCCAGCTATGCCATTGAATTTTGCATCTGGTTCTAATGAAACAAAAACCCATAAATAATAATACATATCATATCGCAAATATAATTATGTTAAAACTGTTTATTCTGCCGAATAAAATTAGTTTTAGAAACTACATTGTACGTCATTATGTTTTAATATTACTTAGTATGTATAAACGTGTGAATGTATGTTTGTGTCCCTGCTACTTTAGATGCTATCAAATTAGTTTAGAGTTTTAAGGGTTTTTGTTTATTTACATACACATAACCCTAAATTCAGAAAGTCCTCGGAAATGTTATTTTCTCTTTAATGTATACGTAGTACAGAATATTTTATTTTTAGGTGTTGGTAACCTACATGGCGACACTGCATTTTAATTTTCATGCTAATAATGATAGTTGTTTTTGCTTGGCAACCAGTTTTTGTTGTGTATGCATGTTCGTTTATCGCATTTCATAATGTCAACAACGGAGCAACGTTCGCACATATAGTTTTGTGTTTTGTTAAACAAATCTCCCTCAGAGACATTGAGAATAATGGAGGAAACTTATTGTGAAACAGCAATGAAGAAAACTCAGGTGTATAAATGACAAACGCTTCAGTCAAGATTTTTCAACGCTGAAGAGATTATTGTACATGCGACAAGGGCATATAAAATGGCTTCCAGTCTCTTTACACGCGGTGGCTGAAGCGTGTTTCTACGGAGGGGAACTATTTTGAAGGAAATGCATATATTACCTATGGTGACTTGTTTCTATGTTATTTACACATTCCGGGAGCTTTTTGAATGTAGTGTATAAACATTTCTTGTTCCTCTTATTGTTTATTATAGGACACTGCAGTTCTATCATGTTACATTCTCTACACGTACTATGTACATAGTGTATTGTAATGCAGCCAAAATTTTGATACCGAGATTTCACCGGAAATACATGTTTTGGGCCCCCCTTGATAACAAAAATATATTGGTATTTAACTTTGGCATCTTCCAAAGATGCGACCTTAAGATTTCTAAGTAAATACCCCACCCCAAACTACCCTTTATATGGAAAAAAATTCGAAAATTTTGATTTTCTCAAAAATGGCTCTAACGATTTTGATTAAAACATCTCACATTTAAGATATTTACATGCCTAATAAAACGCATACCTTGAATTTTCTGGGAATAGCCCCCAAATACATCTTTATTCTGGATGAGTTTTTTTTTTAATTTTGCATAACTGGTAAACCACACAAAAAATGTAGATCACGATAAAAGTCACAATTTATGTCATATACATTTTTTTGTGGAGTTGATCGTTTTTGAAACATTCCTTGTTACACTTTTCTCATACAGGAATTTGTCAACTCCTGTCCGTACAAACAAAGGAACTTCAGTCACATAGCAACCAGCTTTTGACTATCACTTTAACCTGTGGTACTCCCTTATTTCGCTTCTATTTACAAGGAATCAAGTAATAAGATTATTTCTGCTATTTTTTTTTTTTCTCGATTAGCATGAAGTAAATAGAAGCATAAGCTTTTTAACAATAATCTGTTGCAGAGATGTAGAAAAAGTCATGTGAGTGGAACACATCAGATTTTTTTTTAAAAATGTACGTTCCTCTTTTGTTTCTTCATGGTGAGGATAAGAAAGCCTGATGCCTTTAACTCCACCAACATAAATTAATAAATGGAATATGTTTGCTTTACTGTGTGAAGAAAATAAAATATATCTAGTAAATGTGACGGCACACAGAACAAATCTGACGTGTTCCATTCACATGGCTTTCTATATCTCTATAACAAATTTAAGTTAAAAAGCTTATTCTTCTATCTACTTTATGATAATCGAGATAAACATTAGCAGAAATTGTCTTAATTATTTGCTTCCTTGTAAGTAGAAGAAAAACAAGGGAATACACCAGGTAAAAACGAAAGTCAAATCTTTTAAACGCTGGTTGCCATGTGGTTGATATCCGTTTCTATGCAGGGCCAGGGGTTTACAACTTTCCGTGTAAGTATTTGAAATCTGAAACAAATAACAAGAATATCTCAAAAATGATCAATTCCACGAACAAAAAAAAAAAAATTATGACATAAACTGTGCGTTTTCATTTGATCTATATTTTTTGTGTGGTAAATTTTTGTCTATCTTCTTACCATTTACCAGTTCCGCAAAATTCATTCAGAATAAAGAGGTGTTTAGAGGCTATTCCCAAAAAATTCAAGATATACACTTTATTTGCCATATAAATGTCTATCAAAATCGTTAAGAGCCGTTTTTGAGAAAATCAAAATTTTCAAAATTTGCTCTTGTTTGGCGTGAGGGTTTTTTTTTTTTTTAAATCTGCGTGTCTCATCCCTGGAAGATACTAAACTTAAATATCAAGTTTGGTATTGTACCGATTTTTCGTTTTTGAGTTATCGTTTTCACGGACACACAGACCTTTTTTACAAAAGGTTTTATTTTTTTGGATACAGGGGACCCTAAAACGTGTATTTCCGGTGAAATCTCGGAATAGAATGTTGGAGTGTAATGCCTTCTTTATACACTATGTGCATAGTACTTGTAGAGAAAGTAAAAAGTACGCAAGAAGCTAACTTTAAGATGAACTCTGTCCAAGTGGTAACATATTGCAACATCGCTTTGCCGTAGTTTAAACTAAACCCAGAACCTCCTAAAGATAGGAAGCTATTGCAACGGAACATGTTACGCCCCCTTTTCCTCCCTCAGCCAGTCCCTTCATTAACCGTTATTTCTCTCACCCTTTCACGACTCACGTACGTACGTACGTACATACATACATACACACGCAGTATGGGTAGAGTGGGATATGCCCATCTGCCGCTGCTTCTCCCCTTCAGAGCGAGAGAGAATTTCTCATTTGCAGATTTTAACACCGCACTGAGACAATGTATTGTGTTCAATTTCTTCCTTTACTGCCTGGGAAGAGGCAGTGATACTCTACCAGCAGAGGCACGTGAATGCGTTTTCAACAGAAATAAATGACTAACATTCACGTGTTTCTGTTTGGTTAAACTTTCCCCCTACTCTTTCATACATGGTGTCGAGTTGAACTAGTTCATTTAAACGATTCGTTCAAAGATCTGCCGCTTAGTGATTTTCTCACTAAAACCTAGACTAATTCGGAACGGGTACGGAGTGGGAAATATAATATTAATAATCCTAATTTATAGCTTCCTAAGGTTAGTATATAAAATCAGAAATGGGAACCACCAACGCGAGAATAGTTTTCAACAGAAATAAATGACTTGTTTCTGTTTGTATAACTTTCCCCTATTCTTTCATATTTAGTGTCGAGATAAACTAGTTCATTTAAACGATTCGTTCAAACATCTGCTACTGCTTAGTGTTTTTCTCACTAAAGCCTTGACTATCTGGGAACGGTTACGGGGTGGGAAGTACTATCTTAATAATCCTAAGGTTAGTATACAGAATCAGAAATGGCAACCAACGACCGAGAATAGGTTTTCAACAGAAATAATTGGTGTCGAGGCGAACGAATTAGTTCACTTAAACGATAGGTTCAAATAACTTCTGCTTAGTGCTTTTCTCACTAAAGCGTGGGCTACAACTGCCCGGGAACGAGGTGGGACGCAGTAATCCCAGTAATCGGAATTTATAAGTTCCAACGGTTATTCCACAAAATCGGAAATGGGAACCAGAACATTTAGAGCCTTTAATTCACGGTTCATTTAAGCTGGATGGCAAAAGCATTTCGATTAAATATGGAAAATCTATTTTGCACATTTGGATACTTATATTTTGTTCGAATCCTATGAAAATATTTCTTCTGAATGCAGGTTTTCCAACTTTGAAATTCTATGTGAAGAAAAAATTCCGAAAATAATACCATTACCATTTATACCTCGCGTTATATAAACCAGCCTATGAAGCATTAATATTTCTCAGGAATTAAAAGCATTTTGTTACTGTATCTTGGCCTTTATAGCTTGCCACAAAAGGGGACATGTTATTAATTTTTCAAATAATATATTAACTCTCGTGATTGAAAGAAAAAATACAGTGATGCAAACATTTCACGTTGCGTTATGCAAGATAGATTTTAGACCTGCATGCATTATACATAAGGAAATATTCAAGTATTTGGTCCAGCAACGTACGTGATGCAAACAACAAAAAATCCCGGGGGGGGGGGCACAGGAGACCAGTGAAATCTGGGTATCGAATTTTTGAGTACAATGCAATAACGTCTCTACTTATGTACCGAGTACTAACAAAGTAAAAAAAAAAATAAAAAAAAAATGATGTGTTCCATTCACATGACTTTCTCTACATCTCTGCAACGAAGATTATGCTTCTATTTACTTCATGCTAATCGAGACAAGTTAACAGAAATAGTGTTACTACTTGCTTCTTTGCAAGTAGAAACGAAACCATAGGTTAAAGTGATAGTCAAAAGCTGGTTGCTATGTGACTGAAGTTCCTTTGTTTGTATGGACAGGGGTTGACAAATTCCTGTAAGAGAAAAGTTCAAGTTTTTTAAGGCTGAATTAAAAAACAAGGAATATCTAAAATCGATCAACTCCACGAAAAATATATAAAACATAAATTGTGTGTTTTATCGTGATCTACATTTTATTTGTCATATAAATATCTTAAACGTAAGAGATTTTAATATAAATCGTTAGAGCAATTTTTGAGAAAATCAAAACTTTCGAAAATTTTTCCATGTAAAGGGTAGTTGGAGGTGGGGGATTTTCTTGAAAATTGTCGTGTCGCATCCTTGGAAGATACCAAATTTAAATACTAAGTTGTATTTAACGGTCTTTTCGTTTTTGAGCTATGCTGCCCATAGACACATAGACGCACACACGAACATTTTTTCTACATTTTTTTTTTTTGGGGGGGGATTCAGGGGATCTCAAAACATATTTCCGGTGAAATATCGGTATGCAATTTTTGGGTGCAATACAATACCTTCTCTAAACGCTATGTACGTAGTACGTATAGAGAAAGTAAAAATGAACAGTCAAGCCAAATTATATCACTTAACATTATGCAAATATCAAGTATTTCAAAGTAGTATTTCCAAACAAAATAGCAGGACTGTTCTCTTTACTCCTTCTCTTCGACCAGTTTTATCTGCTGCTGTTTCTTGCCGTCTCACTTCAGGGACAAGCTGGACAAAGAGGTACAATATGAAGGAGGAAGCCGTTAAGGAGAAAACCTTTTTTTCCGCCCGATGCACTCACGAAACCTTCTGGTGACTAGCACTCTGTGGGTCACTTTAGTAGAATCCGTGACAAATAACACCAACAAACTGCAACATCTGTCTGTCCTTAGAGAAAAGTGCTCAACTCTCATAACCACTCCAGAAACTAGCGATTTTTATATATAAGAACATTGACTTGATTTTTAGCACGTTCTCATACATTCCATATGGTGTTACCGAATGTAATATTCGAGTTAAGAAAAGCCAAAGGAGCAGGTTTTATTTGCTTTTAAGGGGACACCGAAATGAAAAAAGTTATTTTCTAAGTATTAAAGCTAGAAGTTTGATGTTTTGTACAACATTACACAGTTTCTTTCAATTACGTCTTTTCATTCCGGATATTTTTATTTATTCGATTTCATCAGCTAAATTCAAAATACATCTTTTAAAGCTAAATGCACAATTTAAAAAATGACACTCCTAAGTACCTCTGTAATGAATTGTCAGTTTGAAATGTTCCTAATATGAAGAGTATATTTTTTAATTGTTATACATAAAAAAAAGTAGAGAAAAAACTGCAAAAGTATACTAATTAATTACTTTCTCTATACGTACTATGTATATAGTGTATAGAGAAGGTATTGCAATGTACCAAAAAATTCGATACCGAGATTTCACCGGAAATACATGTTTTGAAACCACCTGAATCCAAAAAATCATTTTTAGAAAAATGTCCGTGTGTGTATGTGTGTGTCTGTGGGCAGCATAGCTCAAAAACGAAAAGACCGCTAATACCAAACTTGGTATTTAATTTTAGTATCTTCCAAGGATGCGACACGAAGACTTTCAAGAAAATCCCCCCACCCCAACTACCCTTCACATGGAAACATTTTCGAAAATTTTGATTTTCTAAAAAAAAAGGCTAACGATTTTGATTAAAATATCATATATTAAAGATATGTACTTGACACATAATATGTATATCTTGAATTTTCTGGGAATAGCCTCTGAAGACTACTTTATTTTGGATGAATTTTAAGGACTTTTGGTAACTGGTAAACCGTAAGAGATAGACAAAAACTTACCACACAAAAAATGTAGACCACATTAAAACACACAATTTATGTTATATACGTTTCTTTCGTGGAGTTGATCGTTTTTTTTTTTTTTTTTAGATATTCCTTGTTTTTTGTTTCAGCCTTAAAAAACTTATACTTTTCTCATACAGGAATTTGTCAACTCCTGTCCATACAAACAAAGGAACATCAGTCACATAGCAACCATCTTTTGCTATCACTTTAACCTATGTTACTCCCTTATTTCGCTTCTACTTACAGGGAAGCAAGTAATAAGACTATTTCTGCTAATCTTTTCTCACTTAGTATGAAGTAAATAGAAGCATAAACTTTTTATCAAAATTTTATTGCAGAGATATAGAGAAAGTCATGTGAATGGATTACATCAGATTTTTTTTAAAAAACTAATCTATGACCAATATCAAAATTCAAAAATTATATTACACATTATGCAGTGGTTTAGGAGAAAAAAAAATTCAGCTCTCTAGTGTATTTTTAAGGCAGAAGTGTTTGGGAAGAGAACGAATTTGAACCTGAAAAAAAGGACTTTCAAGTTTGCAATTGAACCGTTTAACCAGCGCAACGCTTTAAAATGGTTCATCCGCTCCAGGAGAATCAAATATTGTAAACATGTTAATACTTTAGTATGGTGTATTTTTATATCAATAATAATAATAATAATAATAATAATAATAATAATAATAATAATAATAAAAATCGAAACTTGTGACCAAAATGACTAAAGATAGGGAGAGAAGAAAAAAAGGCAATCTTAGCTCTTTAAAGACTACATTCTGATGTGCAGCGCGTTTGAAGATTAAACAATATACTAACAAGGCTAAGCTGAACAGATTAATATTTATACTGTTGTTCTAAGTGCAGAATAAGGAGCATTCGCGAGAGCGAGAGAGCGATAGAGAGAGAGAGAGAGAGAGAGAGAGAGAGAGAGAGAGAGACAGAGAGGAGATAATGTACGTAACTTGTCTAATAGACAGCTCTCTATGGACTGACTCTGTGGTCCAATGGTAAAGATTTCTGACTTCTCGACCCAAATGTCCCGAATTCGATTCCGGCTGGTGAATTTAAGGTACGGAATTTCAAGCTTTAGATTTTTTATGAGATTTTTTCTGAAAAAAAAAATTACTGTATTGCTGTTATATGCATATCCATTGTCATTAAAATTGGATATATGCTTGCAAGTTATTAATTATTTAATAACTGTTTTATGTAAATATATTGCATTATCAAAAGATTCAACGCACCTCAAAAGTAAGAAAATTATTGCATTTTCTGAATTGTAAATTTGAATCACGCACAATATTAAACGGTAGTGTGTGTGTGTGTGTGTGTGTGTGTGTGTGTGTGTGTGTGTGTGTGTGTGTGTGTAAAACTTTCATTACTGAATCATTATAATTTTTAGTTGTATTAAAAAGCGGAGATGCGTGAAACATACCAGAGTTTGACTAGCATAAACACAAAGTAATTGAAGGAAGGAAGGAAGGAATAAATATTATCTCAATTCCTGTTTAGTCATTGGTGTAGGTAAATGTAATGGCTGAGAGTGAGTTAACAAGCCAGGTTATTGCAGAAATGTGATTTAGTGTGTTAACTAAGTCAGTTTCCTTCGTAAGTGATCGCTGAATGTTACATTAATATTTTTAAGTCCCACTTCTTTCCTCATTGTTTTGCATGTTTTCATTTAGGCACAAGTGTCGGTGGAATGTTACATTAATTCATCCACAGGAAACGCAAAGTCATTCAAGAACTACAGTCCAGCAATTCTTTGGGGCCGCAGGCGAGGAATTACACGAAGTCTCGACTTCTTTCATCCCTTATGTAGTATAAAATTAAATTCAATAATGCAAAAAGAATATTTAAAAGTGTCGAAGATTTAACCCAAAAATAGTAAACATAATTTGATATCAGCATAAAGAATGTCGAGGTATCGAGAAAAATAACGAATAAGTTATTCGTTACAGCGTTTTTTATATTATCTATTTGCAGTGGAGATCTGGGGGGGGGAATAAATAAGAAGGTGGATCATATGTGTAGAATGTTTTGCAAAGAATTATTGGAAATCAGCACCAAGAGAAGTTGTCTTGAGAGAACTCGGGAAAACAAGAAGGAATGGAATAATAATGTAGAGAATAATAACATTTTGGTAAAAGAAGATGGAGAAATCTTAAAGCTATGTATGAAGCAACAAAAAATCTAGAGAGCCCAAATAGTTTGTGCGCAGGGGTTGGAGAAAATAGGAATGTGAGATATATAGAGGCTTGAAGGGTAGAAGACATTGAAAAATATGAGATACGGGGAAGATTAGAAAACAAGACATTGGTACAATTTTATAAAAAAGACACTGAGCACGACAACCTGTAATAGGTAAGAAAAAGAAGGACTAGCTTGGATGAGAACAGGAACAATATTTTTAAGAGGGATAAGAGGCAGTGAAAAAGGAATATGTGAAATGTGTGGTGAGAAAGAAAAGTATAAAGCATTATTTGATAGAATGCAAGAAACTAGCAATATGGAGAAACAAGGTGTGGGAAAACAAATGGGAAAAATAGAGGGGAAATTTGTAGCTCATGTTGACAGGGAAGGAGGAAAAGATTTGAAGCATACGTGGGTTCTTGCAGAAAGCAAGAGAAACATGGCAAGAAAAGTAAGGGGCGCAAAAGAAGACAGAGTAGAGGAGAAGGATAACTAAGAAAAACAGAGAAGGGTTGACAAAAGCTACTCGGGAGACTAACGGCCTGGGTGCCGTGAAAACCGAGGTAGAAAGAAGGCAATTAAAATGTGTACATAGTTTAAGTTAGAGTAAGAAAAATGTAAAAACTATGTAAAAAATCTAATGTGTTCCATTCACATGACTTTCTCTATATCTCTGCAACAAATTATTGTTAAAAAGCTTATGCTTCTATTTACCTCATGCTAATCGAGAAAAAATTAGTAGAAATAGTCTGCTTAGTTGCTTCCTTGTAAGTAGAAGCGAAATAAGGGAGTACCATAGGTTAAAGTGATAGTCAAAAGCTGGTTGCTAGGTGAAGTAAGTTACTTTGTTTGTATGGACAGGAGTTGACAAATTCCTGTATGAGAAATGTATAGGTTTTTCAAAGCTGAAACCAAAAACAAGAAATATCTAGAAAAAGAACAACTCCATGAAAAAAATTAATATAATATAAATTGATTGTTTTAAAGTGCTCTACATTTTTTGTGTGGTAAGTTTTTGTCCATCTTTTATGGTTTAGCATTTATGCAAAATTACGATCCAGAATAAAGTAGTCTTCAGAGGCTATTCTCAGAAAATTCAAGATATACATTTCATTTGTTAGGTAAATATCTTTAATATACGATATTTTAATCTAAATCGTTAAGAGCCATTTTTTACAAAATCAAAATGTTCGAAAAAAGTTCCATGTAAAGGGTAGTTGGGGTGGGGGGATTTTTCTTAAAATCTTCGTGTCGCATCCCTGGAAGATACTAAACTTAAATACCAAGTTTGGTATTTTACCGACTTTTCGCGCGCGCACACACACACACGGACATTTTTCTAAAAATGCTTTTTTTTTTTAATTCAGAGGATCTCAAAACATATATTTCCGGTGACATCTCGGTATCAAATTTTTGGTGCATTACAATTACTTCTCTATACACAATGTACATAGCACGTATAGAGAATGTAAAAAGTTGTACAAATAAAATATTCATATATCTATTTTCAAATGGATCAGCTTCTAATTCATGGGTTATTCTGTGTCGATAACTCGACTCATTTCCTCTCTTACTTTATTACCAACCTTGGTGCACTATCAGCAATTGCTGATACCAATTAAGGCGACAGCAACTTCATTAACAGTGTTCTTGGAGTGATAAAGCTGAAACATCGATGTAAAGCGAAAACAGTGGCCACACACACATGACCTACGCTATGTAATGAACAGCTATACCATTTAATGGAGTGAACTATGCACAAGCAGCAACGTGTCGCCCTTTTTCTCTCCCCCTCCCAATTCACGGTTCGGCAAAACGGCTAATTAAAAATGTATCGCTGTTCATTACTCCCAAAAGGGCGCCCTAAAAGGCATCCTGAATGGTATTAGAGGCCAGGTGAAAATCATTTGGGGCAAAATAGACACGAGCCCTGAAAACAAAAGGTGATAGGAGGCCAAAAAGAACCGTATCTCTCCTTTACACGGACTTTAGCTGAAATTAACTATTTTCAATGTTAAACACTTTTGATCTGACAAGTGTGAAGGTGTCTTCAAAGAGTTTGTAACAAATGGATGACTACATATCGCCACTTTAACCTGCAACACAAAATACTTTAAAGGGGAAAGGAAAGGCCCTGTCTCAATAACGTCAGATCTGCTATATTCATGACCCCCTATCTCAGAAACTGTTTAAGATATAGACTAGGTTTTATAGGCTGTAAATGCATTCCTTTAAGTTATCTTGTGTATTGTTAAGTTTATTTCATACAGACTTTCGTAAATTTACCACCTTTTGATTAAGATTTATCACCAATTATTTTTCTTTTTAATTATCTCCAATAATTTGAGATAACGAGTCATTTATTTCAGAACAAGCTGTTCAAAACAAAATTGGAATACTTTTTTTTTCGTGGAGCTTAAAGATACTTGACATTCCTCTTTTCAAGATAACGGACCCCCCCCCCCAAACAAAAAACTATCCGGGTAACTCACCCAAAGCGAAATTAGAACTCTCGATCTCTTGAATGTGAGACAGACACGCTACCCCTCTACCAACAAGGCGGGTGATATTATTCCTCCAAATATTTTCATTAAAATCACATGAAAATTTTGTTTCGTAATATCCCCAAATACACATTAAATATGTATTGTATTCCACCCAAAAATTCGATACGGGATTTCATCAGAAATACATTTTAACGGGTCCCCTGAATCCAAAAAAGAAATCGTTTTTAAAAAGAAGAGAGTCCGTCTAGTGTGTGTGTGTCTGCCTGTGGGCAGCAAAACTCAAAAACTAAAAGTCGGTTAAATACCAAACTTGATATTAAAGCTCAGTATCTTCCAAGGATGCGACAAGAAACGCCCCCACCCCAAAAGACCTTAATGGACACATTTTAGAAAATATTTATTTTCTCAAAAATGGCTTTATACGATGTTGATTAAAATACCGCACATTAGAGATATTTACGACAAATAAAGGTATATCTTGAATTTTCTAGGAATATTCCATTCTGGATGGCTTTTCTGTAACTGGTACACCACAAAATAGACAAAAACTTAGCACATAAAAAATGCAGATCTTGTTAAAACAGAACTTTTATCACATTTTTTTCAGAGCTAACCGTTTCCGAGATATTCTTTGTTATTGGTTTCAATTTTAGAATAGTTAAATCAACTTTTGTTTCATATCTTTTGTTTTACTCCCTGGAATGCAAAAGAAAACTGAATTTCAATTGTTTTGCATATAGACCAGCTTCTATAAGATTTGATTATCGCTTTAACGTAGTGTATTCCCTTATTTATAAGGAACTAATTAGTAAGGCAATTTCTGCTAATGTTTATCTCGATTAGAAGGAAGTAAATGGAAGAATGAGCTTTTGTAAGAATAATTTGTTATAGATATGTAGAGAAAGGCATATGAATGTAACAATAAGATTTTTTCATTAACTTTATTGTTACTTTTCTTATAGTTGTTCTTAAATTGCACATAATTAACAGTTCATTAATGGCTATACTTCCAGTAATGGACGCCATAATTACTTGGAGAAGATTTAAAAAAATCTTATGCGTAACATTCACATGATTTTCTCTATATTCTTGCAACAAATTATTCTTAATAAGCTTATACTTCTATTTACTTTATGCTAATCAGAAAATATTAGTAGAAATAGTCTTTATTACTTGCTTCCTTGTAAGTAGCAGCGAAATAAGGGGCTACCATAGGTTAAAGTGATAGTCAAAAGCTGGTTGATATGTCATTGAAGTTCCTTTGTTTATATGGATAAGAGTTTACAAGTTCCTGTATGAGAAAAGTATACGTTTTTCATAGCAGAAACCAAAAATAAGGAATGTCTCAAAAACGACGAACTCACGAAAAAAATGTATATAACATAAATTGTGTGTTTTAATGTGCTATACATTTTTTGTGCAGTAAGTTTTTGTCCATCTCTTACGGTTTAGCAGTTATTCAAAATTCAGTAAAATTCATCCAGAATAAACTACTCTTCAGAAACTATTCCCAGAAAATTCAAGATATACATTTCTCCGGTACATAACTTTAATATACGGTATGTTAATCAAAATCGTTAGAGCCATTTTTGAGAAAATCAACATTTTCGAAAAAAGTTCCATGTAAAGGGTAGTTTGGGGTGGGGGATTTTTCTCAAAATCTTCGTGTCGCATCCCTGGAAGATACTAAACTTAAATACCACGTTTGGTATTTTACCAACTTTTCGTGTTTGAGTTATCGTGTTCACAGGCACACGGACACACACACACACACACACGGACCTTTTTATGAAAATGCTTTTTTTGGTTATTGGGGACCCTAAAACATATATTTCCGGTGAAATCTCGGTATCGAATTTTTGGGTGGAGAGCAATATCTTCTCTATACACTATTTACATAGTGCGTATATAGAAAGTAAAAATTCTTTACCTCATAATGAACGCAAATAACATTTAACATGCACTGAAAGTGCTTGCAGTTCAGTCTTTGAAAATGAGCCTCCCAACCAGACAGGTATTTTGAACTTAAAAAGAAGACCTTGAATAAGCTTCGCTCCAAGTTAGGCTTGTTTACTGAGTACACACAAATAAATACTGCTTCCGGTCACTTGCACAAAGCACGGCGTTCCATTCCCGACGTGAAAGGGAAGAATAAAACTTCCTTTCAACCTTCCAATCGTGAAGCACCGTGAAGCGTAAAGAAATGGAACCAAGACACACCCACAAAAACAGCTGACTTCGCACCTGGCCGATGAATCGCCAACGTTACCGCAGAAACAACAGCCTTGCCAACATTTTGGTGTCCAATCTATACGTGATACACAGATCAATCTCTCTTTGTAGCCCGTCTTTCTACTTTCTCAGTAGGAAAATTGCACTCCAACCAAAGATTCGTTTCCGAACTTTCCAATACGTTTTGATGCTCCGTGAATCCAAAAGCAGCATTTTAGAAAACGGTCTGTGTGTATGTGTGCGAGTGGGCAGCATAATTAAAACATGTGTTCCATTCACATGACTTTGTCTACATCTCTGCAACAATTTATTGTTAAAAAGCTTATTCATCAATTTACTTCATAGCAGAAATAGCCTTATTACTTGCTTCCTTGTAAGTAGAAGCGAAATAAGGGAGTACAATAGGTTAAAGTCATAGTCAAAAGCTGGTTGCTATGTGACTGAAGTTTCTTTGTATGGGAAGGAGCTGAAAAATTCCTGTATGAGAAAAGTTAAGTTTTTCAAAGCTGAAACCAAAAACAATATCTCAAAAACGATCAGCTACACGAAAAACAAAATGTATACAACATCGTTTTTGAGCTATGCTGTCCGGAGACACACACACACATGTACACACGGACCTTTTTCTGAAAATGTCTTTTTTGGATTCAGGGGGACCCAAAACATGTATTTCCGGTGAAATCTCGGTATCGAAATTTTGGTTGGAATGCAATATCTTCTTTATACACTATGTATATAGTACGTGCAGAGAGAAAAAAAAAAACTCACACGGGCCTTTTCCTAAAAATGCATTTTTGGATTCTCCGTCCTTAAAACATGTATTTCCGGTTAAATCTCGGTATGGAATTGTTAGGTGAAATGCAATACCTTCTCTGTGTGGTAGAGAAAGTAATAAGTCAAAAGAAAAGAATTATAGTGTAACTATGCCGCATTTTCGTCTCGCATTAACGCCTCTCGCATTTTGTACTCTCTGGGAGATTATCTGATCGACTCCCGGAAGATGAAACACGCCAGCTGTGTTCACGTCAAGCAGAATAAAATATGTATTGTGCCACGAGTGTAACTTCAGCCTGTGGCGTACTTAATGCAATTAGAGACGCTGCAACACCTGCCCTTTCACGGGAGACGAAAAAGTGTGCTCCCAAATGTTGCAATGTTAATATGCTCCGGAACTTCTCTTGAAATTTAACCCTCTGTTTCCAACTTCGGCTCAAAGCAGCAGTTACCTTAAACTTAGGTGTCTCGGTAAAACCTAACAGCAACAAAACTGGATAACCATGAGCTTACAAACAGTAGACAACTGTAGTAGAGTACAAACTTACTGAAAAACTGTTCATATCCTCTGAGGAAAAAGTAACTAACGCATAACCAGTCAGCTGTTTATAAAAGCATCTGATGTGTTCCATTCAAATGACTTTCTCTAGCTGTTCCACAAACTTTTTACTTTCTCTACACGTACTATGTACATAGTGTATAGAGACGGTATTGCATTCCACCAAAAAATTCGATACCGAGATTCACTGGAAATACACGTTTTGGGTCCCCGGAATAAAAAAAAAAAAAAAGCATTTTGGAAAAAGGTCCGTGTGTGTGTGTGTGTGTGTGTCTGTCTGTGGACAGCATAGTCAAAAACGAAAAGACCGTTAAATACCAAACTTGGTATTTAAGTTTGGTATCTCCCCGTCCCCAATCACCCTTTACATGGAACTTTTTTCGAACATTTTCGATTTTCTCAAAAATGGTTCTAACGATTTTGATTAAAATATCGTATATTGAAGATATTTACCTGACAAATAATATGTATATCTTGAATTTTCTGGGAATAGCCTCTGAAGACTACTTTATCCTGGAAGAATTTAGCATAACTGCTAAACCGTAAGAAATGGACAAAAATTTACCACTAAAAAATGTAGAAAACACACAATTTATGTTACATGATTTTTTTCGTGGAGTTGATAGTTTTTTAGATATTCCTTGTTTTTTGGTGTCAGCTTTGAAAAACTTATACTTTTCTCATACAGGAATTTGGCAATTCGTGTCCATACAAAGTCACCTAGTAACCAGCTTTTGACTTCACTTTAACCTATGATACTCCCATATTTCGCTTCTACTTACAAGGAAGCAAGTAATACGACTATTTCTGCTGATTTTTTCTCGATTAGCTTGAAATAAATAGAAGAATAAGCTTATTAACAATAATTTGTTACACAGAAGTAGAGAAATGAACACATGAGATTTTTTTTCCGTCGCCCTCCGTGGTGTAATGATTACCACTTCATATACCCAAGGTCGCGGGTTCAAACCCGGCGGAAGACGATGGATTTTTTCGGGTGTAAAAATCCTTAGCATGGCTTCCTTCGGAAGGGAAGTAAAGCTGTTGGTCCCGTGACGCAGATTTACGGTAAAAGAACCTCAAGCCTGATAGAGAGGCCTCTGAGCAAAATTAAGCGGTCTTTCACGCCCATTATAGAATGGGACGCTGACAACCACAGCAGTTAAAGAGCGTCCATAAATAATACTCCATCTAAATTTACAAACAAACTTTTCTTACAAAAGATCATTCTTTTATCTACATCATGCTAATCTAAATAAAATTGATTGCCTCCGTGGTCGAGTGGTCAGCGAGCTAACTTCTCGCCCGAAGGTCCTAGGTTCGATTACCGGCTTGGCCTGGGAATTTTTCTTTAACCAGAATTATTCCTTATCCCCCACAGAGTCCGGAAGTGTGTGTGTGTGTGTGTGTGTGTGTGTGTTTTTGTGTGTGTGTGTGCTGTGTTTGAGGAAAATAAAACGATTTAAACTCAACGTAAAGAGCCTAAAGACGAGATTTTTCTAATGCAACGCCCCCGATATGACCTTAGATGTTAAAGGAGGCTAAATAAATGAAACAAAAAATAAATAAAATAAACATTTCCAGAATTGCTCTTATTACTTGCTTCTTTGCAAATAGAAGGGTAATAGAAGAATGTACAGGCCAAAGCGAGTCAAATGTTTTAAAAGCCGGGCGCTATGTGAAACAATTGAAATTAGGTTCTCTTTGATTGTTAGGAATGACCACGTTTGAGAAAAGTATCCTAAACTGAAACCAACAACTCAGAATACCGAGAAAAAAAATGTATATTACATAAATTGCGTGTTTTAACGAGATCTATATTTTTTGTGTAGTAGGATTTTGTCTCTCTCTTACGGTTTACCAGTTATACAAAAGTTATATAACAGTCATCCAGAATGACGTCTTCAGAGACTATCCCCAGAAAATTCAAGATATACATTTTAATAAAAATCGTTAAGAGCCATTTTTGATAAAATCAAAATGTTCTAAATATGTTCTACGTAAAGGGCAAGGGAATTTTCTTGAAAATCTTCTTGTCGCATCCTTGGAAGATACCAAATACCAAATTTGGTGTTTTACCAACTTTTCGTTTTTGAACTCTGCTGCCCCTCCCTATACAGTTTAAATACAGTACACCCTAACGCGGTATTTCCAGTGAAATCTCGGTATCGAATTTTTGGGTGGAATGCTATACCCTCTCTACTTCTGTAGTACCTTTGTACTAAGTAGGTAGACATACAAGCACCCAAACTACGAATAATTAGACAATAAATAAAAAATATAGAAAGTTGCATTTTAAACTTCACACTAAAATAAAAATCGAAGTGGTCTAGTGTAATAGATATTTTGTTATATGAAAAACACATTCTTAATAATACTAAATACTTAAAAGCTAGTGTTTTTTTTTTTTTTATTTGGCACACAAGTAGTGGTCATACTCAAAAACAGTTTAATTACGTTGAAATTAAGATATTGAACAATGTTTAATTATTCATTAAACTATTTGTTAGCTGATATAACAGAATTTATTGTAAAATTCCTCTTCAAATTAGTTAATAAATCTCTTCAATGAACGTCTGGTAGAATGCTAAAATATTGTATCGTTAAAACACAAATACTAGTAAGAAAGAGACCAAATTGGAATATTTTCCTAAAATGTTACAGCCAATGGCTTTATACGCCCTGATATAATGCTAGTGGCCAAGCCCAGTTGGTTACAGAACACAACGTAAGCTTGACATTGTGGTTATAAACATTCTGAGAGTTCGAGATGAGCGCATTAAACCAAAAGGCGTGGCCTTCGGGCGCAGAAAGACGACGGTTTGAGGAAAATTAATAAAGATAAGGTAGGTACTATCTTAATACGCGCAGTATCGAGCACGTTCACGCGGCATATTATATATACATTAGGCTGGAAAGGCGGGTCCAAACTCGCAAAGATAACTTGATTTTCTTTTTTTATGAAACTGTCGGTCCAAGTTCTATCTTGTGTTTCTTGTTCACAGAGACCAGGTACAACGCTTTCTTTACACGCAGGAGAATCTTACTAACCTCAAAATTCATCAGATTAAAAAAAAAAAATATATATATTCACATGACTTTCTCTAGCTGTTCCATATTTATCTACATCATGCTAAGTGACATAAACATTAGCAGAATTTGTCTTATTCCTTGCTTCTTTGTAAATAGAAGGGAAATAAGGAAACACATTTGTCAAATCTTAAAAACCGGTCGCTATGTGAAACAATTGAAATGCGGTTCTCTTTGCTTGCCAAAAGTAAAAAACAAACGAGAGACGTAAATCCAATAACACATCTTAGAAACAGTTTGCCCTACAAAAAAAAAAAAAACACAAGATATACATTTTGTGTAGTTTTTTCTTACGGTTTTCCAGTTATATAAAGTTATGCAAAAATCACGTTTCACCCCATCCATGATGTCTGTAATGGACCGAGATGGGGGACGCAGCGGCCGGGCGGTAGGCCAAGGCTCTTAGTGAGCTTTGCCATGGAGTTATATCTGCCAGGGCAGACTGAGGCACTGCCATTCCTCTCTTTCCTCTCCAATAAGGGTGTCTTGCGGGTAACCGGACTCTACGGCGACTGTGGTAAGAGAACAGGAATACCTTGGACCAGAAACAAACAGAAAAGCAAAGCAAATCGAACTGGCTTTGCGGTTAATATACTGTAACTTCTAATTCCACAGGACTATTTCGGAGGAAAGGATTCTTACTTTCTCTAGACAAAAATTCGATACCGAGATTTCACCGGAAATACATGTTTTAGGACCCCCTGAATCCAAATACAGCTTTTTCAGAGAAAGGTCCGCGCGCGCGGGTGTGTGCCTGTGGACAGGCATAGCTCAAAAACAATAATGCGGTTAAATTACAAACTTGGTATTTAAGTTTGGTATTTCCAAGGATGCGACACGAAGATTTTCAAGAACCACCCCCCAGCCACAAACTACCCCTTACATGGAAAACATTTCTAAAATTTGGTTCTTAAAAATGACTAAGATTTTGATTAAAATACCACATATTAAAGCCATTTCCATCGCAAATAAAATGTATATCTTGAAGTTTCTGAAGACCTGTTTATTCTGGATGAATTTTGCATAACTAGTAAACCATATGAGATAAACAAAAATACAGATCTCGTTAAAATACACAATACATGTCTATACATTTTTTCGTGGAGTTTGCCGTTTTCGTTCTTAAAACATTTGACTATCACTTTAGCATAGCGCATTCTTTTTTTCCCTACTACATACAAGTAATAAGCATTCTGTAAATGTTTATCTCGATTAGCATGGTGTAGAAAGAAGAATAATCTTTTGAAATAAGTTTATGTGTAGAGCAGCTAGAGAAAGCCATGTGAGTGTAACACATAAGACCTCCTGCACCCAAATTGCGGGTTTAAACCCGGCCAGATGGTATGGTTTTTATTTGTGCTTAAAAACGACAGCCCCAAGTCAGTAGATTTACTGCACGTTAAAGAACTCCTGTGGGACAAAATTCCGGCGCACCGCAACTCTGATAAAGGCAATTACAGCGTCGTTAACAAATGATAAAGTCGGGAAGCTAAAATCTGAGTAAAATAAACTACTGTCTGTCTTGACTCTTAACAAATGTATTTCCAAGAAGACTTAACTTACCTATTCCACTTCACTCCTCCGGTGCAAAGCAATTAATAAGTACAATAGAACTACACGTTTTACAGGTTTCTGAGGCAGGATTGCAGTGTTGCATAATACCCTAGTTATACATTTGTTCTGTATTTCTAGTAAGTAAAGTCTTACTTCAGCGCAGCTGCTTACCAAGCGGGAGACCTGGACTCGATCCCCAGTACCGGCGTGGGGATTTTTCCCCCGCTGGGAGACCTGGCCCGGGGTGCAATCAGCCTCGTAAGGTCCCTGGGGGGCCAATTGAGGAGCTACTTGATGGAGAACCAGCGGCTCCAGGTCATGAGGACCGCATTAACCGGCCGGGGGGGGGGGGCTCGAGGCGCTGACCACGTCTCTCCCTCCAATACTGACCCCATTCATGACGTCTGTAGTGGACCGAGATGGGGGAAGCAGCGGCCGGGCGGTAGGCCAAAGTTCCCCTTGAGATGTCGTGCCATGGAGTTATTAAAGTCTTACTTCTTGGAAATAAGTTTGCTGAGAGTCTAGACAGAAAGTACACAATCAAGACAATAAATTCCCACGTTGCGAATAAGTGTAAACAAATATCATTACTAACAAGCAACTTTCCCAGTTACAAATCTACCGATTTGACATTAAATGTTAAAAGCAGCTTATAAACGTGACATATTTACGTGTTTTCACACATACATATGTTTGTCTCTGGTCCTATTAAACATGTGAATTATCTTTCACGAGTTAATAATATACAGGAGGCCGAGATAAAAAAAAAAAAAACTGGTGTGTTAAACTTCCATTGCTTTTTCTAACCACTCTTCTACGAACTTTTCTTACAGAATCTTTTTCTAGTCATCATGTTTGCAGAAATAGGTTCATAGTCAAATATTTAAAAGTATGGTCCTATATGCTGGATTTGAAATTCCAGTCTGTATCATCACCAGAAACCAACCAATGAAGATTTAACACAACAATAATAATATAATCACGTTACAAATATTTGGCGTTGTATTCTGTATTAGTGCATTCAGAATTAAACCGATTTAACGGGCCAATCGCTGCAAATTCCAGAATGTATTTACCACCCCAATATCTTAAACATGTATTTGAATTAAACTGGTTTAAAGCATGTAGAAGGCGGTTTGGGGTTGGGCGATTTTCTTGAAAAGCTTCATCCGTAACTTTGAAAGATGCTCAATTTCTATAACAGTTTGATATTTCCGTTTTAAGTTTTGCTGTTCACAAACACATATATCGTCATCTAAAAATGTTTTATTTTAATTTTGAGGACCTGAAAATGCGTATTTCTGATAAAATCTCGACATCTGAATTTTGGGCGGAATATAATACTTTCCCGTATTTATAAGCAGTAGAGAAATTAAAACGGTTGTCTATGAAATAATTAAAATATATACAAAACATCCACAGAATGGTCAACGTGTAAAATATAGGTTTATTAGGTGAATTAGTGGTAATTAACTGTTCTTTCTTACACGCTCTTAGAAAGGTAGGCGAAACAAAATAGATCATAGTTGGTTAAACTATGGGACTCGGGACTCAACAACACAGTAAGCTCCTATTGGGGCATGTCATCTCGCAGAATTTGACATTTCCTTGTGGTTTACCAGAAAAAATGTAATTTTTACTTTCCCTACACGTGTACATAAGTATACAGAAGGTATTGTATTGCATCCAAAAATTCGATATGGAGACTTCACCTGCAATAAAAGTTTTGAGACCCCCTAAATAAAAATAAAAAAATTTAGAAACATTTCTGTGTGTGTATGGGTGTATCTGTCTATGTGTGTGTCTGTGGGCAGCATAGCTCAAAAACGAAAATACCAAATACCAAACTTAGTATTTAAGTTCAGTATACTCCAAGGATGCAACACGAAGATTTTCAATAAAATTCCCCCACCCTCAACCACACTTTCGAAAAGTTTGATTTTCTAAAAAAATGGCTCTAATGATTTTGATTAAAATATCGTGTATTAAAGATATTTACATGACACAATATATATCTTGAATTATCTAGAAATAGCCCTGAAGTCTTTATTCTGGATGAATTTTGCTAAATTTTGCATAACTGGTATAAGGTTTGTCAACTCCTGGTCATATAAAGAAAGGAACTTCAATCAGATAGCAGACAGTTTTAAAAGATTTGACTATCGCTTCTTTGCTTCTAAGTAGAAGGCAAATAAGACCATTTCTGCTAATTTTTTCTCGATTAGCATGAAGTAAATAGAAGAATAAGCTTTTTAACAATAATTTGTTGCAAAGGTGCAGAGAAAGTCATATGAATGGAACACTTCAGATTTTAAATTTAATTTCGTGCTGGAATCTTGCCATGGTTAGAGCAACCAGACGGAAACCGGAAGGTCCACGGTTCAAATCCCAGATATAGCTGATATAACCAAATTATACTGTAAGAAAGAGGGTCCTGTGAATGTGAGGCACCGATTTTCATTTCATTCTTACTTTCCAACACGTTCATATATAACGTAATATTAAGGCGAACCGGCAGGCGTATAATTTATGAAAAGACTCTCAATGAGATCGGGGTAATTAATTAACAGGCATACATGAGAGTTTGAACGTGCTTATTCTCAAACTTTGAGATATCCACCCACGTTCTCTGTAAGTGAAGCTAAGTATATAATTGCCTGCAATTAGCAACCCAAGTCTTTTCTCGAAACAACTTTCACTCCCACTATTTCTTGGCATGTGTGATTAGCACTGCTTGAAAAAAAACCCGAAGAATGACTGGTGATAATAAAAAGCTGTGTTTAAACGAAAGTTCACGAATGTGCCATTGATTCAATTCTATAGCCGCACCTTAAAGGCGGCTAACTTTTATCTAGCCTGTCACAAATCGAAATTTATCTGGGAGGTCTTCCACAGCAAGGCTAATAGACGAACAAAGGTTGTTGCAAAGAACAACGGTCAATTCAAAAACAGCTGCAGATTATACACTGATGAGGAATGTACTTATATATTGCTTAGGAGTTAACAGAAAGATGACCTGAGAAGACATACAGGTTGTTTTAAAACGACACCAAACGAAAACACGGATGTTGTTGGTCATACCGTACGTGATACGTGAATATAATTTTCAGCTCTAAATTCGGCACATACAAAAACTGCCATAAAATTACCATGGACTACGCAGTCGTACATAACCAAAAGGCACGTGCCTGGCCCACTCCAAGACAGATGCCGGTTGGTAGCGAAGGGCCCAGTCCCGTGGTGTAGGGCTGGTTGAATAGACACGCCGGCGCGGCACAGGTCACCTTAGGAATAGAAAATGTAGCATGTGGGTTTTGCTGTGTTTCGTATAACACGTTCTGAGATTGTTTACGTGGCGTATGACAACCGTTGTTCCTTCGCTGCCTATTCCCAAATGTGTGCGATTTTTAAACACACATAAGACTTTAAATAGAAGAGTTTGAAAGTTGCGACATCAAGTTTCGGACAAGTCAAAAGTGTAAGCTAATCGACTGTTATCTTCGTTTGGTGTCGTTCTGAAACAACCTGTGTGTGTGTGTGTGTGTGTGTGTGTGTGTGTGTGTGTGTGTGTGTGTGTGTGTGTGTGTGTAGGATAGAGATCATTTACCAGCCTTTCCTTATACTTAGTTCAGATATTATGGAAGTCAAGAGTAAAATACAAATTGGTTCTGTGAATAAAATATGTCCAAATCAAACACAAAAAATGTAGTGACGATAAATCGCCTTCGATATAATTTATACCTACCTTCCTGCCCTAAGACTTGCTGATAGGCGTTCATCTGACGTTAGAAAATGCAAATGACTATATTCTTTGTCATGTCAATATCGTGATTCTAATTTTATTACTACTTTTAAAACTCAAGGGCAAATTTACCATAGGATTAGTAGTTTACTCACATAAATAGGCTTTTGGATGCTGATCAACTTTGCCTCTGAAAGTATCCGAGCGAAAATATTCGATTTTTGGCATGTGTAAAAAAGAGTCAGTATGAATACAAATATCCACACAGGAGAAACTGCGAATACTAGCTAATATACCATAAAGTACAAAAACATTAATTCCAGAGCGACACACCTTATTGTATGTAGGTTGCTCTATTATTATGCTGTTTTTGGGGATGTTGTTAGGGCTAAGAGGTTTTTATACTTCTAAAATTGTATTTGGAAGTTGAAATACTTTGTTTCAATACGAATTCAAGTTCTAAGTTTAACTGATTGAGTTTTATTTGTGGGCGTTCTTTAACGGCTGAGTTTCTCAGCCTCCCATTCTATATTGGGCGCTTAATTTTGCTCATAGACCTCTTTAACAGACTTGAGGTTCTTTTATGTGCCATGAATCTACGACAAGAGACCAACGGCTTTACTTCCTTTCCAAAGGAAGCCATATTGCGGATTTTTACATCGGCAAAAAATCCATCGCCCTCCGTCGGGTTTGAACCCGCGACCATGACCACGGAGGACGACTCAAATTCTAAGTGCTGTTGTAGTAGAACAAAACCGCCGAACGAAAATGACAAGGAATAATTTCACAGAAAATAGGGTGCTGATGTAAACTTCTATTCTCAACAATTTTGGGGCAATGGTTAGTAATTCTACAGAGCCTTCGTTTGGACAAATATATAACACTGTATCTTTAAAACTACAGATTTAGGATTTTCATTTGATTGTTTCCTGACGACGTGGTCGGCAGCACACGAACGTCCTGCTGAAGGCATTGTGTTTTATTGGAACACCAATCTACTGGGGATCACATACGAAGGCAGAAGATAAAGAAGATTCTATTGAAATTGCTTACAATTTGGTTAGGAAATATTTTCAGTACTATACCCAACATCCATTTGACAATAATCGAAACTATACAGTGCAGCAGGCTGCTGTGAGTTGGCTCAAATAATTCTTTGGTGAATTATTACTGCTATTATTTTTTCTATCATCATTGTTAGTGAAGGTGGACCAATCCAGCGAACGCCACTGTCTGAAGCTGTTCATGACCTGCCATCCAGCAACGGCCACTCCCAAATCTGCGCCAAGATCACGGTCCCGTGACAATCCAGTTCTCAAGGCCACATAATTGGTAGTAAGGAATGACAAATCATTTCTCTAATGTTAAGTGTTACTGATAATAATCGACAGTTAACATGTGCGCCCTAGAGCAATAAATCGCGAACCGTAAAACCTACAGGCTGAGGAAATCTGGGCCGTTTTAAGTATATTTAGGCATTTCCTTCAAATCAACGGAGTGAAGGTTTGGAATGGCAGAGTCAGACTGAAAAAATTCTATGCTAGATTGAAACATGGATCTCCCGATCTCCGTCCGGTTGCTCTAAGCACTGAGCTACCATGGCAACATTCCAGCACAACATTAAATTCTCCAATTTTCCCGGTAAATCACAAGGAGGTCTCAAATTAGTTTGAGATGACATAATTCAATGGCGTCTAACATAATGACAAGTACTTTAGGCCCGAGCTTCACATAATCAACAATTAGGTCAATTAGTGTTGATAATTTTTTTTTTTTTTTCACACATGTTGTATAGGATAGGAGTCGGAAAGATAGAATCAGACTGAAAAATTCAGAGCAACCGGACGGAGACCCGGATATCCGTCGTTCAAATCTCGGCTATGGCATTTAATTTTTCAGTCTGACTCTACCTTTCCAACTCCATGGAGATGAAAAATTATCCTGGAGATCCCGCTGCCCGTCATTTTAATGGGAGGGAGAGAGAGAGGGAGGGAGAGAGAGAGGGAGAGAAGTGATCAAAAACCTTGTTGTACATATACATTATGATAAGTAATTGATGTATTCGTATCCCAATTTTTAATGCAGGTGTGGTGATACAGATTTGCATACGTTGCCAAACACTCAAAGGCCTAAACTCCTCAATTAGTATTTTTACTTTCTCTACCATCAAGATTTCACTGAAACATATTTTGAGGCACAATGAATAGATACCAACCCTGGTATTTGGGGTCAACTACTTAAGAGGCGACACGAAGATTTTTAACAAAATTCCCTTATACCAAATTAGTTAGGTAGAAATTGTTATTTTCTTGTTTTATCAAACATGGAACGGAAATAAGGGAATACAGTAGGCTAAAGCATAATCAAATCTTCAGAGGGTATTCAAAGAAATTCAGCCCACCTGGGTAGTGTGTTGGTAGCGTGTCTGCCTCATATTCAACAGGTCGCGAGTTCGAATCTCGCTTAGGGTGAGCTACCCGTATAAGGTTTTTTTTCGCGGTTTTCCCTTATCCTGAGAAGACGAATGTCGAGTAACTTTAAGCTCCATGGACCCCGAGATCATATGAGCATCATTTCACCATTTTCATTCATCGTCCGATATGACCAACCAGGTTAACGGACGTTAAGCTACAAAAATCAGGATAAACATTTTATTTGGCATGTACCTAAATGTCTTTAACATATGAGATTTTAATCAAAATGGTTGTAAACCAGGTGGCCCAGTGCCCCATATTTGCCATATCCCTTTGAGCGTTAAAAGAGTTGCAGAACTTAACGAGAATATTTTAAGTTAAAACCCGCCAGTGAAGAACTGGCGAGAGTAACGTTCGCTTTCCCCGTCTTGCTTATCAGCGAGGACGTTGAGAGGGTAAAACGAAAGTCGCTGTCGCCAATTCTATATTGGCAGTTTTAATGTGAAATAGCCCCGTTGACCTCTGCAAGTATTTTAACGAATATGGGATATATGCACACGGCAAATCCGGTATAAGTGTCCTTATACAAACTCCTAGGCTTTCTTGGTGCATTTTCTCCTTTCTTTATACTTACATAAGTTTACATATTTAAATAAATATTTAAAATGCCCTTTGGCTTTTGCGATAATACTGTCACAATTTTGGTTTCGTAATTCCACTGAAATTAAACTAACATCCACCAGAATCGGTGACGCCAGGAAAGGCACAGTGATTCTAATTTTCTGAAGCATTAAGCCGATGTCCAACGGTCAAATATTCTAGTCCAATGCTCTTCAAACAACAAACTGGATCTTGGGACATCGGATAATTTCATTGTACACAATTTCCGTCCTATTTTTTGGTCCAATTCCAATTGGCTACAACAGGATACAGCGGTTTCTAATTTTTGGTCCAAACATATGAAATCAACCAATGAGCGTAGTAAGATGGCAGCTAGGGCCTTTCTTCCCGCCAACGTGATTGTGTCAAACTTTGCTATATCTTGAAGACTTTGTCCTAAATAATAGGGTTATAGCAGCTGAGCTATGGTTGGCATATACATTTTTTGTGCGGCAGAGATTTATGAAATAATGACTCGGGTATTTATAACCCCTGCAAATGTATTTTATCGGATCCATTTGTTCCTGATCTTCTTTTCTCAACAAAAATATAAAAACGTGGTCTTACTTTTGATTTGCTGGTATGGACTGCCTCATATTTGTGAATTGGCGAGTGATTTTTACCTCAACTAAGGAAAGCAGCTTTCCAAAGAATATTTGTCCATTCTAAGGAAATTAAAATAATTTATAGAGTCAGAAACGAGTTCATTTTGTAGCATATGTAGTATACTGCTTCCTTAGCCTGCATTCCTAAGTTCCAGCCATGGTCTAGTCCACCAATGCCTCTTTATTATTTTTTTCTTTCTATTATAATATGCTCTTGCAATGGATACCTAAACTAATGCCTCAGCGAACTAAATAATTGTGCATCAGCAACCTGCACCACTTTATATCAACTGTTCATGTGCATGCGAGAAATATTTGGACCAATACACACTCCCGTGGGAATGGAATGCAGAAATTGTACACAATGTTCACGTTGTATAAAAATTTTGGACCAAATTTTGACCGTGGGACATCGGCTTTAGTCTCGCCAAAGTAGTAGGGGTATTTTGCTGGAAGCATGAAGATTCACCGCAACATCTTCGCGAGTTCAAGTGGAAGGATAGACGAGCTTTGGGCGTCGACAGAAATATTGAAACTTCCTTTAGAGAAGATACATTATTCATTTGAGATTAGGTTACCTGGTTACCGTTCTAGGCGCCGCTGGCTGTATTAAACACCGATAGCCATCGGCTTCTCTATAGGACTTGGTAATAACTCATTATCCCCGCTTTGTTCTCGGCTCTTATCTTCAATGTGACCACAGCAAAGGCGTTTACCCAATGCTGCATATTTCAATGATCCCCGAAGGGCAGTGTATACAATATTAAGACTCGGATTACGTGATTAACTTCCACAAGTAACATACGTGCAGTAACCTTTAGTTATTAGTGGTGGTACATCGTGTGGTTTGGTTATCATAAGGGACATTCATTCCATGGTAACTTACTTTACACAGTTGTACCAGAATTGCGTAGCACACCACAGGAGTCTTTACACATAAAGGCCAAAGCAACATTTTGCATCTGTGATACAATCATTTCTGTCCTCCCTATCTCTCTGATCGTAATTAAAAGGAAATAAATGCGCTTGTTTGAATTTCCTTATAACACGTTGTTATCCTGTTTATAAAAATCTTATGTGTTTCATTCACATGACTTTCTCTACATTTCTTCAGTAAATTACTCTACTTACTTCATGCTAATTGAGAAAAATTACCATAAATAGTCTTTTTACTTGCTTTCATGTAAATAGAAGCGAAATAAGGGTGTACCATAGGTTAAAGCAGGTTGCTATGTGACTGAAGTTCCTTTGTTTGTATGTATGGACAGGAGTTGACAAATTCCTGTATGAGAAAAGTATAAGTTTTTTAAAGCTGAAACCAATAACAAGGAATATCTCAAAACCCATCAACTTCATGAAAAAACTGTATATGAAATAAATTGTGTGTTTTATCGTGAGCTGCATTTTTATGCAGTAAGTTTTTGTCCATCTCTTACGGTTTAGCAGTTATGCAAAATTCCGTAAAATTCATCCAGAATAAGTCTTCGGAGGCTATTCCCAGAAAATTCAAGATACACATTTTATTTGTCAGGTGTTTATTTTGTATATCAAAATCGTTAGAGCCATTTTTGACAAAATCAACATTTTCGAAAAAAGTTCCATGTAAAGGGTAGTTGGTCGTGGGGGGAAAGTTTTCTCAAAGTCTTCGTGTCGCATCTCTGGAAGACACTAAACATAAATACCAAGTTTGGTATTTTACCGACGTTTTGTTTTTGAGTTATCTTGTTCACAGACACGCGGACACGCTGAGACACACATCTTTTTCTGAAAACTTTTTTTGGATACATGGGACCCTAAAACATATATTTCCGGTGAAATCTGGAATCGAATTTTTGGGTGGAGTGTAATACCTTCTCTATAACTATGTACATAGTACGTGTAGAGAAAGTAAAATCTGATGTGTTCCATTCACAAGACTTCCTCTGCATATTCTGTCACAAACTAGACATACATGAGCTTGTTCTTCTGCTTCTTTCTAATCACGATCATCATTAGCAGAAATAACTTTATTACTAGAAGGAAATTAAGAGAATACACTATGCTAAAGCGATAGTAAAATGTTTAAAAGCTGGTTTCTATGTGGCAATTTAAGTATTTTAAGAATGGAATCATTAATATATATAATACATATATTTGTATAGTGTTAACGCCCGCACTCATACAGTTACACACTCCTCACAACAAGTATTTACATGCAGTTTCTATATTGAATTTTTATTTTTGGGTGGAAAAAGCAGATGTGCTCCATTCACATGATTTTCTCTAGCTATTCCACAACTAACTTTTCTTACAAAAAAGCATTCCTTTATCTACATCATGCTAATCAAGATAAACATTACTGAAATTATCTCATTACTTTTCTCCTTACAAGCACAAGTAAATAAGGGAATACACTAGGCTAAAGCTATAGTCAATTCCTTTTAAAAGCTGGTGGCTATATGGAACAACTGAAACTCAATCCTCTTTGCTTGCCAGGAGTAAACAAATGACAGACGAAAGAAAGATGACCTACGGTTTGGGAAAAAGTTATAGTAGCGTAGAATTGAAACCAATAAGAGAGAATATCTCGGAAACGGTCAACTCTACAACAGAAATGCATATGACAAACTGTGTGTTTTAACGAGTTCTACGTTTTTATGTAGTAAGTTTATGTATATTTCTTATGGTTTAGCAGTCATGCAAATTTCAGCAAAATTCATCCTCGAGGAACAGATCTTCAGCAGCTATTCACATAAAATTATATATACACTTTATTTCTGAAGTAAATATTTTTAATGTACGATATTTTACTCAAAATCTTTAGAGCCATTTTTGAGAACATTTTCAAAAAATGTTCCATGTAAAGGGTAGTTGGGGTAGGGGAATTTTGATCAAAATCTTCTTGTCGCATCTTGAATACTAAACTTAAATACCAAGTTTGGTATTTTACCGAATTTTCGTTTTTGAGTTATTGACTACACATACACGAACCTTTTTCTAAAAATGAGCCCCCTACAATTAACTATAAATTTTTGATAAAAAATTCATAAACAAATCTCAGAAAACTAAGAAAGGCCGAAAATAAGTGATACACACACATTTAATTTCTGATTTAATTGTCTCATGTAAAGGATAGTTTGGAGTGGGGTAATTTTTATCAAAGTCTTTGTGTCTCATCTTGGCGGATACTAAACTTAAATACCAAGTCTGGCATTTTACCGACTTTTCGTTTTTGAGTTATTGTCTACGCACACGAACCTTTTTCTAAAAATGACCCCCCTCCAATTTACCGTGTGTCTTTGACTATAAACTTTTGATAAAAAGTTCATGAATAAATCTCAAAAAATTAAGAAAAACCGAAAATAAGTGATGTCCATATTGATCCAAGAATGAAAACCTGCTTCCATAAGGAGTGAACAGCAAGCTGACTCCTAGTTAGATTCCCAGTCGGGAAGTGGAAATTTGTATCTAGGATTATTCCCTACTCTCCAATCGAATAGAATGTGCAAGTATAGTTGTGATAATGTATGTGGATGTGAAAAATCTGCAGGAAGTTGGCCTGAAGTTCAAAGAATAAAAACACATATGTTTCAAGCTCAGCTAAAGCAAGTTTATATAACTCGTATACTGCAGAGAGAAGTGTATGGAGTGTAAAAAAACATTTAACTCTTGTGTAAAATACGGAATCTTCCAGACAAACATAAACATAACAAGTTTTTAAGGTTTCGCAAGGAAATGTGACAGAAGTTATATAAGGTTGAATCAAAAGCGCATGATATTGGAAGCACCGCAGATGCTGTTCATATTAAGAGACAGAAAGAACGTATCAGGAGCAGAAAACATTGTGGAAGAAATAAGAAAATACGAGCTAAAATGGAAACAGCACGTACTCTGAATGCCAAGAGAGATGTTTCCCACAACTGACTTGAATTTTAAATCTGGAAGGAAGCGATATCTTGGTGGTGTAAAAAGCACATAAAAACATTCTGACTTCAAGCCGAGTCATAGGTTCGTATCTTGGTACTATCTCCGCACTCTCCTCTGCATCAAAAATAGCTGGGTCAAACAGCACCTTCCCTTTCTTTTTATGGCTCGAATCGCGAGTTTGAACAGTAAATTTCATAGCACATAAACGAAATGCCAACATAAAGAGGTAGAAAATATATATTACATTTATATAACTTTCTCTGGCCACTATAATTTACTTTTACAATAAATAACTCTGTTGCGTCTCCAGATCATTGTTAAATTTTAAAATTACACTGCACCTCTTTTTAATCCAACAATATCCCTTCTTCCTGATGGTTTGTACTAATAAATTATGTGAAAGGTAATATTGTTTTACATTCTAAGAATATGTTCATGTCATCTATTTATGCATTTCTGTATTACCGGTGTTATGCACAAGGGTTTTCCCCCTCTATTTTGTGTTGCATAATTTTAAATGTGTGGTCATAAGCGAAGGATCTGGTAGGAGATCCATCGTGAATTGATGCGTGGAGGATAACCACATAGGTCTTATCTTTATACCATATCATTGCTTCGTCACGTCCTCACAGAGGCCTTAGTGTTAGGCAGCTGTATCTTTGCTTCTATACTTTGAGCAGTTGGCAACAGGTGCCGTCCGGTATAACGCTTTCTTAGCTGTGGATAGCTGACAAGCGCAATCAATATTTCATCTGTTCTCATTTTACCATTGCTTTAGACTTAATGGCACTTTGGGTCATGGTATTAAAAATACGAGGGCAATCCAAAAAGTAACATGATTTCGCAAAACTAAATAATAACGAAAGATATCAACACAAAACTTTATTTACGAAGTTACAGTACCTATGTGCTCCTAGTAGTATTGCCTACCACGCACCCCTTCCAGCTCTACTATGAGTTTTGTGGCTGAGTACAACGGTGTACGCGGACTCACACGAGTCGAATTTGAAGTCGGCCATAAGCAGTAGTTTGAAATAAATTGCGAATTTTAAAGAAATTTAATTTTTGTTGTGTAAAAGTTTAAATCTCTCTATTATGCTTTACCAGTTTTACAAAATCATACAACATTAAATCCGAACGCTGGAATTTAAAGGTTATCCGAATAAAATTCTACATTTTCTGTCTCCTGTATATATCTTTAAAATATTGCAATTTAATCAAAATCCTTAAGAGCCAGTTTTCAGAAAATAAAAATAATGAAAATGTTCTATGTATATAAAAGTTTAGGACGGGTGGAATTTCTTGAAAATCATGTGAGATCCTTTGAAACTGCTGAATTTAAATACTAAGTTTGATATTTAACCCACTTATCGTTTTAAGTTATCGTGTTAAATTATAGAGAAGGTATTGCATTGCAACCAAAAATTCGATACCGAGATTTCACCGGAAATACACGTTTTGTGTCCCCTGAATCCAGAAAAAACATTTTTGGAAAAAGGTCCGTGTGTCAGCATAAGAGACCGTTGAATACCAAACTTGGTATGTATCTTCCAAGGATGCGACACTCACCCCCAAATACCCTTTACATGCAACCTTTTTGAAAATTTTGATTTTTCTCAAAAATGGTTCTAACGATTATGATTAAAATATAGTATATTACAGATATTTACCTGACAAATAAAATGTATATCTTCAATTTTCTGGGAATATACTCTGAAGTTCTTTATTCTGGAAGAATTTTCAGAATTTTGCATAACTTCTAAACAGTAAAAAAATATAAAGCACATTAACACACAATTTGTTATATACAAATTTGTTGATCTTTTTTTTTTTTTTTTTTTTTTTTTTTTTTTTTTAGTTTCAGCCTTGAAAAACGTATCCCGTTCTCATACAGGAATTTGTCAACTCCTGTCTGTACAAACAAAGGAATTTCAGTCACATAGCAACCAGCATTTGACTATCACTTTAACGTATGGTACTCCCTTATTTCGCTTCTACTTACAAGGAGGCAAGTAATAAGACTATTTCTGCTAATTTTTTCTCGATTAGCAAGAAGTAAATGGAAGCAAAAGTTTTTTAACAATCATTTATTGCAGAGATGTATAGAAAGTCATTGAACATATCAGATTTCTTCCCCTCTACTTACAAGGAACCAAGTAATAACGGCAATTTCTGCTAATGTTTATCTCGATTGGCATGATTTAAATAGAAGAATAAGGTTTTACTTTCTCTACACGTACTATGTACATAATGTATAGAGAAAGTATTGCATTCCACCCAAAAATTCGATACCGAGATACCACCGGAATACATGTTTTGGGTCCCCTGAATCCAAAAAAAGCAATTTTACAAAAAGGTCCGTGTGTGTGTGTGTGTGTGTGTGTGTGTGTGTGTGTGTGTGTGTGTGTGTGTGTGTGTGTGTGTGTGCGTGTGTGGACAGCATAGCTAAACAATGAAAAGACCGTTGAATACCAAACTTTGTATTTAAGTTTGGTATCTTCCAAGGATGCGAAAATTTTCAAGAAAATGCCCTCACCCCAACTACTCTTTACATAGAAGACTTTTCGAAAATTTTGATTTTTCTCAAAAATGGCTCTAACGATATTGATTAAAATATCGTATATTAAACATATTTACCTGACAAATAAAATGCATATCTTGAATTATCTGGGAATAGCCTCTGAAGACTACCTTATTCTGGACGAATTTTGCAGAATTTTACATAACTGGTAAACCGAAAGAGATAGACAAAACAAACTTAATAGAAAATGTAGAGCTCGTTAAAACACACAATTTATGTTAGATCATTATTTTCGTGGAGCTGATCGCTTTTGAGATATTTCTTGTTTTTGGTTTCAGCCTTGAAAAACACACTCACACAGGAATTTGTCAACTCCTGTCCATACAAACAAAGGAACTTCAGTCACATAGCAACCAGCAATTGACTATCACCTTAACCTATGGTACTCTCCTAATTCGCTTCTACTTACAAGGACGCAAGTAATAAGACTATTTCCCTAATTTGTTCTTGATTAGCATGAAGTAAATAGAAACATAAGCTTTTTAACAATAATTTATTGCAGAGATGTAGAGAGTCATGTGAATGGAACACGTCAGATTTTTACTTTCTCTACACGTACTATGTGCATAGTGTATAGAGAAGGTATTGCACTCCACCAAAAAATTCGACACCGAGATTTCACCGGAAATATGTTTTAGTTTCCCCTGTATCCAAAAAAAGCATTTTCACAAAAAGGTCCGTGTGTGTGCGTGTGTGTGTGTGTGTGTGTGTGTGTGTGTGTGTGTGTGTGTGTGTGTGTGTGTGTGTGTGTCTGTGGACACGATAACTCAAAAACGAAAAGTCGTTGGTATTTAAGTTTAGTATCATCTAGGGATGTGACACGAAGATTTTGAGAAAACTCCCCCCACCCAAAACTACCCTTTACATGGAATTTTTTTCGAAACTTTTGATTTTCTAAAAAATGGCTGTAACGATTTTGATTAAAATTTCGTATATTAAAGATATTTACTTGACAAATAAAATGTATATTTTGAATTTTCTGGGAATAGCCCCTGAAGACTACTTTATTCTGAGTGAATTTTACGGAATTTTGCATAACTGCTAAACCGTAAGAGATAGACAAAAACTTACCACACAAAAAATGAAGAGACATTAAAACACACAATTTGTGTTGCATACATTTTTTTCGTGGAGTTGATCGTTTTTGAGATATTCCTTGTTTTTTGCTTTACTTTTTTCATACAGAAATTTGTCAACTCCTGTCCATACAAACAAAGGAACTTCATTCACATAGCAACCAGCTTTCTCTTTAACCTATTTCCCTTCTACTTACAAGGAAGCAAGTAATAAGACTGTTTCTGCTAATTTGTTGCAGAGATGTAGAGAAAGTCATGTGAATGGAACACATCAGATTTTTAGTAGTTGTATTCGTGTTTTATAAGAATAAATTTCATCTTGATGTCATGATAAAGCAATTTTAAATGCGAGAGAAAGCGAGCCAAGCTCGGTCGCTCACCCCACCCCGCCGCCCTGGATGCTCACGAGCTGCACAACGTGAGAGGGACATAGCATCCCTACCCTGTGTATGAAACGTGATCTCAGGACCTGTGTTGCTGCAGCACTTCAATGTCAGCGCGAAGGGCACAATCACTATCGTTTCCTGGAACTTTACTCAGTTATGCCTTAATGCGTGCATAGGCGTTATTTGTTACGTCATTGCATGCTTAGGTGCACACAACAGATACATTATAGTCTAGTTAATGCTTCCAGGGACCCTGGGTGTGAGAGTTTTAACTATAAGCGGCCAATAAATCGAAAATAGCTTTTGACGGCAAATAATTGTTGGAACCTTTGGGTATTCACAGAAAATCAAAATGTTGCTGCCCCATGTACTACAACCATATAAAAACAGTGTTACCATTTTTTTTTCTAGCATACCATTTTATAAAACTTTTTTTTCTTCAAAACTACATTTTCGAAATGTTTCACATGTCTCAATGTTTGTTTAAAGACAACTAAAAGTTCCCAGAATATGCAGAAGTATATGGTAGTATACTACAGGCAACAAAATTATCCTAACAATAGCAATTAAAAAAAAAAAAAAAAGAAGGGAAACATTAAACATTACAATTTCTTACCTTTTTACTTTCTCTTGCCCCGTATGTACAATGTACATAGGGATAGAGAAGTATTGCATTCCACCCAAAAATTCGATGTCGAGATTTCACCAGAAATACATGTATTAGGACCCCCTGAATCAAAAAAAAAAAAAAACATTTCCAGAAAAAGGTCCGTGTGTGTGTCCGTGAACACGATAACTCAAAAACGAAAAGTAGCTAAAATACCAAATTTGGTATTTAAGTTCAGAATCTTCCAGGGATGCGATAGGAAGATTTTGAGAAAAATCCCCCCACCCAAAACTACCCTTTACATGGAACTTTTTTCGAAAATTTTGATTTTCTTAAAAATGACTAACGATTTTGATTAAAATATCGTATATTAAAGATATTTACCTGACAAATAAAATGTATATTTTGAACTTTCTGGGAATAGCCTCTGAAGACTACTTTATTCTGGGTCAATTTTACGGAATTTTCCATTACTGCTAAACCGTAAGAGATGGATAAAAACTTACCACACACTTTAAAACACACAATTTATGTTATATACATTTTTCGTGGAGTTAATTGTTTTTGATATATTCCTTGTTTTTGGTTTCAGCTATAAAAAGCATACTTTTCTCATACAGGAATTTGTCAACTCCTGTCCATACAAACAAAGGAACATCAGTCACATAGCAACCAGCTTTTGGCCATCACTTTAACCTATGGTACTCCTTTATTTCGCTTCTACTTATAAGGAAGCAAGTAATAAGACTATTTCTGCTAATTCTTTCTTGATTAGCAGGAAATAAATAGAAGCATAAGCTTTTTAACAATAATGTATTGCAGAATTGTAGAGAAAGTCATGTGAATGGAACACATCAGAAATTTTTTTAATAGTTTCATTTGTACAGCCCCTTAACTTCAATGGTCATATAGGGGTCTCTGACTTGTGAAACAACTTCTATTATTGTAGGTTTAGAACATTAGATTAATCATTTTTAATCATTAGACTCTGTGGGAGATGGGAAATAATTTTGCTTAAAGAAAAAATTTTCCCGCCCCAGTCGGAATCAAACCCGGGACCCCCGGGTAAGAAATTAAGAGTGAAATTGTTTATTTCTTAATGCGGCAATAATGGATGGAGTTGCGCAAATGACTTGGTGTACTTAAAGCGTTAGCAGCGCATGGTGCACCTTGCTAAGAGTAATTAAAATCCCCTGCCATAAATTAGCACAGATTTATCAACCCGGTTTGGTAGCGATCCGCCCCACTTACTCGTAGTAGGATGAACTTGACAGCTTGCGTAGAAACAAATGTCAACACAAGTTATTATCTACTCTGTAAAAAGTATCCAGACCTTGAACTTATCTTTCGGTCGTAGAACTTGGTATTCCCTCATGTCCAGGTTGTTTCTTGCAATACCACATTGTTACAGCCCTGCACTTTAGTACAGTTCTTTACAGCTTACTTATTAAGCACCTGATGTAAGAACCGAATGAGGAGAGTATCAAATACAAATACGCACATAGTAGGTAGAGAAGACATTGTATTCCACCCAAAAATTCGATATTGAGATTATGTGTAAATGTTTTCAGGTCTCAATAAAAGAAAGAAAAAAATAGAAAGATACACGCGCGCGCGCGTGTTGGTATTGAAGTTTTAGTATCTTTTAAAGATACTACACGAAGATTTCAAGAAAATTCGCCACTCCAAACTACCCTCTCAAAGGAATACTTTAGGAATTTTGTTTTTCTCAAAAATAGCTCTAATGAATTTTATTAAAATACTATACATTGAAGATATTTACGTGGCAAATAAAGAGTATATCCTGAATATTTTGGGAATAATCCCTGAAGATCTCTTCATTCTGAATGAATTTTGCATAACTCGTAAACCGAAAGAGACAGACAAAAACTAAGAAAGAAAAAAAAACGCAGTACTTATGTCATATACACTTTTGAGTAAACAGTTTCCGAGATATCCTTGTATTAGTTTCAATTTTTAAACTACTTAAACTTTTTTTCAAACGTGAAATCATCTTTCGTTTCATATCTCTTTTGTTTTTCTCTCGGTCTAGCAAACAGAACCAAATTTGATTTCTTTCATATAGCGCTTTTTAAAATATTGGACTATCGCTTTAGCCTAGTGTATTGCCTAATTTCCATTCTACTTAGTAGATATTTATGCTTATGTTTATCTCGATTACTACGATGTAGATAAAAATATGTAAATACTTTGTAGAGAAAATCATGTCGGTACATGGAACAAATCAGATTTGTATTTATCAAATTATTTTATTAAAATATGAAATACAGGACTCGGTAACGCGCGCGCGCGTGTGGGGGGGGCAGTTATTCAGTCATTGGTACGAGTCCCAACGTCAGCATTAATTCCAACCTTAATTGTGACGAAATTAGGCGCTAAATAAACAAAATTAATATAAAAATGGGATTAGTTGTGTTCTATGTACTTTATAATTGTTCCTTTTGTGGATTATGCGACGAAATTTATGGAAATAAAGCTTTCGTCTAGAATAGCACCTAAGGGGGATAACATATACACCCCCTCCACCTGGTGTATTTGAACCAACTCCATCAGAAATACGTGGTACGCACATACTTGTCATTTGCAAGGTCCGGTCTAACCACTAAGCTACCCGGGGCAGAAAAACCTGATTTTGTACGGGACGAGATGGTGAATTTGGAACAGGAAATTGCAGGGGAAGCTGTCCAGGAGCAATTATGGGACCTATCCCCTCTCCTTCAGGAAAAGCGTCGATTCCTGTAGGATATTCCTGCCGGGTCTCAAACTGTCGAGCTCCAGGGAGCGAGTACTTATCGACAAATGCTTACATAACTGTCACGCATTTCTAAAAGATCTAACACTACACAATTTTCTAGAAATTGCAAATCTAAGCTGGATTTGTAATCTATACACATTTGTTATTGCTGCATATGTCAATTTAGGAGCGTCAAAAAAATTATTACATTACATTCACCTTCTTTTCTCTACCCTATAACTCGACACACATACTTACACAATAAACATACAAAAGTTTATTTTTCTACCTACTTCACGTTAATGGAGATAAGGATTTGCAGAAAATCCTAATTATACATTATACACACACACACACACACACACACACACACACACACAAGAGGAATAGCAGTAGTCAAATGTTTAAGAACTGGCCTTAAATTTTCATACTCGTTCCATGCAGTTTTCCATGAAATTCTATTTAATAAACTTCATGAAGAGTTTTAACTGCCTTTTGGAAACAACACAATTAATAATGGATCTAACTTCATTTTCATTGCTACTTTTTACTTTCTTAAGTACTATGTATATACGTAGTAGATAAAGTATTGTATTCCATCCAAAAATGCCATACCGAGGTATCACCAAAAATACATCTCTTGAGAACACCATGCCGAGTCCAACCTAATCTGAACAGCTCCCTTTTTTAAGAGCTCAGATGTTCGGCCCGGCTACTTCTGGTAAAGTTAGAAGTACCATGGGTGCTCGAGGCCTCCCCCCTCCCTATGGGGAATAAGAACCACAGCAGTTAAAGAGCATCAATAAATACAACCCAATTTATTTCTTTAAAACACAATTTATTCCGTATAACATGTTTGTGACACGCGCTATCTCCAAGATATCTGTTCCTAATGGTTCGAATTGTTCAATACTTTGCCAGTCTTTTAAAGTCCTAGCGATTTTCAGTTTTTCTCGTTGCAGAGAAATAATATGGCATGCCAATACCAGCACATAGCAACTAGTTCTTAAATATTTCGACTCCTATTTTGTTTCTACTTTAGTATTATACAATATACTACTTCTGCAACGGTTTATCTGGATTAACATGAAGTATATATAAGAATTCTTTGCACAGCCATTAATAAACGAATGCTATGAAAGAAAGGCATTTTTTTTTGGGTAGTGTTTAACACCCGCTTTAACTACTTATGGTACTGCAGCGGAAGAAAAAAGGCATTAGTAGGCACTTTTATTATGTATAATTAAAACATAAAATAAAACATATTTGACATTTAATAGTGTAATTAGTTCTGTGATATATAATAAATTATGTAAAGATTAAATTTAGAGGTTAGAGCATGTTAAAAGGGAGAACACCTACGCAAAGGGGGGACCAAGTACCTACTGATTTATTGCGATCTACCCCCCCCCCCCCCCCCCAGGGAAGGCAGCCCTGGCGAGCCACGAGGTTTTACAGGCGCCAGGAGGCCGGAAAACGTCATTTACAACGGCACCAAGCCGCAACCAGGCCATCTGCCTGCAATCTTCAAGCCAAACCTGTCCGACCTGAAAGACGAAGAAGGGAGATGAAATAAAGTAATGAAAGGGAGAGGAACTGTAGTAGATATACAGCACCCCAGCATTCGCCTAAGCGGCCCCGGGAAAACCACGGAAAACCCAGGGCCAGAGTGTGCTCGGTAAGATTACATTTAATTTAATCACAATTTTATTAGGTTTGGATGGATTGGAATTAGTATCTTATTAATTAGTTATTTATTATTCAATATAAAGTTGAAATTTCACTGCAAAGATAATGCCCTAGATAAATTTTAAATGTCACAATGACCTCCACTCTTTCGTAAAGATTCCAGCTTGAAGACCTTGCGTACATTTTCAACAAACGGACACGCTCGGTTTCATGATCGAGGACAACCTTCCCTCCAGATGAAGCTGCTGCAGTGGTAGCAGCAGGAAATGGGGAACACAAGATCTGAGCTTTAATCTCCTCGGGGTTATTTCCAAGACAACCTCGCTCCTCCCGTCCCCATCTCCAATACTGGCAAACTTGTTCCAGTCCGTGTCTGCAGCAATAGCACTGTTTTACACACGAGGAAAATTATTACTGTGTAAACTAAGTTAAACATTGAATCCATTTTCATCGAATGTGTGTTCAACTTTGAATGACATGTCAGTGCTCGCGTTTTCTCCTTCACTGTTAACTTTCTATCTCTGTGCCCCCGTCTTGCAATTAAAAAAAAAAGTCTGGTATGTTCCATTCTCATGACTTTCTCTATCTGTTCTGCACAAACTATTCTTACAAAAGATTATTCTTTTATCTACACCATATGTAACAAGAAAAAAAATCTGATGTGTTCCATTCACATGACTTTCTCTACATCTCTGTAACAAATTATTGTTAAAAAGCTTATGCTTCTATTTACTTCATGCTAATCGAGAAAAAAATAACAGAAATAGTCTTATTACTTGCTTCCTTGTAAATAGAAATGAAATAAGGGAGTACCATAGGTTAAGGTGATAGTCAAAAGCTGGATGCTATGTGACTGAAGTTCCTTTGTTTGTATGGACAGGAATTGATAAATTCCTGTATGAGAAAATTACAAGTTTTTCAAAGCTGAAACCAAAAACAAGGAATATCTCAAAAACGATCAACTCCGCGAAATAAATATATATATCATAAATTGTGTGTTTTAATGTGCTCTACATTTTTTGTGCAGTAAGTTTTTGTCAATCTCTTATGGCTTAGCAGTTATGCAAAATTCCTTAAAATTGATCCAGAATAAAGTAGTCTTAGAGGCTATTCCCAGAAAATTCAAGATATACATTTTATGTCAGGTAAATATCTTTAATATACGATATTTTAATCAAAATCGTTAGTCATTTTTAAGAAAATCAAAATTAAGAGTTCCATGTAAAGGGTAGTTGGGGATGGGGGGATTTTCTTGAAAATCTTCGTGTCGCATCCTTGGAAGATATCAAACTTAAATACCAAGTTGGTATTCAACGGTCTTTTCGTTTTTAGCTATGCTGTCCACAGACACACACGCACGGACCTTTTTCCAAAAAATTTTTTTTTGGATTCAGGGGCACCCAAAACAAGTATTTCCGGTGAAATCTCGATATAGAATTTTTGGGCGCAATACAATACCTTCTGTATACAGTATGTACATAGTACGTGTAGAGAAAGTAATTAGCAGAAATTGTCTTATTGCTTGCTTCCTTTTAAGTAGAATGGAAACAAGGCACTAGGGTAAAGCGTCGCTCAATTCTTTTAAAAGCTGTTGCAATGCGATGTCATTGAAATTCGATTCTCTAGCCATAGTCAAAGGTAAAAAGAGATGAGCATGTTAAGTGCTTTAATAACGTAAATATCTCGGAAATGGTTAATTCTGAAAAAAAAAAAAAAAAAAGTATATATGACAAACTGTGTATTTTAATGAATCTACTCTTTTTGTGTGGCAAGTTTTTGCCAATTTCTTATGTTTTACCAGCTATGCAAAAGTAATTCAGAATGAGTTAGACTTCAGAGGCTATTCCCAAGAACAAATTACACATTTTATTTCAATATCTTTGATATACGGCATTTCAATCAAAAAGCGTAAGTCGTTTTTTTTAAAATCGAAACTTTCGAGAACGTTTCATGTAAAGGTGGGTTGAGGGATTTTCCTGAAAATCTTGTGTCGTATTCTTGGTTAATACTGAACTTAAATACCATTTTAAGGAGTCCTAAACACATGTATTTCCGGTGAAATCTCGGTACAGAGCTTTTGGCTGGAATACAATACCTTCTCTAGCTATTATAAAAATAACAAATGTAATGTATTTCTGGAACATTACAATAATGGAAAAGTTGCATCGTCTTTCGATAGAATCACGACTTCATGAGAAGAAACCGGGTCGGTTAAGTGAATCAAGAGAATCTTGCAGTACGATTGTTGCATGAAAACGCTCGGGGACATTCACAATTGAACAATAACCATTTCTAACCTCTAATATACACAGAATGCCGCATAAGCTAGGACACTTAAAAAACCATCTTGTTTCGGCTTTCACGTTACATTATCGACCGAATTCTACATTTTGGAGCGACTGACAAATTAACAGAGTTCCAACAATTCGTAGTAACAAATTTATGTACATATGATGCCCGATATTCTGAGGCAGTACAAATGAATACAAGATATAATTAATATCCAAGATAATGTAAATAAATATATGTAATATAGAATATTATTAAAGAATGTTAGTATAAGTTTAGTTGAAAGAGATATCTGAAACTGTACATGGTCATAAAAGAGAAATCTCTAGCAAGGTTTTTGTGGACAATAGCCAGGGACTTGGGGTGAAATGTATAAAAGAATGACCTTGAGCGTAAGCTTGAGAGGGTGGTGAGATTGTGAAAGTTACTGGAAGGTTACTGAGAGTTAGCAGCCTAAGTGAAATAGTAAGATAATTTCTATTGGCTCATGAAAACAATTCGACTGGAAGCGGGGGAAAAAACAACTAGAACACAGTTTGAATGCTTCGGCAGAACAGGCACGTTCGATATTTATTCTACGCAGACGCAAGTTCTCACACAGCTCGATTCTATTAGCTGGTTTTCCCGCTCTTTTCATGAGCCAATAAAAACTACCGTAGTATCTCACTTAGGCTGCCTACACAGTAACTTTTACATTTTTATTATCTCCCCATCCCTAAAGATCGTGTGGATATTTTACACGAAAACCTTGTGAAAGATTTCTCTTTTATGACCCATGTACAGTTTCAGCTTTCTCATCTCTCTTATAAACTAAGCTTAAGTTAACATCCTCTGATAATATAATATATTTTCTATATTACATCTATTTGTTTATATTATATTGATTATTCATAATTTACAGCTTTCATTCATTAGTACTGCGCCACAATACCATGCATAACACATTTCGATAACATTTTCTAATACATTGGTTAACACTTGAGTTCTTTTTTTTTCTTTCAGTTTAACGTATTTTATTCTGGTAGGTGCTGTGAAATTGTTTTGTAAAGAACATATAAATCCTTTAGTGTCCAATTATTTGTTATATTTGTCCTATTGGTTGACGAGGGGTGAATTAAGAAAAATTAAACAAAAGCCCTTCCTCAAAAGAGCCCAAATATTCAAACTCAGATTGAAAGATGAACGAAGTCAGTAAAATGATGCTCAATTTGAACCCGGGGTCCATGGAGCTTAATATTACTTGACATTTGTCTTTTTAACATAAGGGAAACTTCCAGGGAAAACAAACATTATCCGGGTAACATACCCTAACCGAGATTCAAACTCGTGTCCCCTTGAACGTGACGTTGACACGCTTCTCCCAACTACAGAAGCGGGTCATCATTCTTTAGTTTCCAATCAATTCGTGCACAAAGCACTAGATAAAATCTAATTGAAACCTTTTACATATAATGTTTATTACGATTAACTGGAAGCAGGCAGTTAATCTTTTGTGTGGATAATTTGTAAAATATTAATAAATTATGACTGTCACCCAGATTTTTTGGGGTGTGCTACAGTGTTCCTAACAATTTAGGGACATTGCTATCCATCTCAATGTTGGAGTCACTCACGTTAATCCAGGTTTTGCTCTAACCCCTGCGGAGGGTCACGTGGACATTGTTATTTTTCCCAAAGCTCGACAGGTTCGCGTTATCACGTGTTCTGCAGACATGTCCTCAACATCAGTTGCAGCTGTTCCCTCCTACACGACCTGCTACCATCCCTCACGTGTTTAGCCTTTTTCTTTTCTACACCTTCAAACCTCTCCTTTGTTAAACTTTCTAACACAGGCATTTCTTTTCAACTGGCTTTTCATTTATTTCTTGAGGAATTCTGTATAAGTTTTCAAGAAATGGGTCCTGTACAATTCCAAAGTTCATTAAAATCACGAATACACGTGGGATTAACGTAGTTGGTGGTTAAATCCTGTACCGCCAAGAGAACAGCACATTTTATTCGAAACTGACAAAAAAATCGCATTTGAAAACTTTCTGTAATGGTGGAAATTAATCATTGAGTCTGATGTGTATCTTATTATTTAAACATCTGATGTGTTACGTTTCGACCGACTATTCCACAAATTATTCTTTCTATGTTTGCAAAACATAAACCTGAAGCGCGTCAGATTTTTAAAGCAGGTGACTTTGTGATGGCTTTGAAATTCCACTCATATTTGTGACTATTAGTTCATTGCTAAATAATCTTGCTTGATCTGCCCATATAAAACTGGGATCATCATCTATAAACTATTATTTTGAAATAAAAATTCAAACATAATTTAATCCGGAATGAAGTAATGTAAAAAGAAGTTCTATACAAAAAAAAAAAAAAAAAAATCTGATGTGTTTCATTCACATGACGTTCTCTACATCTCTGCAACAAATTATTGTTAAAAAGCTTAGGCTTCTATTTACTTCATGCTAATCGAGAAAAATTTAGCAGAAATATTCCTATTACTTGCTACCTTGTAAGTAGAAGCGAAATAAGGGAGTACCATACGTTAAAGTGATAGTCAAAAGCTGGTTGCTATGTGACTGAAGTTCCTTTGTTTGAATGGACACGAGTTGACAAATTCCTGTATGAGAAAAGTATAAGTTTTTCAAAGCTGAAACCAAAAACAAGGGATATCTCAAAAACGATCAACTCCACGAAATTATTTTACATAACATAAACGGAGTGTTTTTATGTGCACTACATTTTTTGTGCAGTAAATTTTTGTCTATCTCTTACGGTTTAGCAGTTATACAAAATTCCGTAAAATTCATCCAGAATAAAGTAGTATTCAGAGGTTATTTCTGGCCGTTGTCTCTCACCTAGACGGCCGGGGTTTGATCCCAAGCGACCGCATATGAGATTTGTGGTGGACAAAACGGTGCTGGGGCGGGTTTTCTCCGGGTACTCCGGTTTCCCCCGCCATCGCATTCCACAGGTGCTCCATCATCATTCATGTATCATCAGTGTCACCGCCTGCGGTGCCATTAGTTAAAGCGGGCGTTAAACACTACCAAAAAAAAAAAAGAGGCTATTTCCAGAAAATTCAGGATAAATATATTATTTGTATATATCTTTAATATACGATATTTTATCCAAATCATTAGAGCCATTTTTGGGAAAATCAAAATTTTCGAACATAGTTCATGTAAAGGGTGGTTTGTGGTGGAGGATTTTCTTGAAAATCTTCGTGTCGTATTCTTGCAAGATACCAAACTGAAATACTAAGTTTAGTATTTAACGGTCTTTTCGTTTTTGAGCTGTGCTGTCCACAAACACACACAGATCTTTTTTCCAGAAATGCTTTTTTTGGATTCAGGGGCACCCAAAACATGTATTTTCGGTGAAATCTCGGTATCGAATTTTTGGGTGCATTACAATATCTTCTCTATACACTACGTACATAGTACGTGTAGAGAAAGTAAAAAGGGGGGGGGGGAATGTAGTAACATTAAATTTCTGCAACAAAATTTAAAATTTTATTTATGGATGCCCCTTAAATGCACGATTATTAGCGTCCCATTCTATGCTGAGCCTAAAAGACAGTTTCATTTTGCTCAGAGGCCACTTTATCAGATTTGAGGTTCTTTTGCGTGCCGTAAATCTACGACACGGGACCAACGGCTTTACTTTCCTTCCGAAGGAAGCCATGCTAAAGATTTTTGCAAAAAATCCATTACTCCTCTCCGGGTTTGATTCAGCGACCTTGGGAGGCTTGCATATCTCCAAAATATGGAGGACCACAATTTCTGCAAAACACTGTCTACTTGCAAGGAAACCAATTGACAGACAGACAAATACATGAATAGATGATAGATTATTGCTGTCTTCATTGGAATGCATAGCAACTTCAAGAAAATCAAAATGATTTACGACTTTAAATTATTTAAATCATTATCTTGTAAAGAGGGTTGGAGTCAAAAACATTTTGATTGTGATCTAAATGGGCCTTGTTCAACAATACGATGTAAACAGCCTATTTTTCATTGCCCAACCATAAAATGTAACTGGCAATCTCGGTCAAGAGAGCTAAAGGAAGAAAAGCAGTTATTTTCAATAATCCGCGTTGTCAGTTTTTACCCTTTGGGAACATTTATCTAACATTGCTAAGGAGCCAATCAAGGGAAAGCTCGACACTGAAAGTTAGCAATAACTGGAAAAATCTGATGTGTACCATTCACATGACTTTCTCCATATCCCTGCAACAAATAATTCTTAAAAAGCTTATACTTCTATTTACTTTATGCTAATCAGAAAAAAAAATAGTAGAAATAGTCTAATTACTCGCTTCCTTGTAAGTAGAAGCGAAATAAGGGACAACCGTAGGTTAAAGTGATAGTCAAAAGCTGGTTGCTATGTCAATGAAGTTCCTTTGTCTATATGGATAGGAGTTGACAAGTTCCTGTATGTGAAAAGTGCACGTTTTTCATAGCAGAAACAAAAAATAAGGAATGTCACAAAAACGACGAACTCCACGAAAAAAATGTATACAACATAAATTGTGTGTTTTAATGTGCTCTATATTTTTTTGTGTAGTAAGTTTTTGTCCATCTCTTACGGTTTAACAGTTATTCAAAACTTAGTAAAATTCATCCAGAATAAACTACTCTTCGAAGGCTATTCCCAGAAAATTCAAGATATACATTTTATTTGTCGGGTAAATATCTTTAATATACGAAATTTTAATAAAAATCGGTCGAGCCATTTTTGAGAAAATCGAAATTTTTTAAAAAAGTTTCATGTAAAGAGTAGTTGGGGGTGGGGGGATTTTTCTCAAAATCTTCGTGTCGCATCCCTGGAAGATACTAAACTTAAACACCAAGTTTGGTATTTTACCTACTTTTCGTTTTTGAGTTATCGTGTTCACAGACACACGGACACACACACACGGACCTTTTTGTGAAAATGCTTTTTTTGGATATTGGGGACCCTAAAACATATATTTCCGGTGTAATCTCGGTATCGAATTTTTGGGTGGAGTGCAATACTTTCTCTATACACTATGTACATAGTGCGTATGGAGAAAGTAAAAATTATGTGCAGAGATTCCTGTCAATCTAAGGCTGTGGGGGTAGGGGAAAAGATCGAGTTTTCTACCGGCGAGACTAATTGTCATAACAATTTACGGATACACAAAATACACTCGCTGCAGAAGTGTCGCAAATCGTTGATAAATCCTATAAAATGTTTATGATTAAGTAAATAGCTACTGTAACTAGCGATAAGTAAATTCTCGAAACTTTGCCATTGCAAATATTCCTCACAAAATTCCTATCTGTCTAATTTATCTTTCCTTTATCTAGCTCGTATGTATACAGTTGATAGAGAAGGTATTGTATTCCAATCAAAAATTCAATACCAAGATTTCACCGGAAATATATATTTATATATATATATATATATATATATGTTATGTTTTGAGACTCCGTGAATCCGAAAAAAAAATTAGAAAAAAGTCCGTGTGTGTATCTGTGTATGGCATAGCTCAAGAACTAAAAGTCGATTAAATACCAAACTTGGTATTTAAGTTCAGTATCTTCCCAGTATGCGACAAGAAGATTTTCATGAAAATTCTCCTACCTCCAACTATCCTTTACATGGAACATTTTTCGGATTTTTTTATTTTCTAAAAAAACGGTATAATACTTTTAATTAAATTACCGTATGTTAAAATATTCACATCACAAATAAAATGTATATTTTTAATTTCCTGAGAATAGCCTCTGAAGAGCTGTTGATTCTGGTTGGATTTTGCAAAATTTGCATAACGATTAAACCGTAAGAGACAGACAAAACCTTAGAACACAAAAAATGTAGATCTCGTTAAAATACATAATTTATGTCATTCATTTTTTTCTTGTAGGGTTGATCGTTTTAAAATTATTCATTGTTAATGTAAGACTTGAAGCTTTCACGGCGAATGTTATTCATTATGGCTTCACGGGTGATCAGCCGTGTCAGGTATATAAAATCCAAGCTTTCGACCATGGTCTTCATCAGGGACTGCAGAATGCAGTGGAGTGTGCAATGATCGAAAGCTTGGATTTTATATACCTGACACGGCTGATCACCCGTGAAGCCATAATGAATTATTTATTCATTGTTATTGGCTTAAGTTTTAAACGAAATCATTTTTTCTCATACCGGACTATGCAAAGTGCCGAACCTCAATTGTTTCACATAGCGACCAGCTCTTAAAATATTTGACTATCGCTTTAGTCTAATTGTTCCCTTTCTATTAACTAGGAAGGAAGTAATAAGACTAAAAGTGCTAATTTTTATCTAGATTAGCATGTAGATAAAAGAATAATCTTTTGTAAGAAAATTTTGCTTATGGAGCAGCTAGAGAAAGGTATGCGAATGGAACAAATCAGACTTTTTATATAAGTATAAACTAAGGAAACTGTTTGTTAATATTTCATCACATAAATAACTAACATTTATTTATATAGTTCATTTTCTTTCGTTAATATTGAACAGGCAATGTTGCGATAATGTCGCCCTCCGTGGTGTGGTGGTTACCATGTTAGCCCATGGTCCCCAAGGTTGTTAAGTTTAACTTTGGTGGAGGGTGATGTATATTTCGAACTTAAAAGTCCTTAGCATGGCTTTCTTCAGAAGGGAAGTAAAGCTGTTGGTCCTGTGCAAACTTATTTGCACGTAAATAAGTTACGTGCATACTTAGAAAGAAAAGATTCTGGCAAAATGCCACCATTTTCACGTTCGCGGAGTCGTGACTTCCTCCTACGGTGCCAACTATGGGGGACGAACTGAGCTCTCGTTACCATATCGGTTTGGCAGCAGTATTGTGGTTTAAATTCTAGCAAGAGCTAAGAAAGCTTGGCTAGGTGTCCTAAAATACGTGTGATGGAACTATAAAAGCGATCTTAAGTGTAACAATAATTTTAATGAGAAATGAAAGCCTTTTTAAAGAAAATCACAACAAAAAATCTGATGTGTTACACTCACGTGACTTTCTCTAGCTGTTCTACAAACTTCTTACATAACATTATTCTTCTTTGTGCACCTTGCTAATCGAGGTTCTTATTACTTAGTTCCTTATAAGTAGGAAGACAAGGGAATACACTAGGCTAAACGGATATTCAAATGTTTTAAAAGCTGTCGTTATGAGATTGTCATTACAAATCGCTTCTTTTCTTGGCCAGGAGTAGAACAAAAAAAAAAAAAAACGGACACTGCCGTCTGAAAAAAGTATAAGTACTTCACAACTGAAACTAATGACAATGAATACCTTGAAAATGGTAAGCTTCACGAAAAAAATGTATATGACGTAAGTTGTGTATTTTAAAAAAACATACATTTTTTGTAAAGTAAGTTTTTGTCTATATCTTACGGTTTACTAGTTATGCCAAATTAAGCAAAATTCATCCAGAATAAACAGGTCTTTACAACATATTCCCAGAAAATTCAAGATATATATTTTATTTGTCAGGTAGATATCTTTAATATACGATATTTTAATCAAAATCGTTAGAGCCATTTTTAAGAAAATCAAAATTTTCGAAAAAAGTTCCATGTAAAGGGTAGTTTGGGGTGGGAGGATTTTTCTCAAAATTTTCGTATCGCATCCCTGGACGATACTAAACTTAAATACCAAGTATGGTATTTTAGCTACTTTTCGTTTTTGAGTTATCGTGTTCACAGACACACGGACACACACACACACACACACGGATCTTTTTCTCAAAATGCTTTTTTTTTTTTTTTTTTTGGATACAGGGGGTCCTAAAACAGTATTTCCGGTGAAATCTCGGTATCGAATTTTTGGGTGGAATATAATACTTCTTTATCCCTATGTACATTGTACATACGGGGCTAGAGAAAGTAATTACTTCGATAAAGTTTCTAACACCATAATTCGACAGTAAACATTAAATTTTTCTATCTGGGAATATTCGCACATAAGTTGCCCTTACCCCAACTCTAAATTACAATTCTTAATTTTGCATTCATTAAGTATTAATGACAATTTCACTAACTTATAGAATGCTCTTAAACCTGAGCCATATTGGAGAATTCTGGTGCACCTAAGGAGATATTTAAGGCTGTTACATTTGATGTAAAACTGGAGGAGTGGCCCAGGCAAGGGTTCTGGGTGAAGTGGGGAGAAGTAGCGTATTAAAGGTACGGTCCAGAGCTAAATCGATTTGGCCGCGCCGTTGAGTTTCGTCCATATTTAGAATTCAGTGTTCGCCCTTACTTTTCAAACTTAGCAACCACGACGCTTCAAACAGTTAAACAGTAATAGCGTTGTTCAAATGTCATGTGTAGGCTTACCAACTTCTGAACTCTGAATTCCGGGAGAAAATTAGTTATAACAGCAAAGCTAGAAAAAGTTATATTAAACAGTTATGTGAACTTTTCCAGGCATCGGTAAACGTGCAAAAGTATTTCTTTTTACTTTCTCTACACGTACTATGTACATAGTGTACAGAGAAGGTATTACATTCCATTCAAAAATTCGACACCGAGATTTCGCCGGAAATTACGTTTTAGGGTCCCCTGTATCCAAACAAAGCATTTTTAGAAAAAGGTCCGTGTGTGTCTGTATGAGCACGATAACTCAAAAACAAAAAGCCGGTAAAACACCAAAATTGGTATTTTAAGAGATACACAAAAACTTACTGCACAAAAAATGTAGATCACGTTAAAACACACAATTTATGTCATACTTTTTCTTTTTCTTTCTTTTATTGAATTGACCATTTCTGGATATTCCTTGTTATTTGTTTCAGATTTAAAATACTTATACTGTATTCACAAAAAAAGTTGTAAACTCCCGGCCCTGCATAGAAACGGATTTCAACCACATGGCAACCAGCTTTTAAAACGTTTGACGTTCGTTTTAGCGTAGCGTAGTCCCTTATTACTTTCTCCATATGCACTATGTACATATTGTATAGAGAAAGTATTGCACTCCACCCAAAAATTCGATACCGAGATTTCACCGGAAATATATGTTTTAGGGTCCCCAATATCCAAAAAAAGCATTTTCACAAAAAGGTCCGCGCGCGCGCGCGCGTGTGTGTGTGTCCGTGTGTCTGTGAACACGATAACTCAAAAACGAAAAGTCGGTAAAATACCAAATTTGGTAATTAAGTTTAGTATCTTCCAGGGATGCGACACGAAGATTTTGAGAAAAATCCCCCACCCCCAACTACCCTTTACATGGAATTTTTTTCGAAAATTTTGATTTTCTCAAAAATTGCTCTAACGATTTTGATTCAAATTTCGTATATTAAACATATTTACCTGAAAAATAAAATGTATATCTTGAATCTTCTGGGAATAGCCTCTGAAGAGTAGTTTATTCTGGATGAATTTTACTAAATTTTGAATAACTGCTAAACCGTAAGATGTAGAGCACTTTAAAACACACAATTTATGTTATATACATTTTTTTCGTGGAGTTCGTCGTTTTTGTGACATTCCTTATTTTTGGTTTCTGCTATGAAAAACGTATACTTTTCTCATACAGGAACTTGTCAAATCCTATCCATATAAACAAAGGAACTTTGACATAGCAACCAGCTTTTGACTATCACTTTAACCTACGGTTGTCCCTTATTTCGCTTCTACTTACAAGGAAGCGAGTAATTAGACTATTTCTGCTATTTTGTTATGATTAGCATAAAGTAAATAGAAGTATAAGCTTTTTATGAATTATTTGTTGCAGGGATATGGAGAAAGTCATGTGAATGGTACACATCAGATTTTTTTTCTCTTCCGGTTGCAAGGAAGTAAGTAATTAATAAACTTTCTGCTAATATTTATCTCGATTTTCATAAAATAGATAGAAAAATGTCTTTTTAACAATATCAGATTTTTTAAAATTAACTTTCAAAGGTGAATATTGTATTCAACTCTTATTCAGGATTATTCTTAATTGGTGAACTATAGTCAGAAAGTATTACCACAATACAGTATTGAACTGTTTACTATAAAGTGCGGCTAATTTGGTTCTTAATTGGTTACTTTAGCCGAATGAATATGTTATTTCATAATTATACTAGCTACCTTCCTATATATTTTATATTTTGCACAAAGTGAAATTTTGAATTATTGCTGCCATAATAAAGCTGCTCAAAAGTTGGAGAAGTATATTAATTTTGCGATTATGACACTTTTTGAACTCCGCTACTACACGAGAGTAATAATTCGTTATATTCCATATTCCCACGATTTCTGAAGTGAGTTTTGAAAGACCGTATATTACACTGAAACCTCGATGTGAAATTTTCAGGTCGAAATAGCTCAGGTGAAGGGTAGACGAGGTAATGACACTTGGGAATATTCGGTAGAGAAGCGAACAGTCGACAGACAGTCGTGCCCACAGGATCCCCGATATTAACTATAAGCGGCATGACACTTGACACTTGCTGCGAGGGGACCGAAATAATTGACTTTGTTTGAAGGCACTACAAGCTGATGTAACCAACACCAGCGTTCTTCATATCCCACTTGGGTTCTGTGAGACGTCATTCCTAACAAAATACAGCCGCTGTTTATATAATTTCATACTTGCAACGGCGAAGTAGATCCCTAGGCTGCCCGAACGAGATGGCGCCGCGGTAAGGTGGGGTATTCCAGAGGTCCCGGGTTCGATCCCTGGCGGCCATTCTTTCTATCCCATGGATCCTTCAGGAGTTTTCATAATCACTGGGCGAATGTTGCAGTAGTCCACCGATTTGTTCTTCTGTTTTTGTAGCTTTACGTTCTTTAAACTGGTAGTTATATCAGTGAATGAAATCGGTGAAATGATGCTCGAATGATCTCGGAGTCCATGGAGCTTAAAGTTACTCGACAATCGCCTTCTCAAATCCAGATATTTTATTAAATTCATAGCATAAAAAGACAAAACAAACATGTAGTATTACATTATACAATGGAACATTGAATCAAATCTTATTCGGATAACTCGTAGATTCGAACTCCTCGCGATCTCTTCAATATGAGGAAGACGCGCTACCTGCAGACTACCGAGGCGGGCCCACCGTATTTCCTGTCCCTCCATGTCCTTCCATTATCATTCCTTCGCCTCGTTCTTCAGAGGTCAGGGAGGTGCTTTATTGCGGCATAGCAGGGGAAAAAGGGTCTTCTATGTAACTCTCACCGACCCCTGGCCGTCTTCTGATTCCGGGATATAAGAACCACCCCTTGGGGGCGTTGGACCCTATGCGAAGGCTCGTTCTAACTGTAGGAATCCTGTCATTGGTGTGCCGTCACTCCTGGCTCCGACTGCCTGGTGTATCATCCCTCCAAGTGGCGCTCCTCGTGGGGTAAGGTACAAAAACAGACTTTTTCAGTGCCGAGTCCCCTCTGAGTGTATCCCATCCTGTCCTATCCCTAGACTAAAACTGATCTGGGCACTACTGGAGGGTCTGTGTATGGAATGCCCCCAGAGGATTTTTTGTACTTATCTTCAAAAATATAAGTTTTAATACATGCTCTCTAAATTTTTTCGGACTGCTAAATCGCTGAAAATAGTGTTTTAGCGACCTACACATCATACTAACTTAAACAAGGCTTTAAACAAAATATTCTCATACTTAAACCGAGATTTTACAGCTGCATCTCCCATTCAATGATTTATTTATAGTACAAACTTATGTTTAGAAACGAGCGCACTGATGTATTGTTACGATCAATGCTTCTCAGGAGACACTGGTGCGATTCATAGCGTAGGATTCAGCCGGCTGTAGGATTATCTATACAGATCCTCTTTAATTGTTGTAATATGGTTTAGAATTAATTATTTCCTGTAAATGAGATGTTTCAGATTATATTTGAATTTCTCGTTAGTGAATGCCAGGTGTCGAGGGATCATCTCGTCGCCCACAGATGGCATTGCAGGACAAAATCACGACTTACGGACGCGAAATGACGGAATTTTGCCCTGGAACCTCCTTCTTTCACGGTATGAGGTTCTTTTACGTGCAAGTAAACATTATACGAGACACCGGCTTTTCTTCCCTTCCGAAGGAAGCCGTGCTAAGGATTTTTTGCGTCCAAAAAAATCCGTAGCCCTCCGCCAAGTTTGAACCTGTAACCCTGGGTTTTTGAGGCCAGAATGATATCCACTACACCACGGAAGGCGACAATATGATTTAGAGAGCTTGTTTAAAGAGCTTCAAAGTACTTAATGCTTAAAGAGCTATTAAAGCACTTCTCTAGCTATAGTTTGTCTCGACCTTAAAAGACAATATGGAGTTAAATGGGATATCTCTGTTTCTAATTAACATGTACATGTAGCCATTAGCTTCGACCTTTTCTAATCTCGCGCTGTCGCTAAGTTGCTGATAACATGGTATAAATATTTATTTGGTATAATTTTCAGCTTTGAACACATCCTCTGCAGCATATTTTTCTCAGATATCATTTTAGAATTTTTTATATTTCCGTTAGCCCTAATTTCTAAATTAAACGTAGTTTCCACCACAAGTCCAATATTTGCTTTTTCTATGCTTAGCTCGCAAAAACCATCCAGGTCTGAACGCCACATTATTTTTTCTTACTTACAGTAAGCCACGGTGCTGATAGATACATGCCTAGTTTTAATTCTCTATCTTTAATCAAATGAGCGTTATGCTTTTTAAATCAAAGATTTCCGGAAAATACTATACGCAGTAGGAAAGTGTCAGCGAAAAAGTTTTACTTTCTTTACATAGCACATGGTACGTAGAGAAGGTATTGCACTCCACCCAAATATTCGATACCGAGACTTCACCGGAAATACATGCTTTAGGGTTCCCTGCACAAAAATAATTTTTAGACAAAGATCTGTGTATGTATTGCTGTGCGTCTGTAATCACGATAACTCAAAATTGAAATGTCAGTAAAATACCAAACTGGGATTTAAGTTTAGTATCTTCCAAGGAAGCGACCTAGACGGCCGGGGTTCGATCCCAAGCGACCGCATGTGAGATTTGTGGTGGACAAAACGGCGCTGGGCGGGTTTTCTCCGGGTATTCCGGTTTTTCCCGCCATCGCATTCCACCGGTGCTCCATCATCATTCATGTATCATCAGTGTCACCGCCTGCGGTGCCATTAGTAGTTAAAGCGGGCGTTAAACACTACCAAAAAAAAAAAAAAGGAGGCGACACGAACATTTTTAGGGGAATTCCTTCAGCACAAACTACGCTTTACATGGAGAAATTTTCGAAAATTTTGATTTTCTCAAAAATGGCTCACGATTTTGATTAAAATACCACTAATTAAAGATATTTACATGAGTAATAAAATGTATACTTTGAATTTTTTGGGAATAGCCTGAGCTCTTCATTCCGGATGAATTTTGCGGAATTTTGCATAACTGGTAAGCCGTAAGAGATAAACAAAAACGTAGATCTTGTTAAAACACACAACTCATGCCATACCCATTTTTTCGTGGAGTTGACCATTTTAAAACGCTCTTTGTCATTGGTTTCAGTTTTAAAATAAACGTGAGACGCGCTGCAAAAGACAAAACCAGTGACAGCTTAAGTTTATCTTCCTGAGAAAACAAGAAAGGTGGCAGAAATAACAATGATTAGCCTATATGCACACGAAGAATATTATTCCCAAAATACCATATGTCTTGACGTATGTTTGTGGCAATCTCTGAGTTGAGGTGTCTGGCAAGAGATCATGGCCTCGTTGCTTACAGAATTCGTTGAACTGGTTCCACACACTCTCTGTTGTTTTTGTATTCTGCGGCTTCGAGTTTTCAACTCGTATGGTCTATCGCTGAAATAGTTCAGCGATAGACCTTTCCTCAAAACGTTTTGGAACTTCCGCCATTGCGTACGGGAATATCACTGCACACTGATACTATTATTATGAGACGAACATAAGTTCAGACAGAAAACAAATGCACGTGGATGTGATAATTTAAAAAAAAAAAAAAAAAAAAAAAAAAAAATCTGATGTGTACCATTCACATGACTTTCTCTATATCTCTGTAATAAATTATTCTTAAAAAGCTTATACTACTATTTACTTCCTGCTAATCTGAAAAAAATTAGCAGAAATAGCCTTATTACTTGCTTCCTTGTAAGTAGAACCGAAATAAGAGAGTACCATAGGTTAAAGTGATAGTCAAAAGCTGGTTGCTATGTGTCTGAAGTTCCTTTGTTTGTATGGACAGCAGTTGACAAATTCCTGTATGAGAAAAGCATAAGTTTTCATAGCAGAAACCAAAAACAAGGAATGTCTCAAAAACGATGAACTCCATGAAAAAATGTATATAACATAAATTGTGTGTTTTAACGTGCTCTACATTTTTTGTGTAGTAAGTTTTTGCCCATCTCTCTTAGCAGTTATTCAAAATTCCGTAAAATTCGCCAAGAATAAAGTACTCTTCAGAGGATATTCCCAGAAAATTCAAGATATACATTTTATTTGTCAGGTAAATAGCTTTGGTATACAATATTTTAATCAAAATCGTTAGAGCCATTTTTGAGAAAATCAAAATTTTCGAAAAATGTTCCATGTAAAGGATAGTTAAGGGTGGGGGGATTTCTCTCAAAATCTTCGTGTCGCATTCCTGGAAAATATTTAACTTAAATACCAAGTTTGGTATTTTACCGAGTTTTCGTTTTTGAGTTATCGTGCTCACAGACACACAGACCTTTTTCTGAAAATACTTTTTTTGGGGTACAGGGGACCCTAAAACTATATTTACGGTGAAATCTCGGTATCGAATTTTTTGGTGGAGTGCAATATCTTCTCTATACCCTATTACATAGTACGTATAGAGAAAGTAAAAAACAATTGCAGGTGGGTGTGATAAAAAACGATTAAAATGCAGATATAATGAGCTCCGATTGATTATAATTTTACGCGCCAATGTACTGGATTGGCCACTTCCTACAATCACGTGTCATGAACGAAATGGTCACAAATAATTGCTTTTTGCAAACAATACTATTATTTTCTTCCACACAGTAGTATAGAAAATGTATCCTTTCATAACTCTCAGAGTTATCTGACTTCGGATCGGAAACCTTTGCACAAATTGTGAAAATATTTTAAAGCATTAAGAGAAATACGTTGCTGTGACTTGTAAGCAGGAGACAACTTTTAATGTGCACATTTCCAGGAACTTGGAAACTCCCTCTTCATCCTACCCCTTGGAGACCACTCCAAGCTATTTGTAACGAGACTTTGTACTTAACGCCTTAATGACGTACCTTTACATTACAGGAATTAAAACACTCCCGTCTGCCTGTCGATTTTCTTCCCTTCTTTAAACTTTCCTAGCATTTTCCGTTACGTTAAATATCTTGTTATGTTTACAAAAGATCAAATAATTGAAATCTGTATCCATACATGAAACACTACAAATACTGTATTAAACACCAGAAAATTAGTCTTTATTCGCTTTTATTTGTAAGCAATAAATTATATTTCCAATGAAAATTTCTCAGTCTCTAAGAAGAGCGCATTTAAGAAGTTGTACCTTATACGGATACCTAATTTTTAGTTCCAATAAAATACTCTCCACTTAATAATACCAATACGAAATGACTAACTTCTGCAGAAACATTGGCTGTGCTTAAACAAGCATCGAAGAATTGCTCTCTCACATTGAGATCCATGATAAATGCTTTTGTTTAAAACCATGGAGCTTGAAAACGCACAACAGGAAAAGTCTTGGAGCACTTACCTCTTTCGGAAACAGGAAAATAAATATATTACTAGACAAATAACCTACGGTTTACCAATTATTCAACAAGTCACCCTGAAGGTTGAGGACTTCGCATCTATTCTGAGAAAAGATTATAAATATACGGTATTTCAAACATAATTAAAGTTATTTTGAGAAAATAAATAAGGAAAAATGTCCATATAAGGAGTAGTTTGAGGTGGAGGATTTTCATGAAAATTCTCGTGTGACATCCCATCGGGTGATGCTGAATTTAAATACCAAATTTCTTATTTAGCCGACTTTTCGTTTTTCAGTTATGGTATTCAAAGGCAAAGATAAACTCACATACTTTTTACTAAAAATGATTTTCTTTTATTTAGGAAACCTCCAAATGTGTGTTGATTTTTAGGTGGGATAAGAAAAGAAAAGAAGGTACCTTTTGCTCAAATAGAAATCATATCTAAAAAAAAAAAAATATGATTGTAGTAATAACAAACATTCGATAAAATAATAGTAGATAATTTTATATTGATGCTATAATAAATATAAACGCGGAGAGAAAGCTGTAGTAATATAAACGAGATAAATGTTAATTTATATTTTTCGGAGAGAAAGTCACAGCAATATAAAGGTGATATATATATATATATATATATATATATATATATATATATATTAATTTTACGATGGGAAAGTGGTGAGAATAAAAACGAAATAGATGTAAATTGAAATTTTGCTGAGAAAAAGCCATAGCAATATAAACGAAACATCTAAATTTAAAGAGAAAGTCATAGCAATATACACGAAACATGTAAATTTAAAGAGAAAGTCATAGCAATATACACGAAACATGTAAATTTAGAGAGAAAGTCATAGAAAAATAAACGAGACATGTAAATTTAGAGGGAAAGTCAAAGCAATATAACCGAAACTTGTAAATTTAGAGAGAAAGTCATAGCAATATAAACCAGACATGTACATTTAGAGAGAAAGTCGTAGCAATATAAACGAGACAGGTAAATTTAGAGAGAAAGTCGTAGCAATATAAACGAGACAGGTAAATTTAGAGAGAAAGTCATAGTAATATAAACGAGACATGTATATTTAGAGAGAAAGTCATAGTAATATAAACGAGACAGGTAAATTTAGAGAGAAAGTCATAGTAATATAAACGAGACAGGTAAATTTAGAGAGAAAGTCATAGTAATATAAACGAGACATGTATATTTAGAGAGAAAGTCATAGTAATATAAACGAGACAGGTAAATTTAGAGAGAAAGTCATAGTAATATAAACGAGACATGTAAATTTAGAGAGAAAGTCATAGTAATATAAACGAGACATGTATATTTAGAGAGAAAGTCATAGTAATATAAACGAGACAGGTAAATTTAGAGAGAAAGTCATAGTAATATAAACGAGACATGTATATTTAGAGAGAAAGTCATAGTAATATAAACGAGACAGGTAAATTTAGAGAGAAAGTCATAGTAATATAAACGAGACATGTATATTTAGAGAGAAAGTCATAGCAATATAAACGAGACAGGTAAATTTAGAGAGAAAGTCGTAGCAATATAAACGAGACAGGTAAATTTAGAGAGAAAGTCATAGTAATATAAACGAGACATGTATAGTTAGAGAGAAAGTCATAGCAATATAAACGAGACAGGTAAATTTAGAGAGAAAGTCGTAGCAATATTTAGGTTTTGCGGATAACAAAAAAATTAGTTATATAAACTGGATAGATGTAAATAAATGATCTTATTGACAATCATGGCAATATAAATGAGACAGATGTAAATTTAGATTTTGCGGAAAGTCTTAGCAATATACATTTACATAAAAATATAAATAACTTAATTTTACGGTGAGAAAATAGTGACAATATAACGAGACATGTAAATTGATGATGTTTGCGGACAGAAAGTCATAGCAATATAAACGAGAGATACAAATGAGTTTTTGTAGACAGAATGTCATAGCAATATAGACAAGATATATGTAAATTAATTTTACGCTAGGAAAGTCGTGACAATATAAACGAGATAAATATAAATTAATACTTTTGTGGAGATGTAATTGATGATTTTGCGGATTTTTGGTAGTGTTTAACGCTCGCTTTTACTACTTGTGGCACCGCAGGCGATGATATTGCGAATACATGGAATGAAAATCGAGCACCAGTGGAATGCAATGGCAGGGGAAATCGGAGAACCCTGAAGAAACCTGCCCTACGCTACTTTGTCCACCACAAATCTCACATGTGATCGCTTGGGATTGAACCCAGGTGAGAGGCGAGTGGTTTAAGCACTCGGCCACGGCGCGGCCGTTGATTTTGCGGAGAGAACGCCATCCCAATATAAACGAAATAGATATAATTTGATGATTTTGCGAGAGAAATTGTGCAATACAAACGAGGTGTAATTTGATGATTTTGAGAGAAAATCGTGGCAATATAAAGGAGATAGATATATAATTTTAAGAAGAAAAAGTCGTGTGGCAATAGTAATCACTGAGTAGGTGAAGTGAGAACTTACCATGCACTAAAAGCTGCTTAAAGAGTCTAAAATAGAAGAATCCTTAGACACAAAGGCTGTGTTATTTTCTACAGAGGCGCTTTTAACGCAAATGCAGAAATGGTCTCAGATCAGCGCCGTCTTGTTAACATTTTTCTACGTCCTAATCTTCAAGTTTTCCCTAGAGTACCATCCTCTCTTCGCCGCTAAAGCCTTGCCTTTTTTTCAGGCAAGTAAAAAAGACGCAACCCTTGCCGTGTTAATTTAATAACCTCGTTGACATGCTTCGTTTCGAGAAATCGATATGAAAGGCGTCGTCGACCGGATACCGGGCAAGCTAAAGCAGCAGCTCTCAACAAATAGCTCGAGAGTGTTTTGTTAGGTAATGGATACATATCACTTTTAAGGCGCAATCGTGCATATGCGTACCCGGCTTCAAAAATGCTTTCTCTTTGGTGCACCAGACTGCAGAGCTGGAGTAATTGGAGGATGCCGCGCAGGCAACAATGACAAATGAGAGAGGCAACATCTCCTTGACGTCACATCTAACAATGTCCGACCACCGGAACCACCGAAAACAAGTTGTTCTCTGCTGTGTGTTCTTAAGAAGCTGGGAAAAGTTGTTCTTTTAATGGTACCGTTTCAGGAGTTCCGGTTATCTATAAAGAAACATCTTCAAAGAACAGTTACATTTTGTTTCCACTCCAAAAACCTTCGAAGCTGAGATTCAGAAAAGGCCATTTCGCTGGTCGTAGCAATGAAATAAAAATGACACAACAGATAACAAATCGCTGTACTTTCAGCAAGTTCTAGTGCTTTATTATTTTGTCAAAATGCAGAAACTACAGAAAGTGTTCGTACACAATAAAAAAAATCACGACCTTTTTTACCCATTCAACAAAGTGTGTTAAAAAATCTGATGTGTTTCATCCACATGCCTTTCTCTACATTGCTATAATAAATTACTGTTAAAAAGCTTATCCTTCTATCTAGTTTATCATAATCAAGATAAACATTAGCAGAAATGTTCTTAATTACTTGCCTCCTTGGAAGTAGAGGAAAACAAGGAAATGCACTGGGCTAAAACGAATCTCAAATCTCTTAAAAGCTGGTTGCCATGTGGTTGAAATCCGTTTCTATGCAGGGCCACGAGTTTACAACTTTCTTTGTGAAAAAAGTATAAGTATTTTAAATCTGAAACAAATAACAAGGAATATCTCAGAAATGGTCAATTGCACGAAAAAAAAAATGTGTATAGCATAAACTGTGTTTTAACGTCATCTACATTTTTTGTGTAGTAAGTTTCGGTCTATCTCTTACGGTATACCAGTTACGCAAAATTCAACAAAATTTATTCAGAATAAAGAGGTCTTTAGGGGGCTATTCTCAGAAAAGTCAATATATACATTTTATTTGCCATATCTTTAATACACGTCATTTTAATCAAAATCGTTAGAGCTATTTTTGAGAAAATCAAAATCTTCGGACATCTGAAGGGTAGTCGCCTCTCACCTAGACGGCCCGGGTTCGATCCCAAGTGACCGCATGTGAGATTTGCGGTGGACAAAGCGGCGCTGAGGCGGGTTTTCTCCGGGTTCTCCGGTTTTCCCAGCCATCGCATTCCACCGGTGCTCCGTCTTCATTCATGTATCATCAGTGTCACCGCCTGCGGTGCCATAAGTAGTTAAAGCGGGCGTTAAACACTACCAAATAAATAAACGAAGATTTTCAAAGAAATCCCCTACTCCAACTATTCTTTACATGCAAAAAAATTTCGAAAATTTTGATTTTCTCACAAATGGCTCTAACGATTTTGATTAAAATACCGTAAAGGTATTAAAGGTATTTGCATGACAAATATGTGTATCTTCAATTTTCTGGGAATAGCCTCTGAAGAGCTATTTTAAATGACTTTTGTTGAATTTTGCATAACTGATAAACCGCAAGAGATAGACAAAAACTTACAACACAAAAATGTAAACACATAAGTTATGTCATGTACATTTTTTTTCGTGGGGTTAACCATTTCCGAGAAATTCCTTGTTATTAGTTTCAGTTTTAAAATACTTAAACATTTCTCATACAGGAACATGTCAACTCCTGGACACGCAAAGAAAGAGATTTCAATCCCATAGCAACCACATTTTAAAAAAAAATTGACTATCGGTTTAGCCTAATGTAATTCCTTTATTTCCGTTCTACTTACAAGGAACTAAATAATAAGGTCGTATCTGTTAATGTTCTAAAGAATGAAATAGAAGAAAAAGCTTATTAACAATAATTTATTATTGCTACAGAGATGAAGAGGAACACATTAGATTTTTTTCGTTGAGTTGAACGTTTTTGAGATACTTCTTGTTAGTGGTTTCATTTTAAAATAGGCACTTAAAACGTTTCTCATTCGGGAACTTGACAACTCCTAGCCAAGCAAAGAAACGGGTTTCAATCCCATAGCAACCACATTTTAAAACATTTGACTGTCGGTTTAGCCTAGTGTGTTCCCTTTTTCTCTCCTACTTAAAAGAACTAAGTAATAAGACCGTTTCTGCTAATGTTTATCTCGATTGGCATGAAGTAGATAGAAGAATAAGCCTATTAGCAATAATTTGTTACAAGGATGTAATCAAAGTCATGTGAATGGAGCACGTCGGATTTTTTAAACATCTAAACTATAAAATAAAATATATGTGTTTGTTTGTTAAATAGATTGTCATAAAGATTGACAGTAATAACATAAAACACAAAGGCAAAGCATGTATTTCAGCGAGACTCGATCAGGTTGCATGTTAATATCCCGGAAATATCAGAGCTGGGAGCCAGTTCAGTGAATAATAACGTCCCTATGGCAGTAAACACGCGCACAAAGGAGAAAGGTAGGCAGAAGAAGTCGTAATGAAAGGATGCCTCCTTAACTAACCGCTACGCCCCTTGCCCCTTTTCCTATTTTTCGGCTGAGGTTCTGCCCAAAAAGGAACACAACAGGCGTAGCAGCTGCACCACGTGTTCCAGGGGTGACCACAGTTGTACCGCAGTCTGGTCAGCATGACCTGTTACATTCTCTATCCGTATCTCATCACACGGTTTCTGTACATATATGGATAGCTAATCTTATCCGACATCTAAATCAGAAATACTTAATACTTCAGAAAATAACAATTTTCGAAAAATCTTCCAAGTAAAAGGTAGTTTGGGGTGGAGTGATTTTTCTTGAAATGCTTTGTGTCGCATCCTTGGAAGATGCTGAAGAACTTAAAATATCAATTTTGAAAATTAACCGACTTTTCGTTTTTGAGCGCTGATAGATTAGATAGACAGATAGATATTTCACTTCAATAATTACATGGTTTAATTCACACCTACAATTCTGTAATACCTAAATTCTATATTTTACCTATTACATCTCATTTTCTCACGTCACTGAGTTGCTACATTTCTGAGGACCCATAGCATCAACACCATATTATTTAGCTACGGTGTTCTCACTCACACACACGCGCGGACCTTTTTCTAAAAACGTTTTTTTTATTTAGGAGACCTCCAAATATGAAATCTCGATATCGAACTTTTGGGATGGAATACAATACCTTCCCTACCTACTAAGCACCTAATAAGTGTACAAAAAGTAAAAACTTAATGACGTTACTCAATCCGCAACTCTGGAAGTATTGCTCTAATGCAGTTCTATCACTTTAGAAGCTCTGAAAGAAAACATATTTTGTTTCGCATTTGTCAGTTGCGTATGCTAGTTACTTTCTCTACAGGAACTATGTACATAATGTATAGAGGAAGTATTGTAATTCACCCAAACATTTGATGTAGAAATTTAACCCAAAATGTTTTGAGGTCTCCTGAGTGCGAAAAAAGCATTTTTACTTTATCTACACGGACTATGTACATAGTGTATATAGAAGATATTGTAATGCACCCAAACAGTTGATACCAAGATTTCACTTTTTTCTTCATTTTTTTTTCCCTCGTGGAGCTGACGGTTTTTGGGATACTTCTTGTTTTTAGTTTTAGTTTTAAAATTCTTTACGTTTCTCATGCTTGTCAATTGTCAACTCCTGGCCATACAAATAATCGATTTCAATACCATAGCAAGCTCATTTTAAAACATTGACTATCGGTTTAGCCTAGTGTATTCGCCTACTTCCCTTCTACTTATAAGGAACTATGTAATAAGACCGTTTCTGCTAATGTTTATCTCGATATTCATGAAGTAGATAGAATAAGCTTATTAACAATAATTTGTTACAGAGACGTAGAGAAATTCATGTAAATGGAACATCAGATTTTTAGAAAAAGATCCATGTCTGTCTGTGGACAGCATAGCTCAAAAACGAAAATACCGTTAAATACCAAAATTAGTATTTGGGTTTAGTATCTTCCAAGGATGCGACGCGAAGATTTTCAAGAAAATCCCCCCCCCCCACCACAAGCTATCCTTTACGTGAAAACATGTTCGTACATTTTGATTTTCTAAAAAATGGCTCTAAAATTTTTGATTAAAATATCGTGTATCAAAGATATTTACATCACAAATAAAATACATGTTACATTTTCTGGAATAACCTCTGAAGATATGTTTATTCTGGGTGAATTTTGATGAATTTTGCAAACTGTAAGAGATAAGCAAAAACTTGCTGCACAAAATATGCAGATCTCATTAAAACACACAATTTATGTCATTTACATTTTTTTCGTGGAGCTGATCATTTATTAGATATTTCTTGTTATTGGTTTCAGTTTTAAACTACTCTAACCTTTCACATAGGGAATTTGTCAACTCTTGGCAATGCAAAGAAACGGATTTCAACCACATGGCAACCAGCTTTTAGAAGATTTGACTATCGATTTAGCCTAGTGCATTCCCTTTTTACTTTCGCTTGCCTCGTATGTACAATGTACATAGGGATTGAGAAGTATTGCATTCCACCCAAAAATTCGATGTCGAGATTTCACCGTAAATATATGTTTTAGGACCCCCTGAATCAAAAAAAAAACATTTCCAGAAAAAGGTCCGTGTGTGTGTGAGTGTGTCCGTGAACACGATAACTCAAAAACGAAAAGTCGCTAAAATACCAAACTTGGTATTTAAGTTCAGTATCTTCCAGGGATGCGACACGAAGATTTTGACAAAAATCCCCCCACCCCAAACTACCCTTTACATGGAACTTTTTTCGAAAATTTTGATTTTCTTAAAAATGGCTCTAACAATTTTGATTAAAATTTCGTATATTAAAGATATTTACCTGACAAATATATATGTATATTTTGAATTTTCTGGGAATAGCCTCTCAAGACTACTTTATTCTGGATGAATTTTTCATAACTACTAAACCGTAAGAGATGGACAAAAACTGAACCCACAAAAAATGTAGAGCACGTTAAAACACACAATTTATGTTATATACATTTTTTTTCGTGGAGTTGATCGTTTTTGAGATATTCCTTTTTCTTGGTTTCAGCTTTGAAAAACTTATACTTTTCTCATACAGGAATTTGTCAACTCCTGTCCATACAAAGGAACATCAGTTACATAGCAACCGGCTTTTGGCTTTCACTTTAACCTATGGTACTCCCTTATTTCGCTTCTACTTACAATAAATCAAGAAATAAAGACTATTTCTGCTAATTTTTCTCGATTAGCATGAAATAAATAAAAGATAAGCTTATTAACAATCATAATTTACAGAGATGTAGAGAAAGTCATGTGAATGGAACACATCAGATTTTTTTCCTTTCTACTTACAAGAAAGCAAGCAATACGCCCATTTCTGCTAATGTTTATCTCGATTATATGAAGTGAATGGGAGAATAAACTTTTTAATAGCAATGAGTTATCGAGATGTATCTTTTTTTAAAACCGAACATTTACACAATATATTTTTGCTAGTTGATATTAAGTTTGCCACACATAAAAATACCTGCAATGCACGGGAAGAGGGAAGCCGATAACTCCCTGGAATGCTGCTTACCTGTAACAAGGAGAAAAGAGAAAGAGTAAACAAAAAGTTGCACTTCACAAAGCCAGCAATATTAATTAAAGTAAGCGCCAGGCACGGTGCTGACACAAGGGCATAGGATGATTATCCAACTGAAATGCACATTAGCACACACGTGAAAAGAGGTCAAAGAGCTGTTCTATTAAAGGAGACTGTAATCAATGCAGCCAAATGCAAACGAGAAGGGAAAAAGGAATAAACGATTTGCATCTGCAGTCTAGATTCTTTCATTTCAACCTCTTTCTTTTTATCTTTTTTTCTTTTAGTCATACATGCTGCGATTCCGTGCTTCTCGTTATTATGATTTCCAATATTAGTTTTTCTTCCGTCTTCTTTAAAAATATAGAGGGTGAAAATGAACCTAGTGCAGTAAGTACGAGGTACGTCCAGAAAGTAAGCTTCGTTTGGTAATAGAATTAAATTGTGTACAGATACAGAATAATTATTTATTGCACAAAATTCTACAACTCTTAAACTACTTTTCCTTAAGTTTTGCAAGCATTTGTCATAGCGTGGCACAAGTTTTTGTATACCTTCTTCATAGAAGTTTGCCGCCTGTGTCTTCAAAAAGTTGGAAACATTTTCTTTCAGCTCTTCGTCATTGTTGAAGTGTTGACCGCCAAGGAAAGACTTGAGATGTAAGAACAGATGAAAGTCGCTAGGAGCGAGGATGGTCAAACACGTCCCAGCCAAATCCCTCTAGGAGGTTCTTGTGTAACCAAAGATGGACGCCCACTTCGTTCTTCATCGTGCACTTCACTACGTCCTTCATTGAACTGTCGGACCCATCTTCTCACCATTGAACCACTCATTGCATTTTGTCCGTAAACTTCGCAAATTTGCCGATAAATTTCAATTGGTTTCACTTTCCTAGCATTCAGAAAACGAATCACAGATCTGATTTCACAAGTGGCGGGATTTTCAATCAACACCGACATTATAAACAAGCACAACAAAGCGTATGTGGCTGACAGCGATCTGAAAATGGCTTACGTTTCTTCTCCTTGATACAGAGCGTCTACCGCGCATGTGCGGAACTGCGATCACAGCGCTGCAGCGGAGATGAATTGAAACGGAACTTACTTTCTGGACGTACCTCGCATATAGAATGATTTCATGTTATAAAGGCAATAGCAATTTCTCATGTAAATAGCGCACTTTCCTTGGCGACAGACGGCCTTCTTTCTTTCTATTCTTGGGCTTCTCCCACAAGTAGGTTCGTTTCGCGTATTCAAATCCAAATCAGAATTAACATGTTGTAAACATGCGGCTTAATACTGGGAATATTGTCATATTCTTAATGCATATTGATTGAAGAAAGCAAAATGTTGATATTTCGGAAATTTACTAAGGTCTACTCCATTAACATTATTGCATATCTATTGTCATGTGACTATTCACCTCTCATTGGCTATTGCCCAGGAGTATACGAAATAACTTCTTATATAATACGATAATTTGCGGTAATATATTAGAAGAGAATTGTGAAATTCACTTTTTGATAACCGTATTATAAAATACTGATGGTCGGGAGTTTGCAACACCCCCCCCCCCAAGGACTCATCTCGAAGTATTTTTTTTTTTCCATCTACAATTTCAAACCATTTCTTTGGATTCATATTTTGAATTCTGCGCCTTTATTGTAAAGGAGCACTCTCTGATAAAATTGTTTGCTACACTGACTACGCTCACAAAATATCACACTGATATCGCAGATTGAGCTGCGATTTTATGGTGAAAATACATCGAAAACAAAAACACCCTTATATCGGCCATCTCTCCCTCAGGGCCCCCAACCGGCGGAAAAAAATAATGTTTTAAGTTGTAACGACTACAATTAGTTCTGTCTTCCACCCAACGACCAGTTCTATAACATGCGAGGCGCTAATAACGAACTTCGGCAGCACCACCGAGGCTACTAAAGATAACTTACAATCAAGATATAATATACGAAGACCAAATCGGCAACAAGTACGCTTCATTTCCAGTGAGGTGTGCTTCCAAGAAAAACACTGAATAGATAAAAATTGCACATTTATATAAGTTTTCTCGTTTAATAATATTAAAAAAACATTATATTCTTGTAGCATAGTATATTATCGCCTGACCTTATAGGGTTGTATATCGCTATTCGAAAGTGACATTGGACGATCGGGTTAAAGGTGGAAAGAAATTGTGAGCGGAAGGATACATACCAGCGGGACAATGTTAAAGAAACAACATTTATAATAAAATGTTCAGGTAAATGGCAGTTTAAAATGCGCAGTTTCATATAACTTAATGACAAATAATGTTTGTTATTAAATACACCAGCAGTACATTTTGAACACTGAAGAATTTTTATTAGATTTTCTCCTGCCTTTCTCCACATAGGGAGGTTTTTTTTTTTTTTCCTTTCTTTCTTTTTTTAAACTAGCCATTCCACTTGCAAATGACTGGGCAGAGCATTAATATTCTGCTTGGAAGAGATGTTCTTATTCTTTTGATTGGCATTTTTATTTTCTAGTTACCACTGCCACATCGGCACCTGTTTTTCTGGCTTCAATACTTGTTTTACCCATCTAACCACCGTCCGGTTTCGAGAGCAAGTGTCCAGCTTTCGACCAACAATCTGGTTTTGGCCTGTCCTTTGACCCGATGGGTCAGGTTGGACGGTGAATAAAGAAATGGGTCCTCAAATGAGTCCGGGGCCCAAAGAGCTTAGTTACCTCACATTCATCTTCTCAGGATAAGGGAAACATTCGGAGAAAAAATATCCAGATAGCTCACCCTAACCGATATTCGAACTTGTGCCTTGCAGAATATAAAGCAGTCGAGCTATACATCAGATTGTATGAAATTAAAGCCTACAATTTATTGGGAAGACTCGTAATGACGTTAGAAAACACGGTACCATAAAAATCGGTAATTGTAAAAAATAAATAACATGAAAGGTATTTAAATCGTATCTATATACGAAAATGATAACCATGAATATAGAAAGAAATGCAAAAAATATCCAGAATGAAGAGATCAGAGGATATTTTCAGAGAATTCAAGATATACATTTCATTCATTAAGAAAAACGACTTAAACATATAGTATTTTAATCAAAATCACTAGAGAAAATCAACATTTTCAAAAAAAATTCCTTGTGAAGGGTAGAGTCGGGGATTTCCTCGAAAATCTTCGTGTTGCATCCCTGGAAGATATTGATCATAAATACAAGTTTGGTACTAGCCGACTTTTCGGCTTTAAGTTATGCTACTCTCTCTCTCTCTCTCTCTCTCTCTCTCTCAAACACACACACACACACACACACACAAATTGCTCTTTCTGGATTCAGTCAATCTCGAGGCGAGTATATCCGGTGTGATATTGGTATCGATTTTTAAGGTTACTTTTTGGTTACATTAGTTCCCTTATTTTACTAAACATAGTAAAAATCTAATCAAATTATTTTATCAAGCACCGTAATAGGACTCTTAGTTTTGTAGTTCGAAATTGTGTTCCAAGAGATCGAAAAATTATGAGAGTTCAACCAATCAGGGGATGGGGTTAGGAAAATGGGAGACGTCGAAAATACATTTACTGAACACACGTTTAAACGCTTTATGTCCACTTATTCAAAATATATAAGTACTAGAACAATAAAAGTTCTAGAAATGCTTAACATTTTGAGTCGCAGAAGGTACAAGAGTTTAAAAAAAATTAGTATACCCATGTGGCACGCAAAATAGGTTTAAACTATTACTAAAAGCCATAATATCGCTGCAAATTATTGGTGGCACTGTGAAATAAGCACATTAATTTGATCTTGTTTGGCTTTGCTCGTATTTTGCTATTTCAAAAGTACGTCACAAATAAAATGCTTTATAAATAATTTAGCATTACAAAATGTCAAAACGTGCGCATGAATGAATACAAGAAGATGCCACTAATGTTTTGTTCCTTGTGGCGGTTTCCGATTTTGCCTTATCGTTTCAGATAATACACTAACATCCGTTAACATATACATATGCTGATTTGCAATCGCTACTAAAAATGTCGATAATCATACATTTGAATAATTTCTATTATTACTATGCTGGAAATAGGACCAAAGTTTACCGAGATTATCGTATTCATTTCGCTTGCTTTATTAAACTGCAATGCCCAAAATTTTAGAATTTAGTTATGGTTTGATTTTGGAAACAGGTTACCTATATGAAGAGAGGCGCTAAGGACTGGTCATTCTGCATAAAATCGTTTCAGTTTTTTTTTTTTTTTTTTCTGGTTATACTAAGTTAGTTATTTACTGTAACTCCTAAGTGGAGCATAGGGAATCGTTACGATGTTTCCGTGATGGATTTGAATTTCTAGTTCGTGAGTTAGCCGCTATGCGCCAAGTAACGACGGCGGATCAGCTCGTCGACAACAGATGGCACTGTAAGAAAAAATCACGACTTGCGGGCGCGAAATGGCGAGATTTTGTCCAGGAACTTTCTTCTTTCAAGGTATGGGGTTATTTTACGTGCAAATAAACATTACACGGACCGCCGGCTTTACTCTCCTTCCAAAGGAAGTCATGGGAAGGACTTTTGGTCCGAAAAAATCCATCCCCCTCCGCCAGGCTTAAACCTGTTCTCTTGGATTTTATAAGCTAGCATGATAACCAGTACACCACGGAAGGTGACGGTTATACCCAAATTAACGTAGAATCGGAGCGTTCATTTAAGGCAGAAAAGTGGCCCACATAAGAACGAGAGGATTTAGGCTGGTGCCAACGTTAGAAAATAGCCCCGTCCTGCCAACAAAAGTAATAATAATAATAATAATAATAACAACAATAATAATAATAAATTCTCGGCTTAAAATACCATTTTCCTAGCAGCCTTATCCAGATGGTTGAACCAGCTTTAGCATCTTGAAGTCGACGTAGCCTATATAGCCCAATCCTTGAATAATAATAATAATAATAATAATAATAATAATAATAATAATAATAATAATAATCGAAATTCTTATAGCCCAAAGGCAATACTGAAGTTGACAAATACATCGAAATAATATGCTCTTGGCGACAGTAACGCAGACTTCGTTTCCACATCATTTCAAATGAAGTTAGGTTGCTAATCAAGAAAATATATTAAAATTAATTATAAATGGGTTTTCTTCTCGAATTTAAAATATTTAATTTACTTTTTAAGACAAAGTGGTTCTTCATTTATAGTTGTGAAGGATATTTAGTTTAACTTAAAATCTTCAATGCATTAATAGTGTATATATATATATATATACTAAGAAGGACTTATCAGGTCGAGAATGTATATTGGGAATACGAGGCCCGCAGGGCATTCGAGACATGATAAATAACTTACAGTTCGTGGTTAGCCAATTACTTTTTGAAATATTTGAAAAAACAACAACAATAAATCAAAATTGATTTTCAATATTTTATTGAACATTAAAAAAATATGAATTCTCAATGTGAACAAATTAAAGGCTACAAAGCCTTCTTATACACTCTTTTGTTAATGAATTTTGCAATAGATTTTTTACTTGAAGTAGCACATGTCGAGTGTTACGTCATTTCCTAATTGTACTGTAAGTATTAATGACCTTTCAAACCCTTAATGGAAGTACTTAAACTGCTTGTTGGTATGTCAATTAATAGATGCATTGTAAATTTAGCTTACATTAAGAAATATGTGTTCAGAATGATTAACTTACCTATTAAGTATTTTAAAAAAATGTTTTTTCTTAATTGTTTCATTGTTTAACTTTAATGGTCATATCGGAGGCTTTGCTTGTGAAACAACTCATATGTTGAAATGTAATGTTATATTATTCTTACTAATTAAGGTTAATGTCCTTAACAGTTCTTATCGGATGATGAATGGATGAAATGAGAAGATGAATCCCAAACGTTTCGTGACATTCACATTTTCACGATAAGGGACAATGATAGTTATAGTTGCTTGGCTACTAGTTTTTGTTGTGTATGCATGTTCGTTTATCACATTTCATAATGTCAACAACGGAGCACGTTTGTACATAAAGTTTTGTGTTTTTACTTGCTCCATATGCACGATGTACATAGTGTATAGAGAAAGTATTGCACTCCACCAAAAATTCGATACCGAGATTTCACCGGAAATATATGTTTTAGGGTCCCCAATATCAAAAAAAAAAGCATTTTCACAAAAAGATCCGTGTGTGTGTGTGTGTGTGTGTGTGTGTGTGTGTGTGTGTGTGTGTGTGTGTGTGTGAACACGATAACTCAAAAACGAAAAGTCGGTAAAATACCAAACTTGGTATTTAAGTTTAGTATATTCCAGGGATGCGACACGACGATTTTGAGAAGAATCCCCCCACCCCCAACTACCCTTTACATGGAACTTTTTTCGAAAATTTTGATTTTCTCAAAAATGGCTCTAACGATTTTGATTAAAATTTCGGATATCAAACATATTTACCTGACAAATGAAATGTATATCTTAATTTTCTCGGAATAGCCTCTGAAGAGTAGTTTATTCTGGATGAATTTTACTAAATTTTGAATGACTGCTAAACCGTAAGAGATGGACAAAAACTTACTATACAAAAAACGTGGAGCACTTTAAAACACACAATTTATGTTATATACATTTTTTTCGTGGAGTTCGTCGTTTTTGTGACATTCCTTATTTTTGGTTTCTGCTATGAAAAACGTATACTTTTCTCATACAGGAACTTGTCAACTCCTATCCATATACACAAAGGAACTTCACTGGCTGATATAGCAACCAGCTTTTGACTATCACTTTAACCTACGGTTGTCCCTTATTTCGCTTCTACTTACAAGGAAGCGAGTAATAAGACTATTTCTGCTAATTTTTTCTGATTAGCATAAAGTAAATAGAAGTATAAGCTTTTTAAGAATTATTTGTTGCAGGGATATGGAGAAAGTCATGTGAATGGTACACATCAGATTTTTTTCAACTAATCTCCATCAGAGACATTGAGAAAGGTGGAAGAGGCTTATGGTGAAGCAGCGGTGAAGAAAGTTCATGTGTAGAAAAGGCATAAATGTTTCATTCAAAGTTTCAAACGCTGAAGACAGGGCATTACGACAGGTTTCTGAAAATGGCCTCCAGTTTCTTTAAACGCGGTGGCAGAAGTGTGTCACTGAGGAAGGGAACTATTTTTAAGGAAATGGCGAGTTATTTATGGACGCTCTTGAACTACTCTGGTTCTCAGCTTAATTTTGCTCAGAGGCCTCTCTATCAGGCTTGAGGTTCTTTTACGTGCCGTAAATCTACGACACCTCGGAGGGCGACTCAATTTTCTTATGGTAACTTGTTACACATTCTGGGAACTTTCTGAATGTAGTATCGGTAACTCCTAACCGTTTTCACAACGTTTCTTATATGCTAATACTTCACCACCGTTAAGATCTATTGTCTAGATGGAATAATGATAAACAATCTATCCCACCCATCCCAGAAACATTATTGTACACTCGTCACACTTTGACCACTCCAGAATCGTAAACCGCCAGTCTGTGGTCGATGTTGCCACATTTATGATGGAAATAAATACTGTATTGCAACCTCGTGATACCTCGATGGCAATTTTTCTCGGCCTTCTGTGAACGCACTGACAGGAACATGTATACCTTGAACGCTTTATGTCTGGAATAAATACATAAATAAAAAGAAAGCAGACGTTATGTAGTCTAAGGTTAATGCCGCATTGCTTTCAAACCTGTTTGACGTGAGCATCCTTCCCGCGTGACTTTTTAAAGTCTTATATCATTACTGGACAAAAAAATTATGCGCGCAGGCCTACACATGAAACAATAATACAAAATGGACTGTTGGAATACAGAGTTGTCAGGATCACAGGGTTGCGATATTTTGCAATTTGGGCTACTAGGAAACCATATGAATAGATTAAAGGCATAACCCACATGTACCAAACACAGAATGTTTCGTCAACCAATTTCTATTGACTAAAGGATCATGAGACTTTTGACACAAACTGGCAATTTTGTTCACTATTTCCACAAGGATTATGTGAACAGTGAAACCATTATTTTACATTCTCTACTTCGTACGTAATACATAGGTTGAGAAGGTATTGGATGCTGAAAGTTCACTTAAATACACGTTTTAGGTCACCTGAATAAATATTTTTTTTTTACAAAAATATTTCCTCAATATTTTATTTCCTCAAGGATTATGTGAACAGTGAAACCGTTATTTTACATTCTCAACTTCGTAGTAGTATATAGGCTAAGAAGGTATTGGATCCCCCCCACCCAAAATTCGATACTGAAAGTTCACTTAAAATACACGTTTTGTCACCTAAATAAATAAATAACATTATTTTTTAGAAAACGTCTGTGAGTATGGACAGTATAACTCAAATATGAAAAGTAGCTTGAATACCAAACTTGATATTTAGATTTCGCATCTTCCAATGTTGATTTTCTTCCAATGTGATGATTTTGAAATGCCGTTCCCTTTGCTTGACCAGCATAAAGAAAAACGAATACCGACTTTAGGTTTGAGAAAAGTTTAGGTAGTTTAACATTGAAACCAATAACAGGAAATCGGAAACGGTTAACTCTACACAAAAAAGTATGACATAAATGATGATTTCTACAAAAACTAAATTTTTTGTGCAGTAAGATTTTGTTTATTTCTTACGTTTTATCGTTATACAGTCCTCCAGAATAAACAGGGTTTCAGATGATCAAAATTGAAGATATAGATTTCATTTGCCATGTAAATATATTAAAGACATATTTTAATCAAAATCATTTGTCGATTTTGAAAAAATTAAACATTTTCAAAATGTTTTCCATGCTAAAGGTTAGTTTGGAATTGAAAAATTTTCTACCAAATCTTTGAGTCGCATTCCTGAAAGATGCTGAACTTAAATGCCAAGTATAGCACTTTACGGACTTTTCGTTTTTGAGTTATGCTTTCACAAACACACATCGGGGGAGGGGGTTCAAAATGCTTTTCTTTAGATTCAAGGGACCGCAAAATATATATTTCCGCAAAATATATATTTCCGGTCAAATCTCGGCATCGAAGTTTTGAGTGGAATACAAATACCTTCTCTTCATATTATCACATAGCGCGTAGTACAGAAAGTAAAACCAGAGAAGTTTTAGGTGACCTACTGCGCTTTTAAGGGTAATAATATAAGGGCACCCTGCGTTTTTACTTTCTCTCACATTTTTGGAAAAAGGTGCGCGCACGCGCGCGCGCGTGTGTCTGGGAACACGATAACTCAAAAACGAAAAGTCGGTAAATACCAAACTTGGTAGATATATAACTTGGTTTAGTATCTTCCAGGAATGCGACACGAAGTTTTTGAGAAAAATTCTCCCACCCCAAACTACCCATTACATGGAAAAACAAAAAATAGAAAATGTTGATTTTCTAAAAAAAATTGCTCGAACGTATAAGATATTTACAGGGCAGATAAAATGTATATTTTTCATTTTCTGGGAATAACCTCTTTATTGTGGATGAATTTAACTGAATTTCGCGTAACCGGTAAACCATAAGAAATAGACAAAAACTTACTACATAAATAATGTAGATCTCGTTAAAACACACAATTTATGTCATACACGTTTTTTTTTTCTCGTGGAATTGAGATATTTCTGAGATATTTCAAGTTATTGTCTCAGATTTAAAATACTAAAACGTTTTCCACGCTTTTGTCCTGGTCATGCATAGAAACGGATTTCAACCACATGGCCACCAACTTTTAAAATATTTGACTATCACTTTAACCTACTGTATTCGCCATTTTCCTTCTACTTACAAGGAAGCAATTAATTTAAGACAATTTCTGCTAATGTTATTATCATATAGTATATAGAAGAATATGCTTTTTAACAATAATGTGTTACAGTGATGTAGAGAAAGTCATGTGAATGGAACATTAGATTTTTATGAATATTCTATAAAATATCCCTTGAAAAGTATGTCATTGGGTTCCTTATATTACAAATGACATCTGAACAAATATTTGAAATGTACGAAATGCGAATTTTCATTGCAGTATTGCAGTATACCTAACGAAACCAATAGTAGGGAGTTTTGATACCCCTTGGGTCGGCGAATTCCCCCACCAAATTACCTTCCGGGGGGAAGGAGAAAGGAACCATAAAAGCCTCTTGTTCCTCAGACCAGGTAAGGCCCAACCCAATATTCACCCACTATTGCAAATAATACAGATATACCGTCTGCAAGGAAAGCACCGAGCTGTATACAATAACTTTTCTAAGTATTTCGTTTTCACCGTTCAGTTTCTTTCGTTTGTAAAAAGGCAGCCTACAAGAGGAGACTAAAAACAAAGTTGTTCAGGACGGTCAAAGGGTATAATAATTTTATAATCAGAGAAATCACCAGTACACCTATTCACTATTTCGGTCCTCTGCTAGTGTTATGAGCCATTGCTATTTTATGTAAGCTCCCGCAAGTGGGATTCGTGGTGGACGAAGCGGCGTCTGGGCGGGTTTTCTCCAGGTCCTCCGGTTTCCCTCGCCACATATTCCACCAATTGTTCCTTTATCACCTTTCCAATCATCAATTTCGCTTACATTTCATATCATCCACTTCCTCATGTTCATGCCTGGCTATGGGCCGACCCCTCGCAACAGGTTCTCCATTCTGTGGTTTCGTGCCGTATGCTCCTCGACAGGCTTCTAACCCCTAGGCTTTGGCTTGCAAGTCCTATGGGGTATCAGTCCTACAAATACGGGGCGGGTAAGCCGATTGGGGGGGGGGGGAGATTCAGGAGGTCTCAAAATATATTTTTCCGGTGAAATCTCGGTATCGAACTTTTGGGTGCAATACAATACCTTCTCTAGAGACTATATATATATAGAACGTAGTATAGAGAAAGTAAAAAAAAAAAATCAACCAGCTTTTTAAAAATTTGACTATCGCTTTAGCCTAATGTACTCCCTTATTTCTCTTTTATTTACAAGGAAGCACGTAATAAGACCATTTCTGCTGATATTTATATGGATTAACATGAAGTAGATAGCAGAAAAGTTTTTTTTAACAATAATTTTTACAGAGATGCACAGAAAGTCATGTGAATGAACACATCAGATTTTTCATTATTTGACATATTACAGCAAAGCTATGGGATGTTTCTAACTAAAGAATTGATCAAAATAACGGTAACAAATAAGCCAATTCCCATGTAGCTGAAGTAGATTGTCTCATTGGGGATCGCTGGCCAGTCAATTACTCTCCATTCTGATGACTGGAACCCAAACTATTGGCGTCCATGCCAATGGACACACGCCAAAACACTCCCCCACAGCAGTTACTAATTGTCGTTTACATGAAAGGTGGTTCTAAACTTACTTGAACCCTGATTTAACGGTCGTTTGATAAACCAATGTCCCTTCTAGAACATGAACTTCGACATCTATTCGTTCTGGGAGCGAAGACCGCATAAAATTATTTAGGGGACACCGGGAATTTGTATATTTCTGGATAGATTTTTCCAAGATGTTTGTCTGTGATTGCATTGTTATTTAGTTAATATTAATACCAAATTTCATTTAGATTTGATACATACTTTGAAAGACATAAATTAATTTTTACATTTTATCAAGTAAAGAATTACATAAGTCAGAATGTCCAATATATATATATATATGAACATTTCAGAAAAGTTGTAGATATTTTCTGAACAGGAGCTTTGAACCTTTAACGATGGATATTACAATAACCAATCAAAGTTGTTGTACAGCATCTTGAAATGTTAATCTAAAAGTAATCACTTTTCATACAAATATATTTTTTGAAAAGTTACAACAGCGGGACCGCGCAAAGCTTCATGCACGAATTAACTCAGCAACCAACGTGTTATAACGTGGAGGGTTTTTTTAGTGAGTATGCCGCAGCAAATTAGGGCGGAGAGTCCCACATATCCTCCCAGCCATTGCACTTCGGCTGGGGGTTGAATGCATTTTCCCCCTCCACGGTAAAAAAAAAAAAAAAAAAAAAAAAAAAAAAAAAAAAAAAAAAAAAAAAGATACTTCTGAACATTCTGAGAAATTTTAGTTGTATTTAAACAAAAATTTAGACGCGTGGAACATTTTAAAGGTGTGTTTTGAGAAAAACGCTGTTGAATGAAATGTATAGTGCGCTAGGAAACAATGTATTGTACGATCTTTCTATGACTGTAGAGCCCGAAGCAGGGGGATGACAGCTAAATGTTGATTTTCTGTAGATGCCCAAAGCTCCTAAAAACTATTTCTAATAAAAAAGTGATTTTTGATTTTTTAACATACTGTAGTCAAAATGTCATTCCCAGAGTCCCTTAACAAGAAACAACCTGCACATCCTGTCGGAATAATGACTGCATTTTAAACTGGCTATTCTATTCCTTCTCGATCCTGGCGGAATTTGAATAGCAGACCTCCAGTACGCGAGTCCATGCCTAAACGACCTCGGCTATTCGGGTCGATTGATATTCCGATGAGGTTATTAGCTGTTGAGCAAAACAAATGCTGCACTTAGTGCATAATAATTAATTCTGAAAATACAGCACATTTAAATGAACAGTTGGTGGAAATTTCCAAGATATAAAACTATTAAATATTTAGTATCTACCACCAAGGACATTTAAGCCCAAGTATGGTGTGGTTTTTCTTCCCACATACTAAAAATCTTATGTGTTTCATTCACATGACTTTCTCTACATCTCTGCTACAAATTATTGTTAAAAAACGAATACTTCTATTTACTTCATATTAATCGAGAAAAAATTAGCAGACATACTTCCATGCCAGTAGAAGCGAAATAAGGGAGTACCGTACGTTAAAGTGATGGTCAAAAGCTGGTTGCTATGTGACTGAAGTTTCTTTGTTCGTATGGATAGGAGTTTACAAATGCCTGTATGAGAAAAGTATAAGTTTTCCAAAGCTGAAACCAAAAACAAGGAATACCTAAAAAACTATCTCCACGAAAAAAATGTATATAACATAAGTTGTGTATTTTAACGTGCTCTACATTTTTTGTGTTTTAAGTTTTTTTTTTTTTTTTCTATCTCTTACGGTTTAGCAGTTCTGCAAAATTCCGTAAAATTCATCCAGAATAAAGTAGTCTTCAGAGGATATTCCCAGAAAATTCTAGATATACATTTTATTTGTGAGGTAAATATCTTTAATATATGATATTTTAATCAAAATCGGTAAGTCATTTTTTAGAAAAACAACATTTTCGAAAAGTGTTCCATGTAAAGGGTAGTTGGGGGTGGAGGATTTTTCTCAAAATCTTCGTGTCGCATCCCTGGAAGATGCCAAACTTAAATACCAAGTTGTATTTTACCGACTTTTCGTTTTTGAGTTATCGTGTTCACAGACACACGGACTTTTTCTGAAAATGTTTTTTTTTTATTCAGGGGGATCCAAAACGCATATTTCCGGTGAAATCTCGGTATCGAATTTTTGGGTGGAGTGCAATACCTTCTCTATACACTATGTACATAGTACGTATAGAGAAAGTAAAAAGTATGTTTTCTCCCTTCACCTTAGAAGTCAAGTTACTTAGGCAGCTTGTAACAATCCTGTTATCTCAAGTGTAAATTATGCCAACTTAAAAATCGTTTTCGAATGCCCAGTTATAAGCATTTTGATTTATCAGTCGAGTTTTCTGAAGGCAACATATCTTAATCTCGATATTTTTTCTCCCATTTCCACGTCAACCAACTCAATCTTAGTACCCACTACACCACTTGAATATAAGGCTTTGCACTAATATTTTCTTGCTCTTTTGCTACATCAACTGCCACTAGCGCCAAACCTCAAAAGTTATCATCATTTTCCTTTAAAGCTAATGCATTCACATTGGGTTCGAATTTTTAAACCTGATAAACGAAGTAGTGAAAAATATTCCACAGAGGATTTATCTGGGCGAGAGAGTTGGAAATTTGACTGAATTGTGAAGGTCTTCTCCCACTTTGTGGAATCGAATCAAAGCGAAAAAGTCCTGCCGCTCTCAAATCGCGGAGCTGAAGCGTATACACTTGTGGATTCATAAAACGGATGCATATCGTCACATTTATGTGAAGATGCGGAGACAGATGAAATAAGAAACGGAAATACTAAATTCATGATATATTTTAACAAGTCCACACATGCTCAATTTTGTAGTTTTTAACTTTATTCTGTGATACGAAACAAAATAAAGTTTACCCGGCTGGAACGGTGAAAGTTCCTTTAACCAGAATTATTCCCTATGCCCCACAGAGTCCGGAAGTGCGAATGAGTGTACGTGTGTTTAATGATATAAAATGATTAACCCAATATCAATAACCTTCAATTAATAGATATGGATTGTTTCACAAGTCAAACTACCCCATATAACCATAGAAGTTCAAGGCGGCTATACAAATGAAACAAACAAGATAAAATTTTAATTTTACCTGACACAATTACAATTATTTTAGTAAATTTACTCCAAGCATTAAGTATTGTGAATTAGGATAACCTTTTAGTTTTGTTAAGGAGCAATAGATAACTTTCCATTTAATGTAAGTTTTCTTTGTTAACATTTTAGAACTACAAATTAAATATTATTTACATATATAGGCCTTAGAAGCAACCTATCTGGAGGATAGAATGACAAAAATGCAGAAACACACACACTAAACACCCACGCCCATAGCGGGATTCGAACCCGCGATTCTTTCACGGTAGAACATCAACGCCAAACGCACCAAGACCACGGCTATCGGCTAACGTAAACTGGTCGTGCCGTAGCAGAGTGGTCTAACCACTCGCCTCTCACCTAGGCGGCCGGGTTTGATTTCAAGCAATCGATTTGTGGTGGACAAAGCGGCGTAAGGGCGAGTTATCTCCGATTTCCCCCGCTATTACATTCCACCATGCTCTATCTTCATTCCAAGTAGCATCAGTGTCATGTCTGCGGTGCCATAAGTAGTAAAAACAGGCGTTAAACACTAAAAAAATTAAAAAAAAAAATAACGAAACTAACGATTGTAAGCGAAATAAAAAGTTCCACTCCAACAATTTTGCCAGCAAATTCTTTTCGATTCCACACTTCTTTTGCTTGTTTCCATTGTAAACGAAACGTCTGTACGATTCAATTCTGGCAAGTGGAATCAGATCCTGAAACGCCAGCCAGCTGAAATTCCATAATTCGTAATCCAGTTTCCTTGCACGGTTCACACAGCATTTTTAGTGTAATAAACTTGAGAAAGCCTACTTTTATAAATAAGTGGTGCATCGTTTTAACTGCCCATTGTGTTTGTTTAGCTTGTTCCGTGGATATAATTGGTGCAAAACACAAAAGAACAAAACAAAGTAAAGTAAAAAGGCAGTACCAAATTAAATATTTTGAGGTTAGGAACAAGGAGTTCAGATGCTGTATAATCACAGCTTGCCTACATAATTGAAATCTGACATTATGAATCATCATTTACCAGTAAAATGAAAGGTACTCATACAGCAAGTGTGTACGTAATGATTCAACAATGAGTACTGGTACACAATGAGAATTTAACTATTTCATGGGCGCATTGTTCTGAACTAGAAGAGCTTAAGTAAGTGTCATACCATCCAGTAGGCTTCACATCAGACATACCTAGCGACGGCGACTATTTGCACTTTCTTTACAAGGTATAGTAAGTAGGGGTAGTCGAGATAATTTCAGTCCCACTGAATCCAAATATATATTTAGAAAAAGGTTACTGTGTGTGTCTGTGAACAGCATAACTCAAAACACGAATCATCCGTTAAGTATCACATTTGGTATTCAATTTCAACATCTTCCAAGGATGGGACACGAAGATTTAAAAAAAAAAAAAAAAAAATAAAAAAACACCCAAAACTACCCTTTACATGGAAAATGTTTCAAAAATATTGATTTTCTCAAAAATGGCCAACGATTTTTATATATATTTTAAAATTTCTGGGAATAGCTTCTGGTAGAACTCCTCGTTAAGATTTCCTTATCCAAATAAACAATCATAAGACATCAGTGGTAAAGCAAGCTTCAAACAATCACGATTTCAAATTCCTGTTTAAAATTCAAGCGTTAAGACCAAGTTGTTGTCACCGGACTGAGCATTGCTCATACAACTGGGACTCACTCGCATCTTCTTTCTCATGAACCACCAACGATGTCCAACTGTGGTACCTGTTCAACACATGAGCATGGACTGTCCACAATTTCAAAAACAACGATGATGATAATAATAATAATAATAATACTCCACTTTCAGCATTGAAACACAACTTCATGTGAAAGTGTTGGTATTATTGCAGACACAACATTCTTTACTGAACGAGTGTATACAGAAATGGAAAACAGAATGGCTATCACTTAATAGTAAACGTCATGAAGCTCCTTTAGGCTGTACTAACTTTTTCCAATCCTTTCGAAAACTCAAACGACGAAATCAAATAATCATATCCCGTCTAGAATTGGCCACTGCAAACTGACACTTTTTTCTTCTATACAAAGATCAACTTCCAACCTGTACCAACTGCAACACACCATTAACCATCCAGCACAACATTGTGGACTGTCCACTGTACTCCAAGAGTAGACAAGCCAGAGAATCTCGGATTTCTCCAGTGTCGTGAAAAAACTAGACAAGGTAATAAAAACTTTTAAGTTTCTTAAGAATATTAATTTGTTGATAATGTTGAAATAATTGTTGTACAGTATTAGAAATAAGGCATTCATTGTAAAATGATGTATGGTCGTGATAATAAGAACAAGCAGTCAAATGGAAAGGGAAAAAAATACAAAAAATATAATGGCTGCTGATAGTTGACCACTGCCAGAAAACTGCGATGTTGTCACGTTAAAGTGGGGGGGGGGGGTGTTACATAATAAGATAAAATGAAAACAATTCATGTGGTAATACTGTAGTACTCAATCATAACTTGGTGTGTATGCTGATTTAATTGGATGTTTTGCTGACCTACTATATATAGAGCTGTCTAAAATCTACCTATACAAATTTAGAAAGAAACCTAGTGTATGGAGTCACCATATGACTAAAAAGTTTAAGCGACTTAAGTGAAAAGGGGGGGGAGACAGAATACCTTTTGGATCATCTGTAGCACACAAATGTTGGAGCCTTTGCAACTTCTTGGATGGATATAGGTTCTTTCATTCAAAAGTGACACTTGATATATCTGGTGTACATATATCAACCAAATATTAAGGTGATGCATTGTGAAATTGGGAAAAATTAAAAAAAAAAAAAAAATTAATAATAAAATAATATAAATTCTAAATTTTGGCGCACCTTAACTAACAATTAACTGAAGCTGTTGCGTAATAAGTACGCGCCTGTTCATTTATGGGTACCGCAATTTTAAACCTATTTTCTCGCAAACCTTTTCCCAGCATTTTTCCATAGTCAAACTTCTCTAAACGATTCAACTGTTTAAGTTAATTTAAATGCTTATACTGCCTTTCAAAAGTATTTTTGCAAAAATATGACAGATCTATTTTTAAACTCATTTAGGTAGGTACTGTAAAACATGAAAATTGTGAACATTTTAAAAAATGCATCACGTGGCTATTAGAACAATGCATTTATAAAACAAAAATAATATTTAAATAACCATGTAAGCTGGAATTTTCATACAAGTCAAAAATATCACTTATGAATTTCAATAGGCTATCTAATATACCGTGCATTGCCCTAAAAATATAAAACAAACACCGACACTGTCTCACGGACATTCTAGAATATCAACATTAAAGTATACTTATAATGGAGTGAAATCATTCAGTGTTAACTTGTAAGATTCAAGGTTAAAATCCTAACCCCGACCCACCTGACTAGTTTATCGAGTTTTTGCTTAGCTTACACCTGAATATCGAGTTGGTGCAGTTTCCAAATCCGAACTCATCGGACAATGAGTTGACGTTTTAGGACAGTGTTCAAGTCTCACGGTGAACTGCCTAGTAGGGTTTCTTCCGGGGTCCCAGGTCATCAGGGTTATATTTCATTCACTTTATTCTGTCTCTTAAGAGATAACTTGAGAAAAGAGACTTGCAGAAATAAAACTACAGGTTTGATATACAAAAAATCTGATGTGTTCCATTCACATGACTTTCTCTATATCTCTGCAACAAATTATTATTGTTAAAAAGCTTATGCTTCTATTTACTTCATGTTAATCGAGAAAAAAAATGTCAGAAATAGTCTTATTACTTGCTTCCTTTTAAATAGAAGCGAAATAAGGGAGTACCGTAGGTTAAAGTGATAGTCAAAGGCTGGTTGCTATGTGACGGAAGTTCATTTGTTTGCATGGACAGGAGTTGACAAATTCCTGTATGAGAAAATATAAGTTTTTGAAAGGTGAAATCAAAATCAAAGAATAACTAAAAAACGATCAACTCCACGAAAAAAAATTGTATAACATAAATTGTGTGTTATAACGAGCTCCACATTTTCTGTGTAGTAAGCTTTTGTCTGTCTCTTACAGTTTAGCAGTTTAAGCAAAATTCATCCAGAATAAAGAGGTCTTCAGAGGATATTCCCAGAAAGTTCAAGATATACATTTTATTTGGTATGTAAATTTCAGTAATATACGGGATTTTAGTCAAAATCGTTAGAGCCATTTTTTAGAAAATCAAAATTTTCGAAAAAAGTTCCATATAAACGGTAGTTCACCGGAAATATATGTTTAATGTCGCCTTTATTAAAAAAAAAGCATTTTCAGAAAAAGGTGCATGTGTGTATGTGAACACGATAACTCAAAAACGAAAAGTCGGTAAAATACCAAACTTGGTATTTAAGTTTAATATCTTGCAAGGACGCAACACGAAGATTTTCAAACTACCCTTTGTATGGAACTTTTTTCGAAAATGTTGATTTTCTCAAACACGGCTCTAACGATTTTGATTAAAATGTCGTATATCAATAATATTTACCTGACAAATAACGAATTTTACGGAATTTTGAATAACTGCTAAACCGTAAGAGATGGACAAAAACATGCCACACAAAAAATGTGGAGCACGTTAAAGCATACAATTTATGTTATATATAGTTTTTTGTTTTTTTTTTTTGTTTTTTTTTTTTTTTTTGTGGAGTTGATCGTTTTTGAGATATTACTTTTTTTTTTTTCAGCTTTAAAAAACTTATACTTTTCTCATACAGGAATTTGTCAACTACTGTCTCCAATAAAACAAAGGAACTTCAGTCACAAAGCAAACTGCTTTTGACTATCACTTTAACCTGTGGTACTCCCTTATTTCGCTTCTACTTACAAGGAAACAGGTAGTAAGACCATTGCTGCTAATTTTTTCTCGATGAGCATGAAGTAAATAGAAGCGTAGGCTTTTTAACAGTAATTTGTTCACAGTACGGCAAACAGCGATTATGTGTCTGCGGAGAACCGCAATGTTTCTTGGCCTGTTGTGATAGATGGACCTGTGGAAACCGTTGTTGATACAGTCTTCGTGCAGCAGAGAAGTTTCTTACAGCCTTACTAAGGCATTTGCACATCCGCCGCTTTAAGCACTCCTATACAAATGCAGATGTGTAGATTAAAGCTATCTAGCAAATTAACTTCAGATGTCTACGCCCTCCTTGGTGTAGTGGTTACCATACTAACTTCATATACCCAAGGTCGCGGATTCAAACCCGGCGGAGGAGTTGTATTTTTTCGAGTGTAAAAATCCTTAGCATGACTACCTTCGAAAGAGAAATAAAACCGTTGGTCCAGTGTCGTAGATTTGTTGCACGTAAAAGAACCTGATAGAGAGGTCACTGAGCAAAATTAAGCGGTCTTTCACGCCCAATTCAGAATGGGACCTGAGAACCACATTAGTTAAAGAGCGTCCATAAATAACTGCCAATTTTTTTTTTACACTGGTGATACATAAAATCCATCACAAATCGGTAGCTTGGGATCGACCTCGGGCCGCCTAGGTGAGAGGCGGATGTTCTAACCACTCTGCCACGGTGCGGCCTTACATGGTTGTTGGAAGCTTTGTTCATTTACAAATGATAATCAACGTTTAGCTGCCCTCTCTTTCCTTCGCGCTATACGGTCGGTCATTTAAATATCATATAGGTAGCTCACATGTTTCCTAGCAGAAATATATATTGTATTATTACAAACGTCAAATCAATCCTAACCACAATAGCAGTTTTTAAAAAAGTACCTATATTTGTATGAAAAAAAGATTAATTTTAGAGTTAAATTATATGAATCCAGTAATAAAAGTTATTGAAATATCCCTCTTTAAAGTAATTGTGTATGGTTCAAAGCTTCAACTCAGAAAATGCCAACCAATGTTCTAAAATTTTGAGCGCGTGGGACATTTTGATTATGGAACATATTTACATAATAACATTTATGAAATAATTTATATCTTTCAAAGTATTGATCCAATTTGAATAAAATGTTGTACTCATTAACATAATAACAATGCAATTACAGTGGAACTGATAAAAATCCATACAGAAATATAGAATTTTAAAATTTCACTCATAGTATCCCTTAAACTAGTATTCAGAATTAATAGTATACCTTACTACTAGCGCATGTGCGTGAACTCGGATATCTATGCACAGAATGAATCCTTAGCATTGAAGCCACAATATGTCAAAACTGTATAACGTACGAAACCTATAGATTGAAAACTAGGAAGCCCAGCGTGCGCGCATATACTCAAAAAAAACATGCCTCACACGAAGACAGTTGTAAATAAATAAAAAAAGTGTGTTCCATTCACATTACTTTCTTACATCTCGGTAAGAAATTATTGTTGAAAAGCTTATTCTTCTATCTGCTACATGCTAATCAAGAAATTGTCTTGTTACTTGCTTCCTTGTAAGTAGAAAAGAAACAAGGGAATACACTAGGCTAAAGCGATAGTCAAATCTTTTAAAAGCTGCTTGCCATGAGGATGAAATTCGTTTCTTTACATTGCCAAGAGTTGACAAATTACCGCAAGTGAAAAGTTTTTTAAGTATTTTAAAAATGAAACCAATAATAAGGAATATCTCAAAAATCATCAACTCTACGCGGGGACATAAATTGTCTGTTTAACGAGATCCTCATTTTTGTGTAGTAAATATTTGTTTATCATTTACGGTTTACCAGTTATGCAAAATTCATCCAGAATAAAGAGGTACTCAAAGACTATAATAAGAAAATTCAAAATATGCATTTTGTTTGCCATGGGAATGTTTTTAATATACGGTATTTTAGTCAAAATCTTAGACCCATTTTTGAGAAAAATCAAAATTTTTCGAAATGTTTTTCCATGTAAGGGGAATGTGACATGGTGGGAGTTTCAAACTCTTTGTGTCGCAAACTCAGAATATACTAAACTTAAATACCAATTTTGGTATTTTACTGACTTTTCGTTTTTCAGTTATCTGCTCACACACACGGAGCTTTTTCTAATTTTTTTTTTATATGCAGGGGACATAGAACGCTTATTTCTGGTGAAACCTTGGTGTCGAATTTTTGGAGTTCAATACCTTCTCTATCTATTTGTAGAGAAAGTAAAAATAGTAAAAAAAACCGAAGTAGTCCTACTTAATGAATAACACTACAGTAGAAATCATGTGGGTTGCCTATTTGAAAAAATGGACGGCGACTCAAAAATACCCTCTATAAACTAATATGAGAAATTATCGCTGTTGGTGAAATCGGCCATTAGTAGCTAATAATTCCTACAACCAGGAACAAATTTGAAACAGAAATAGCTATTACACGCTATATGACTGATTGGAAAATTGATTTGTCAACTACAGCTGAAAGAAAGTCACGAAAATATATTGAAGCTAATTGTTGGATCGAGGTAAAATGTTTGTTCTGGGCCTATTGTTCAGTTGGTTTGACTGTTTCAGGTGAATGGAAACGTGTGTATTTAATCGCACTGTAATCCGTCAGCGAATTATGAAGTTGTGTTTAGCGTTTGCTCCTGGCACGGCGGTGTACACGAATTATGTGAATGCTAATTAGCAACATGGTCCGAACAGCGGCCAAGGAGGGAGCGTTATTGACTTAAAAAGTATGGGCTGGCAGATAGCCAAGCTCGGTATTGAATCTGCGACCACGCCCTCTTTCCTCGCAGCACATAGGCCTCGTAGCGGCCTTCTTCTGTACTTACTTCCATTACATATGACCCATATAAAACCACCAGATATGAGCTTCATTTTAAGCGAGATAACCTGCTTCAACATATCGCATGCACTGAGAAACCCGAAAATCTGATGTGCTCATATCTACAACAAATTATTGTTAAAAAGCCTATGCTTCTATTTACTTCATTCTAATCGAGAGAGAGAGAAAAAAAAAAAAAAAAGCAGAAAAAAATAGCTTCTTTGTAAGTAGAAACGAAATAAGGGAGTACCATAGGTTAAAGTGATAGTCAAAAGCTGGTTGCTGTGTGACTGAAGTTCCTTTGTATGTATGGATAGGAGTTGACAAATTTTTCAAAGTTGAAACAAAAAACAAGGAATATCTTAAAAAGGATCAATTCCACGAAAAAATGTATATGACATAAACTGTGTGTTTTAATGTGCTCTACATTTTTTGTGTGGTAAGTTTTTGTCTATCTCTTATGGTTTAGCAGCTATGCAAAATTCCGTAAAATTCATCCAGAATAAAGTAGTCGTCAGAGGCTATTCCCAAAAAATTCAAAATATACATTTTATTTGTCAGGTAAATATCTTTAGTATAAGAAATTTTAATCAAAATCGTTAGAGCAATTTTTGAGAAAATCAAAATTTTCGAAACTTTTTCCATGTAAAGGGTAGTTTGGGGTGGGGGATTTTCCTCAAAATCTTCATGTCGCATCCCTGGTAGATACTAAACTTAAATTACCAAGTTTGGTATTTTACAGATTTTTCGTTTTTGAGTTATTGTATTCACAGAAGGTATTACACTCCACCCAAAAATTCGATACCGAGATTTCACCGGAAATATATGTTTTGGGGTCCCCTATATCCAAAAAAAGCATTTTCACAAAAAGGTCTGTGTGTGTGTGTGTCCGTGTGTCAGTGAACACGATAACTCAAAAACGAAAAGTCGGTAACATACCAAACTTGGTATTTAAGTTTAGCATCTTCTAGGGATGCGACACGAAGATTTTGAGAAAAATCCCCCCACCCCAAACTACCCTTTACATAGATTTGTTTTCGAAAATTTTGATTTTCTAAAAAATGGCTCTAATGATTTTGATTAAAATATCGTATATATTTAAGTTATTTACCTGACAAATAAAATGTATATTCTGAATTTTCTGGGAATAGCCTCTGAAGACTACTTTATTCTGGATGAATTTTTCATAACTACTAAACCGTAAGAGATGGACAAAAACTTAACCCACAAAAAATGTAGATCACGTTAAAACACACAATTTATTTTATATACATTTTCTTCGTGGAGTTGATCGTTTTTGAGATATTCCTTTTTCTTGGTTTCAGCTTTGAAAAACATACTTTTCTCATACAGGAATTTGTCAACTTCTATCCATACAAACAAAGGAACATCAGTCACATAGCAACCAGCTTTTGGCTTTCACTTTAACCTATGGTACTCCCTTATTTCGCTTCTACTCACAATAAAGCAAGAAATAAGATTATTTCTGCTAATTTTTCTCGATTAGCATAAAATAAATAAAAGATAAGCTTATTAACAATAATAATTTACAGAGATATAGAGAAAGTCATGTGAATGGAACACATCAGATTTTTTTAGTTCACTTTCTAAACACAGAAATGTGACTGAAGTGCATGCGATTTTGCATGAACAATGATGTTGGGTAAACAAAGTAAAGTACAGTAAGTATGAACATACAAACTGAACAATTAATTTCCGTACCAATATTTATTGGAGATTGTGTGGTTGTTTCTGTCTGTATTTGATTACTGCGACAGTCTCATGATTGATGCTTTGGATGGAATCAGTTCTCGTGGTGCATCGGGCCCCAACCAGGAACAGAATGGCAGTATCTCGTAGCTGGGTTAATTTCCGGAATCATATTTACTAAACCAGCTTTGCTTTTGTTCCTTTTTACTTTCCCTACTACGAATTGTAAGCAATGTATTTCACTAAAAGTACCACCGAGGTCTAGATTTCACGAAATGTGTTTTGAGGGTCATGAATGTAGAAAGTAATTTTTAAAAAAAGTAATAAGACGCACGCACGTGTGAACAGCAGAACAAACGCCAAAAGTCAGTGTTATTTATGGACGCTCTTTAACTAATCTGGTTCTCAGCGTCCCATTCTAAATTGGGCGTGAAAGACCGCTTAATTTTGCTCAGAGGCCTCTTTATCAGGTTTGAGGTTCTTTTACGTGCCGTAAATCTACGACACGGGACCAACGGCTTACACCCGAAAAAAATCCATCGTCCTCCGCCGGGTTTGAACCCACGGGTATATGAAGTCAGCATGATGACCATTACACCACGGAGGGCGACAAAAAACGTCAGTTCAATACTAAACCTGCATGTCAAGGTATTCAAGAAAATACGGCCATTTTAAACTATCCTTTACAAGAACACTTTTAGAAAACTTTGATTTCCACAAAAATGGCTCCAACGTATTTGATTACAATTTATACGTGTAAGGTATTAGCGTGAATATTTTCGTGACAAATAAAATGCATGTATTGTATGACTTTTACATAACTTACATAAGTGGTAAACTGTAAGAGATACATGCATTGCAACACAACAAATGTAGATCTTGTTAAAATACACAAATTATGTGAATAGCAGTTTTGAGAGGAAGGGAGTTAACCATTGCGAGATATTTATCAATGGTTGCAATTTTAAAATACTTAAAGAGTATTCTAAAATGGCAAGTTGTCATTTCTTTTTCTTTTTCCTGGCCAAGAAAAGAGCACGGAATTTCAAAGGCATCACAGAGCGATCAGCTCTTAAAATTTTGACTAATGCTTAAACATACTGCAATACACATACCTAACCCTATACACATTGTATGAGGGGCGTTCAATAAGTCCTTAGATTTTTCAACATAATTCAACTCGATACATTTTCCCGAGTGTTTTAAGCTATCCAAAAAGTAGAAGGTCCTCAAAATAAGCATTTTTTTGTAAGATGGCGTCGTTAAACATGAATATTCTCTGCCGAGTCACTTTTTCGGTTTGGAAATAAAAAAAAAAGTCACTGAGGGTCAAATCTGGTGAATACGGTGAATGTTGTACTAATTCAAACCTTAATTTCACAGTTTTCGCCATCGAAACTACACAGGAGTAAACCCGTGCATTGTTTTGAAAGGAAGAGAATTTTTTCTTTATCAGATGAGGGCATTTTTCTTGACTTCTTCGCTTGCAATAACGATGCATAATACTGTTCCTGTATTGCGCTTCCTTTCCGCAAGCAATCGATGTAGGTAGCTCCGCGTGCATCCCAAAAAAACATAGGCCATCAGCTGATTTCACCACCTTTGCCTTCTTCTGAGCCGGTTCGCCTTTAAAAACCCAGTTTTGACTGTTCTTGTGTCCCTTGAGTGTAGCAGTATATCCAGTTTTCATCCATAATTATATATATAGATGCAGAAACTCGTAAGATGGTGGTGAAAAATTGCCAAACTAGTCTTCGAATCGATCACACGACGTGTTTATTACTTTCTCTACACGTATAGAGAAGGTAAAAATTCGATACCGAGATTTCACCGAAAATGGGTCCCCCTGAATAAAAAAAATAATTTTTGGAAAAAGGTCCGTGTGTGCGTGTGCGTGTGTGTGTGTGCGCGCGCGTGTGTGGACAGCATAACACAAAAACGAAAAGACCGTTAAATACAAAACTTGGTATTTAAGTTTGGTATCTTCCAAGGATGCGACACGAAGATTATGAGACAATCCCCCCACCCCCAACTAACCTTTACATGGAACTTTTTTCGAAAAATTTTATTTTCTCAAAAATGGTTCTAACGATTTTGGTTAAAATATCGTATATTAAAGATATTTATTTACCTTAAAAATAAAATGTATATCTTGAATTCTCTGGGAATAGCCTCTGAAGAACTATTCTGGATAAATTTTACGGAATTTTGAATAACTGCTAAACCGCAAGAGATGGACAACTTACCACACAAAAAATGTAGAGCACGTTAAAACATACAATTTATGTTACATACCCTTTTTTTTTTTCGTGGAGTTGATGTTTTTTTAGATATTCCTTGTTTTTGGTTTCAGTTATGAAAAACTTAAGCTTTGCTCGTACAGGAATTTGTCCACTCCTTTCCATACAAACAAAGGAACTTCAGTCACATAGCAACCAGCTTTTGAATATCACTTTAAGCTATGTTACTCCCTTATTTCGCTTGTATTTACAAGGAAGTAAGACTATTTCTGCTATTTTTTTTATCTTGATTAGCAGCAAGTCAATAGAAGCACAATCTTTTTAACGATTTGCTGTAGAGAAAGTCATGTTAATGGAACACATCAGTTTTTTTTTTCCATGTGTCTAAATAAACACAAGTTTGTTGATTCAATCGTCTATGACAACGAAACCACTTGATGTATATAGCTGAAACTTTTGTTATCTAGCATCCCCGTCCAACTCCATTGACCAAATTGGACTCGTATACATTTCCGCTCGTTTATATTTATCTGTGTTATCTAGTAAGAGATGACGCTGGCTAAATGCAAACTGTTTGCGACTGACTGCCATTTCTTGGATTTTCTAAGGTCTTATTGAACGCCTCTCATAAATACAAGGACATATGTAATAAAATGATTTCTACAAATCTGTGGCATTTGGTCAGTACATAGTTACTCCAAAACTGGCCTTTCTGTGCTAAGACAGTAGTGATATATCGTTTGGTGAAGCCCTGATATCACTGTTGTCTTAGTACAAAAAGCCAGTTTTGGAGTTATCAAGTTCTGTCCAAACGCCAGAGAAATGTTTATTTCAATCATATGAAGGAGATAAAACAAAATGTTAGTTTGTTGAAAAATGGTTAGAGAAGTACAGCTTTGAAACATCCTGTATTTGTAATAAAGTTAAAGCAGCAGGTGATAAAGGTTTGAAAAAAACGCTCTTAAAACTACAAGATTTAGATATATCATCTTAGATATACTCAGTAGAGAGAATCCATGTGGTAGCTTTAACAACGCGTGCCTGGCCGTGTCATAGAATTAGATACGCCTGCCTGTGCCTAGAGGTTAAAACTTGTAACCCTCTGAAGTATTGTGTTGCACAGCGTTATTCACGCGAGATGAAGCGTAAGGCTCTTAACCTCGGGCAGGATCTTGAAGACGCGCGTTTCTTCGCATTCTGATTAGTGCATGGAAATGAAGGCCGACGACTGCCGTTTCCTCACTCCCTCACTCACTCACGGTAATCTGTCCCCGAGGTTGGAGTTGTATTGACCGGTTTTAGAAGCGTCCCTTTGGACTGGTACAGGCTTCCCCTTGCCGACTGGGAGCTGTCGACACGAGGGAGACGCTTGTATTTACCACTCGCACAGACAATAAAATTAGTATAAGCACAACACAGGCACAATCGCTTTTATCCAAATTGTTCCATTTTCTCGCGTTTTAATGGCATTCGAGCTGGGAATTTTCACTGTGCTGTGGACCATAAACGGTGAGCCAAAGGCAATCTAAAGCGTTACGCTGAACTATTGCCGGTTGGGGGTGTAACTTACAAAGTGCATACAAACATGTTCTGATACCTTCGTTTCTAACCTTCATCCGGAGGCTGCAAACTCACTTGAGAATTCAGATGGGGTAGTACTTTCTCTAAAACGTTTAGTCGCCCTTATTGGTGTAGTGGTTACCCAAGGTTGTGGGTTCAAACCCGGCGGAGGACGATGGCTTTTCGGACGTAAAAATCCTTAGCATGACTTCCTTCGGAAGGGTAGTAAAGCTGATGGTCCCGTATTGTAGATTTACGACACGTAAAAAAAAACCATCAAATCTGATAAAGAGGCCTCTGAGCAAAATTAAGCTCTCTTTAACGCCCAGTATAGAATGGGACGCTGAAAACCACATCAGTTAAAGAGCGTCCATAAATAAAACTCCATGTCCATAAATTATAAATAAATTATAATAACATTAGTATAAGCACAGCGCAGACATTTCAGGCAATCGCTTTTATCCAAATTGTTCACATTTTCTCGCGCTTTAATGGCATTCGAGCTGGGAATTTTCACTGTGCTGTCGACCATAAACGGTGAGCCAAGCGAAATCTAAACCGTTACGCTGAACTATTGTCAGTAGGGGGCGTAACTTTCAAAGTGCATACAGACATTATGTTGCAGACGTTCTGATAATACCTTCGCTTTTAACCTTCATCCGGAGGCTGCAAACTCACTTGAGAATTCAGATGGGGTAGTACCTTCTCTAACACGTTTAGTCGTCCTTAGTGGTGTAGCGGTTACCCAAGGTCGCGGGTTCAAACCCGGCGGAGGACAATTGCTTTTTTCGGGCATAAAAATATTTAGCGTGGCTTCCTTCGGAAGGGACGTAAAGCCGTTGGTAGATTTACGGCACATAAAAACACCATGTCTGATAAAGAAACCTCTGAGCACAATTAAGCGGTCTTTCACGCCCAGTATAAAATGGGACGCTGAGAACCACCGCAATCCAAGAGCGTCCATAAATAAAACTCCATTTCCATTTCTAACACATTCATAGTAAGTAGTGAAGATACAGAGCGATCCATAGGACATTGTAATTTCTCTCTGAAAGATCGTAGAAATGTGTTTTAATGATCTCAGTGGCTCAGGGAAAATCGTCAACAATCATGGCAACAATCGATCAATGCCATCTGTTGACTATACTGATGATTTCGATAGAAATTACGAGCATTTTCATTGCATGTATACTCGATAGTGAGAGTGGAAAACATAGACCATCATTGAGTGCAGTAGGCTAGTGAACTCTCCAAACAAATCGTTGCGTCGATTGAGCAGGCTATGCACATGGCACATGTCTACAATGCCTGACTATCGTTTCAGCCTGTGCATTCGCTTATTTCCTTTCTACTTACAAAGAAGCAAGCGATAAGACAATTCTACTAATGTTTATCATGATGTAGATAAAGGAATAATATTTTGTAAGAAATGTTTGTTTGCGGAACAGCCAGAGAAAGCCATGCTAATTGGAGCACAACAGATTTTTATTAAAACAGGGCATTTATACAATAATCACAAATTAGTATTTAAATAACCATGTAAGCTAGCATTTTGATACATAGCAAACACATCACATTGTATATCTATAATAACTACATAAATACCAATATGATATCTTACACACCTACTGTGGATTTTCACGGAAAAATGCTTTGAACTAGACGGGGACAAACGATAAAGGGACTGCCCGTCTCATCTTCCAGAGAGGAAAGCGTATTAAACCATTACAGAAATTACTTTTCATGTAACAAATGTCCAATGGTGCCTTTTGGTAACTGTCCCTCTTTCATCTGTCTACATCTCTACTACACGAGATAATTCTGACTCAATGGAGTGTTGCTTCCAAGGTGCATTAACCATCAAGCCTTTCGAGAAAACTGTAACCCAACTTTCATCAGCATGCACATTATAACATACACACTTGCATTGTAGACTTGCATGTTTACTGTCTGTAATTCTCTAAATAAACCTTCTTAGAAATACTTGATATGTAAGTTAATCATTCTGAACACAGTAAGCTAAATTTACAATTCATTTATTGTCATGCCAACAAGCACTGTACTTACAGTATGAGTTTGAGAGGTCATTAATACTTACAGTACAATTAGGAAATGACGTTAACACTCGAAACATGTGCTATTTCAAATAAAGAATCTATTGCAAAATAGTGTATAAGGAGGCTTTGTCCATATAATTTAGATGTAGCCTTTCATTTGTTCACATCGAGAATTCATTTTTTTTTAACGTTCAATAAACTATAGAAAAGCAATATTTATTTTTTAACAGTTCTTTCAAGTATTTCAAAAAGTAATTGGCTAACACGAACTGTAATTTACTTATCAGATCTAGAACGCCCTGCGGGCCCCATATTCCCAATATGAGTTTTCGACCTGATAAGTATAACTTAATAGTTCTTAGTACGCGATATACTATATTTACAATCGTAACATGCTTCCAAATTCGATTCCATAAAAATTCAACTTCTTGTTACCTATTAAGTTATTACTTTCTCTATAAATTACTACGTATGCACATAGTAGGTACAGAAGGTATTGTATTCCCTCGAAACATCAAATACTGAGATTTCAGTGGCTATACATGTTTTGAGGACCTCTGAATAAAATCACCTTTTTAGAAAAAAACATCCGTATGTGTATATGTGTATGTTTGTGTCCGTGTGTAACTCAAAAACGATAGGTTCGTTATGTACCAAACTTGGTATTTAAGTTTAATATCTTTCACTGATGCGATACGAAGGATTTCAGGTAAACCACTCCACCCCACTTACCCTTTAAAAGGAAGAATTTTCGAAACTTCGATTTTTCTAAAAAAATGGATTTAACAGTTCGATTAAAATGTCATATATTAAAGGTATTTACATGTCAAATAAAATGTATATCCTGAATATGTCGGAACAGCCTCTCAAGTCTTCATTCTGAATCACTTAGGTAACAGGTAAGAGACAAAATCTTACTACACAAAAATAATCTATATATGTGTGTGTGTGTGTGTGTGTATATATATAAATTGTTAGCAGCGCAAAAAGAAATGCTGCTAACAATTTACGAGATATATTTTGTTATTGTTACAATTTTAAAATACTTATATTTTTTTCTGAAACGGGAGGTCGTCATTCGTTTCATCTTTTTTTTTCTTTGTTTTTTCTCCTACCAATATGAAAAGGAAGCGAATTTCAATGGCATCGCATAAGAATGGTTTTTAAAAGATTTGACTACCGCTTTAAGAAGTGTACTCCTTTATTTTCCTCCTATTTATAAGAAACTTAGTAATAAGACCATTTTTGCTAAAGTTAAACTTCATTAGCTTTAAGTAAATAGAAGAATAATTATCATAGAAATAATTTTGTTTGCAGAACAGGTAGAGAAGTTCTTGCGAATGGAACACAACATTCTTTTTTTCTCCTATTTTAACTTTAAGTTGTAACTTCTATTGTAATTTCCTTTTGAAATTATAACAGATAAAGAAAAAGAAAAGTTGAACGAATGGTTTTGGATTGGAAACTGCAGGATAGTAAAGAAAGAGGAAGATCATGAAAAAAATTGAAGAAAGCAGTTATCAAACATTGTTAAAGAAGACAAAACTTGGAATGAACTAAAGAAGTTGGCATGAAATTAGGTCCAATGGAAATACTGTGAATGCTCTTTGCCCCTCATAAGAAGATACAGGAATGATACTAGATGAGGCTGTAATGCCTAGAGAAATTCATGAGGGTGTGACGCATCAGATGCTTTTAAAGAAACAATAAAACTCATTGTAATATTTCAGGTTAACAGAGACGTAAACGAAATGATGATTAATGTGTCTTAAACGAGGTCGAGGTCCAAAAAGCTAGCAATTATCCATATACAGGATGTTTCACAACGATACCGACCCAAGAAGAGAAATTTTTTTCTCAGATACAATAAAAAAAAAACACCAACAAAACGCCTCAAGGTCTGCGTGGATTATTAGGCAGGCACCTAATAACGTAGTTGCATATCTCCCCCACCTATCTGCGTCACTTCCATCGAGTTGGAAAGCACCGAGTCGCGTGCTTTAGCAGTGTTTTCGTAAATATACCAACATGCTTCACAGTAGTTAGTTAAAATTAAGGGATTCCTTGTCTTACGAAACACCACTAAAGAAACTATATCTTTAGTTATTTGTTTATTCTTCCCCATACTATTTGATCCTAGAGGTTGGTTCAGAATACACTGGTAACGGTAACCAGAACGAGACCGAGAACTGGAAGCCACACAGCATTTAACATTTTGATTCACAATAATCCAGTAGTGAGAACCAGAATGCACTCATTTGTTTCTTATTGGTCAATAAAATTTTCCCCTGCTCTCCAGCTTAGCCAATGTAATGTATGAATTCAGTCAAATAATACAGATTAGGAAGCCACTGCTATTTCCGACTCCTTGGAACTTCTTAAGCAGCCAAACTGTACGCTTTCGATAAACAACCGATGCTCAAACAAAGTATAAATAAAGTTCTTTTGCAAGGACCCCTTCCGAGTTTATTTTCCTAGCATGCTATTGCGACTAAAGAGAGCTCTAGCAGCCGTTTTAAGTCACGGCTGCGTGGAATAACTGCTGCAATGAAGAGTCCTTAAAGTGAAGAAGAAGAGTCTGATATGCACAATATGGATCATGTAAGTCGTGGTTGGGATCGAAAACTTGAACTTGGGCAAATCTTGCTTCTCGTTCCCGGGGCCCGGGAAGGCTTCCCGTCAATAATTATGAACGCTTCCATTGAAATACATGTATTTCAAAATTCCCGTTCACGTTCTGTGAACCAACCTTAAATATAATAACTGAATGGAAATGACAGGGAAAATAAGCTGGGATATTGACCCACAAATACGGAGGCAATTTAACGTTGTGATGTTGAAGATGGAGTCAAGAAAATGATCAACACAACAGAGGCAAGAATACTGCCAGTAATTAGGCATTTAACCTAGTTGATAGTTTGTTATGATAATTACAAACTGATTAGGATAATAAGTACAAGATACACGTGGTTAGGGCAAAATACGCAAGTTTTGCATACTGTCCAGTCTAAGTAGTCTTTTGAGTAGGTAAAGGCCCTTTTCCCTTTTCCCTAAAAGCCAGGACAGGTTTGCTGACAACGAATAAGAAGAAATCCATTCTTTTTCATGACGCGCTTGCCAAGAATATTCTCTATATTCTCTGAGGCGTATGCGGAATCATACTAGTGTTTTGTGAGCTGTCTAATCTCAAAATTATGCAATTTTAATGTTACATAAACATTACATAAACACCCAAAAATGGTCCGATACTCGAATATCAAACTTCGGACTAGTTCTGTTAGGAACATTCGTTTCGAAACAGCCTGTATGCCACGTTAGGATGGAAAATTCCGAAGAGAAAAAGCAAACAGCTTTATGCAAGCACATCACACCAAACTCGGGAATTATGATTACTTGGCACAAATGTAAAATCAGTAAACCAGTTTGGCATACTAGAGGTAGTTACAGTCGAATGCATGGAATATACCGATATAAACCATTATATTTATATTTGCTTCCTCCTTTCCCTTCGCTTCTGAGCCTAAAACCATAGTCATAATGTACCAGACCTTTAACATCAAACAAAACCGAGACTGTCTTGTTCAAGGGAAATTCTTCTGTACTCATCCCCTTTCACCAACCACCTAGGTCAGACTTTCATTCGAACAGTAACAGATTATAATTCCAATTGCCAGGAAACAACTTTATTCTTCGCTTAGTCACCTAGTTGACGACTGAGTCTCTGACTGAACTGACTTCAGCGTTCTCTCGGCTTTTTCTCCACTCACTTCGGCATTAGCATCTCCCCCCCCCCCACCTATATACCTAGTCCTCGCATTCAAGGCGCAAAGTTCTCGAAGGGGAGGCAAATCGAAACCTGCCGAAATAAATTACCAGAATTGTAGATGCGGGGAGAAGCACAAGTGGATATTACTGCGCGATCCACTTGTTCTAAAGCGCTGACCAAAGGCGCTGGGAATCTCGGCGACTAAAAGGCCGGCATGCGCTCACACCAACTTCACGCACCTGATTACAATAGGTCAATGCGTGCATCGGACTTGAATTCAGTAATATAGAATTGACTCTGCCAGAGCTGGTTGAGGTTATCAGATACTTGGTAGATTCTGGCAACACTAAGTCAAAAAGAACCAGAAGTATCGGCACATTTCCGTGCAATCGACTGTACTTTTTTGTGATACAAGCACCAGTATGTTGCCTCGAGCTGTGAATTTTGCATGGAAGTATGCAATGTCGGGCATCTAGTGCCGTTGAGCGAGAAAACCAGGTCTGAAGGTTCCCGTTATTGCGTGACCACTGGGAGTTTAGCTTATGTTTGAGTGACACGTTATCTAAGTTAACTTATTAAATCATGAGGAAGAGGACAGGCGTTATCGATCAGGCTTCTGCTGTTAACAACTAGAACTGCTAATGATAAAAGCGTTTAACACGTATCGGCTACAGATGTCTGGCTAATGATTTTCAACTTTCACTGCAAAACGGTTGTCATGGCGGCTGATGATACAGATAAAAGTCTTTAGTTTCCAAGGGTGAACAAAGGACACGCACTATTGCGCATTATTACTTTCTCCACCAAGTACCTACCTACTAGAAAGAGGCATTATTATACTCCATACATTTCAGTAGCGAGATTTCATCGGAAATATACTTTATGAAGCCCAGAATGAATATATCTAGAAGAAAATCTGTGCTTATCCGAACAGCATAATTCAAAAACAAAAGTTCAGACAAAATCAAACTCTGAATTTATGTTTCGTATCTCCCTATGATACGACAGTAAGATTTTCAAGAAAATACTCCACTCACAACTACTCTAGATTACACTTATTTTTTCTCAAACATGACTAAAACTATTTTAATTTAAATACTACATATTAAAGCATTTTAAAATATATATCTTAAATGTTCAGGGAACGGCCCATGTAATCCAATTCATTCGGAAGGAATTTTATATATCCTTGTAAAAAACTATTCACTAAACGATAGACGAAAGCATACTGCATAAAAATGTAGATCTCTTTGAAGCAACAATTTACAAATAATTGTTTTTGGGCATTCATTTAAAATATATTAAAAAGTCCTGTCAATTTTAAGTTGTTTTTCGTGCAAGTAGAAAGTATAGAATTATATGTATATCTCCAGATCTTCAACATTGCATTATCGTTCATCTTTTTGGGATTATAACGAGACTTGTAAGGTAGCTATTTCTGTACAGGTTTATTTCGATTAAAATAAAGTAGAAAAGAAAGCTCTGTGGAGAAATACAATTTCTTTGGGTTTAAATATAAATATTGTTTGTTATCGATCCTATCAATTGTCAAGATCATATCAGCACCGCGTGCCCCGAAATTTGGTCCAGCAGGAGTTGTTTTATAGGGCAGTACATCTACTAATATGGGGCTTTTGCTTTTTAAGGACAGTTAAATAAAAAAACATTGGTTTAGGCCGGGCTTGAACCTGCGACCTAGAGCTCCAACCAGCTGAGTCAGCCATAGCTACTTTTAGGTTGAAAGAAAACTATTGTATTGTAGAAAAATTAATAAGCCTTCGTTAAGTGTAATTTGCACAGTTATTAATAAATATAAGAGTGAATGTAGCTCAGATATTTACCTCCCCCTTTTCATCCAATATTTATTGAACTTTTTAGCAACGTTCTATCTTCATCCACTCTTCAGTCTTCAGATTTATTTGGAATTTGCCGTCAGTCGTTTGTCCGCGCTTGACGTCAATAGTATCGAGCGAGTTTATCACGTTGCCTCTTGCAGAGGATTATCGAACGATGAATAAAAGGGGTAGATATCAACAGTTTCGACTTCATCTAGTGAAATGTGACCTGTAACGTACCTTTTCAATATTTACATTTGAAGCATTCGCTTGCGTCTCGTAAACTCGCATTCGCAGCATTTATACTGATTGGCAACTCAAACAATTGGATGGTTATGGTAACGTAGAGGATTTTAATGGGAGAGTTTCCCCATTGCAATAAACGTTTGTTCACACTCTTTACAATAGTAAATGAAAAATGACCTACAGAATAAATTAGAAAGGATACAAATTCTGTGATGGATGGTCACTTTCATCTCGCGCAAAAATGTCCTGATGAAAAACAGTTCTGCACCGCCCAGTACATCAACCTGTTTACGAAGTAGGTAATGGATGAAGTCCAAGGTTCAATTCCGCATCACCCCTTAGAGACAAGGAACTCGGTGAACTAATGACCTCATGCACTTAAACCAACTGGCGCTAAAGACCGAATAAATCTGAAGAACCAGTATAATCCAAGTTTTCTACCCAGAAGCCAACACAATCGAAAAATACTGTCACCCTCTGTGGTCTAAGAATAACTTACTAGCCTTCGGACCCCGAGGTCGCTAGTTCAAACCCGGCGGATAGCAATTATTTGGGGGGGGGGGGGTAGAAATCTTGGAAGCCTTTCTTCGGAAGGAAAGTAAAGCCGGTGCTCCCGTGTCGTGATTTGCGGCAAGCCTATTAAAAAGGCATCTGAGCAAACGAAAGCATTCTCTTACGTCCGATATAGAATGAGACGCTGAGAGTCACAATAGTTAGTGTAGTATTAACAAAATGGACTTTGAATAACCGGAAGTGCAACGATTTGCGGCCCATAAAACTGTCATCTAAGGTAATTATTTTTCTTTCCAGTAATGGTTATGCTCCCTGTTAGTGCAAGCAGTATAAACAAAGTGTATTTTAAACATATTTAGAAACGTTTCTGCCCTACAGACTTGGATTTACTGCATCTCTCCTGGGAATAATGTTGTGAGGTCCAACATTTGTTTGGTTTGAGGAAATTATTCAGCACCGATCTGCTATGTAATTCATAAACAGGAGCAACCAGTGGTACTGAACCATAGCAGGAGTGGAGGGGGGGGGACGTAACGGATAAACCGCTCTTGATCTATTTACCGGCTAGTTCACCGTTCCATGACAATTACTCGCCAACTGTGAACTCGGAGATTAAAAAAAGAGGGAAAAAATAATGATATTGCCGCCTCGTGTACGAATGTATGTGGTAGCGGTTTGTCAAGCTGCCGCATAGGAATGAAAATTACCTCAACAGGTCATACAGCACATATAGCTGTTCACTCTAGAGGTTTAGTTGAAAGTTAGACATCAGCTAATATCTTTTAACATATGCATTTCATGTACGTGAAAGCAGCTACGCATATGGCGATCAAATAAACACTAAATCTTCTGTCATTACTAGGGCAAGAGTTTTGATGCCTCATAAAATAATAAAAATCTGATGTGTTACACTCACATGACTTTCTCTAGCTGTTCTAAAAACTTCTTACATAAGACAATTCTTCTTTCTGCACCTTGCTAATCGAGGTACTCATTAGCACAATGTCCTTATTACTTAGTTCCGTATAAGTAGGAAGAAAATAAGGGAATACACTAGACTAAATCAATAGTCAAATGTTTTAAAAGCTGTCGTTACGCGATTGTCATTACAAATCGCTTCTTTTCTTGGCCAGGAGTAGAACAAAAGAAACTCCCTCCTGAGAAAAGTATAAGTACTTCACAACTGAAACTAATAACAACGAGTACCTTGAAAACGGTAAGCTCCACGAGAAAAATGTATATGACATAACTTCTGTATTTTAAAAAAAGCTACATTTTTTTGTATAGTAAGTTTTTGTCTATCTCTTACGGTTTACTAGTTATGCCAAATTAAGCAAAATTCATCCAGAATAAACAGGTCTTCAGAAGCTATTCCCAGAAAATTCAAGATATACGTTTTATTTGTCAGATAAATATCTTTAATATACGAAATTTTAATCAAAATCGTTAGAGCCATTTTTAAGAAAATCAACATTTTCGAAAAAAGCTTCATGTAAAGGGTAGTTTGAGGTGGGGGATTTTTTTTCAAAATCTTCGTTTCGCATCCCTGGAAGATACTAAACTTAAATACCAAGTTTGGTGTTTTACCGACTTTTCGTTTTTGAGTTATCGTGTTCACAGACACACTGACACACGGACCTTTTCGTGAAAATGCTTTTTTTGGATACAGGGGAACCTAAAACATATATTTCCGTTGAAATCTGGGTATCGAATTTTTGGGTGGAGTGCAATACCTTCTCTATACACTATTACATAGTGCGTATAGAGAAAATAATAAAAATATGTGTTCCATTAGCATGGCTTTCGCTCTATAACAATTATGGTTGAAAAACTTATTCTTCTTTCTTTTTCACGCTAAACGAGATAAACATTAACAGAAATGGTCTTATTACTTGCTTCATTGTAAGTAGAAGGAAAATAAGGAAGTACACTAAGCTAAAGCATTAGTCAAATATTTTAAAAGCCGGTTGCTATGTGATTGACAGTCGTTTCTTTACGTGACCAGAAGTTGACAAATTTCCATAAGAGGAAAGTATTTTAAATCTGTAACCAATAACAAGGAATATCTCGAAAACGGCAAACTCTACAAGCAAAACGTATATGACATAAATGATGTGTTTCAATGAGATCTACGTTTTGTGTAGTAAGTTTTTATCTATCTCTTACGGTTTAACGGTTGTACAAAATCTGCAACATTCATATAAATAAAAAAGTTTTCAGAGCTATTCCCAGAAAATTCAAAATATACACTTTATTTGTGATACAAATATCTTTAATACACGATATTTTAATCAAAATCGTTAACGCCATTCTTGAGATAAACAATATTTTCAAAATTTTTTTCCGGTTTGTGGTGGGGGGATTTCCTCAAAATTTTAAAGTCGTATCCTTGGAAGGCACAGTTACGCACACTGATATTTTTCTATTTTTATATAGAGGGTCTCAAAACATATATTTCCGGGAGAAATCGGTATCTAATTTTGGGTGAAATACAGTACCTTCTTTACCTACTATATGCGTTGTGCATGATATGTGCATATTATGTGCTAGAGAAAGTAAAATGCTTTATATAATTTAAAACGTGCCTTTATTGCAGAAAAAAACAACAAAGCATTATTTTAATACCTGTTTGGTGAACTGAAACCTTCACGATTTAAAATAACACAATTAAGCAAATAAGTTTATTTAATATTATATAGTGAAGTTACACAAATTGAGAGATCGGATGTGATACATTCACATTATTTTCTTTACCTATTTTGCAACACTCTATTCTGACATGAGCTTATGTTAATCGAGTTAAACATGTATAAGAATAGTTTTATTATATAGTTCCTTGTACGTACATGGAGAATAAGGGAGTATACTAGATTAAAGCGATAGTGAAGTCTTTAAGAACTGATTGCTATGTGGTACCTTTGAAATTCTGTTCTCTCTGCTTAACCTGGATAAAAGAATGCATTCTTATGTTACATTCACTACCCATTTTATTACACACTTCCCGGTAGTACAAGGGAAATAAAGAATACACTAGGATTAAGAAATAGTAAAATCTCTTAACCCTGGAGCACATATATACACACCTCCGCCATGCTTGTTCAACAACTCTTATATTTTAATCAAGTACTCTCCGAATGTGGTCTAAACATTACCACTGCCCTTTAGGTAATGAGTTTCCTATTATCTTATCTTGGCAGAGACGCGGGGTGCGCGGTCACCCGGTATACGTTAGTGGTTGGGATTTTCAGATGCCTACAGTTTTGTGTTTCTGCGTCTCTGTGGGATTACTTCTACATACCTTTCTTTCACTTTTACTGCTTCCAGTGTTATGTTTATGCTTCAAAATGGCTTGGAGTGGACAGTCCTACATTTGGTGAAAAAATACGAGCAGCTTTACTAGAAGTGGTGTGCGGTTGTACATAAATTAAGCAACCAATCAATCTCCTGTATTTCCTCACGAGGAGCATAGGACATTCACAAAGTATTTCCATCGGACCCTATTTGTAGCCCATCTCTTCACTTCACTCCATGTTCTCCCTTCTTTAACTATTTCTTTAATAAGTGTTCTCTTTCATGTATTTTTTTTTACTTTCTCTACACGTCCTATGAGAAGGAATTGTATTGCACACAAAATTTCGATGTCGAGATTTCAAGAAAATATACGTTTTGAGGCACCCTGATTCAAAATAAAGCATTTTTCGAAAGGAAAAAAAAAAAAAAAAAAAGGTCCATGTGTGTGTCTGTGGACAGCATAGCTCTAAAATTACACGACCGTTAAATACCAAACTTGGTATTTAAGTTTGGTATCTTCCAAGGATGCGACACATGGGTTTTCAAGAAAATTCATCCACCCCAAACTACCGTTTACGTGGGAAAATTTTTAAAAATTTTGATTTTTTCAAAAATGATTTTGATGAAAATCTCTTATACTTAAGAAGATAAATAAAATGCAAATCTTGAATTTTCTGGGAATAACCTCTGAAAGCCTCTTTATTTTGGATGAATTTTTCTGAAGTTTGAATAAGTGGTAAACGGTAACGGATAGACAAAAACTTACTACACAAAAAAATGTAGATCTTAATACACACAATTTATTCATGCACCATTTTTTGTGGAGTTATGTTTTCGAGATATTCCTTATTTCTTTCGGATTTTAAAATACTTAGAACTTTTCTCATATGGAAACTTGTCAACGCCTGGCCACGCAAAGATACGGGTTTCAATCCCATAGCAACCACATTTTAAAAGATTTGACTGTCGGTTTAACCTAGTTTTCTGCTAACAGTAATTTGTTACAGAGAAGTAGAGAAATCATGTGAATGGAACAGACAAGATTTTTTTTATCTTCCCTTTGTTCAGCTATCCTGAAGATTCCAGTCTAAAGAAATTCTTTCTACTGCCCCATCATCTTTATCCATTTCCACTTTCATCTTTTGATTTCTATTGTAATTTAATTTTGGTTTGTTATCCTCCTTAGTTCTGAGTTTGAGATTACATTTAGCCATCTATTAACACATGTCTGCAGTTTATTTTATATAGTTTTACTTGTTTTCCACGTTTCACAGCCATATAGTAAAATTGATTTCAAGTTACTGTTAAATGGTTTAGTTTTATATTTTAATCTCATGTCATAAGATTTCCAGAATGGGTATAATTAGTGCTATTAATTTTCTTTATTCGGTGTTTAACATCCTAAAGAAATCCGTTATTCTTAACAATTATTATCCCAAATATTTAAATTCATGAACAGTAACAGTATTATTTGTGTTTTTACTCATTTCACATAAATTAAGAATCGTAAAGAAACAAAATATGTATGCTCACTGTTTCAAGTCCCCCCCCCCCCACCACCGAACTGATGTACCTTGAGCCCGCGATGAAAGTTAACTCAATATGTTCAAAATGTGCGAAGCGTTTGTGCCATGAAGTGTGAGTAATATGCATAAAGTAAGATGCAAATCTAGTAAATATATATTCTTTTGGTCATTTTCTCATTAAATGTTTTATTTTTATTTTTTTATTTCTCTGTCATTTGTATAAAATGAGATATGTTAAATATTAAAGATTGTGTCTACATATGAAACAGGTATTTTGACTTTACACCAAATAAATGGGGTTTTAATTTTATGCATATTAGTATCAGTTTTGCACGTATAAATATATGATAGAGTTATTGTCCTGCCAGTCTGTTATTCACAGTAGGGCCAAACCCTTATATTACCTTTACTTATTAATATCTTAATTTAATGGCAGCAAATGGCTTTATTTTCTCTACAGGTACTATGTACACAATAGGTGGATTGTGGAGGTCGAGATTTCTCCGGAAATAAGTTTTGAGGTCCCCTGAATTAAAAAAAATTGGAAAATGGTCTGTGTGACCGATGTGTGTGTGTGAGAGAGAGAGAGAGAGAGAGAGAGAGAGAGAGAGAGAGAGAGAAAGAGAGAGCGTGTGTGTATGTGTGTCTGTGAACAGCATATCTCAATAATGAAAAGTCCACTCAATGCCAAACTTGGTTACCTATTTAAGTTCATCTTTCAAGGATGCAAGACGAAGATTTTAAAGAAAAACCCCCCTCCCCCACTACAAACTAGCTTTCAATGGAAATCTTTTCGAAAGTTTTGATTTTCTCAAAAATGGATCAAACTATTTTGACTAAAATACGACACGTTAAGATATTTTAATCACAAATAAGGCGCATATCTTGAATTTTTTGGGAATAGCCTCTGAAGACCTCTTCATTCTGGAGCACTTTTGCTTAATCGGTAAACCGTAAGAGAAATACCCAATTCTGCTGCTAAAATATAAATGTCGTTAAAATACAGAATTTAAATTCTTTTTTATTGCTCTCAATTTTCAAATGCTATCTTTCCTCAGACGGGAAGCAGTATTGTATTCGTTTCATATCTCTTGTTTTACTTCAGGCCGTAAAGAGACTAAATTTAAATTGTTTTTATAGCGAGAGCTTTTAAAAGATTTTTTTTTTTTTTCCTTGTGGGGTACAGGCGTATGTAATAATAGTTCCGTTCTCTTAGCTTGATCAGGAGAGGAGAAAACGAATAACGACTTCTCATTTGAGAAAAAGTGTAACGTATTGAAAATTGCAACCAATAACAATGAATATCTTGGAAATGGTTTACAACACAAAAAGTTGCAATTGTCATGCATTGTGTATAGTACATTTTGTTATATCTCTTAAGGTTTGTGCAAAATTAATTCAGAATGAAGAGGACTTCAGAGGCTTTTCTGTTGGCCCATCTAATGAAAAAGGGTTGCGTCTACCTGCTACTTGTATTGTTTGTTACAACTGGTGTCTGGGCAAGTTCATTGCTCATCCATAGAAGGGAAGGAAGGTAGTCTTTGTCTAGTTTCCAGGGAGTGCCATTCGAAAACTGGACCTGACAATAACCAAGCAAAGAAGCTATGAAATGGAATGTAAATATCTGAAGCGTTCCTTCACTCTAGCAAACAGAAAAAAGCAAAATGTGTCTGTCATATGTATCTAAAAAGGCACACATATTAATAAAGCACTCAAAGTAACATTTCATAAAATACAATAAAACCCCTAAAATGTCATATCCCAAAAATTAGCAAAAATGAAAAACACAGCCCTAACAAATGTGGTTAGTTTTAATTCGTTTTTCATCAAAACAGATTTTATTCGACTTGTGAAGAACATGACTTTACAAACAATGCAAAGACATCAAAATCCCAGCCCTAATAATTACTTTTTCTACTGCGTATCTAAATAGTGAACACATCAGATTTTTAGAAAAAGGTCCATGTGCGCGCGGGTGTGTGTGTGTGTGTCCGTGTGTCAATGAACACGATAACCCAAAAACAAAAAGTCGGTAACACCAAACTTAGTATTTAGGTAGGGATGCGACACGAAAAATTCCCCCCAACCCAAACTACCCTTTACATGGAAAACCGAAAATTTTGTTTTTCTCAAAAATGGCTCAAAAGATTTTGATTAAAATACCGTATATTTAAGATATTTACATTCAAATAAAATTTATATCTTGAAATTTCTGGGAATAACCTCTAAAGATCTCTTTACTCTGGGTGAATTCTGCTGAGTTTTGCGTAACCGTAAGAGACAAAAACCTACTCTATACGAAAAATTAAGATCTCGTTTTTTTTGTTTTGTTTTTGTTTTGGTAGTGTTTAACGCCCGCTTTAACTACTTATGGCACCGCAGGCGGTGACACTGATGACACATGAATGAAGATGGAGCACCGGTGGAATGCGATGGCGGAGGAAACGGGAGAACCCGGAGAAAACCCGTCCCAGCGCCGCTTTGCCCATCACAAATCTCACATACGCTCACTTGGGATCGAACCCGGGACGTCTAGGGGAGAGGCGAATGGTCTAACCACTCGGCTACGTCGCGCCCAAAGATTTCGTTGAAACACACAATTTATGTTATACAAATTTCTTTCGTGGAGTTGACCATATTTGAGGTATTTCTTATTATTTTAAAATACTCGTACTTGAACTTTTCACATACGGGAACATGTCAACTCCTGTCATGCAAAGAAACGGATTTTAATCCCATAGTATTCAGTTTTAAAAGATTTGACTATCGCTTTAACCTAGTGAATTCCCCTATTTACCTTCTACTTAGAAGGAAGCAAATAAATAGAGTCTTTCTGCTAATATGTATCTCAATTAACATGAAATAAACAGAAGAATATGCTTTTTAACTATAGTTTATTACAGAGATATAGAGAAAGTCATGTGAATGGAACACATCGGATTTTTTTCGTATGCACTACTAGGGTTTGTAGCCCTTGGTACTAAATATTTTTAACCCTTACTCTCTATGGACTATGTCAGACAGTGCCCGATCCTTGATCCTACAGGAATTCCCAAGATACACAGTATCTATGTTCGTGGATCTAATTTGTATGTAGAATGGATGGCTAGAGGTCGAACGTTGCAGGAATATCTGAGTGGCATTAGAAATGATAGTCTATAAGGAATGTTTGATTTATGGTGGGGGATAAGATTTACGTTTCTCTCTGGCATACAGGCTTGTGGCGTTGCTGTTCCTTTTGCAGTAGCAGATCCTAACCATACCAGGATATGTGGCAAGAAAGGCAACTTTGTGATTATCAATTCTCTTTTTACTACCCCTACCGCTTAAAGAAAACAGGCAGAGGAAATACTGCTTTCCAAAGATTACAAATCAAGATTTCACCAGAAATATACTTCGAAAATATTCGTTATTTTTTATTTTATTAAAAAAAGTGACAAAATATTGCATTTCACCCAAACATTAGACGTCCAGCTTTCACCAGAAATAAATAGTTTGGGTTCCCCAGAATATAAAAGAAAGGGGGGGGGGGATGCATTACAGAGAAACGTCCAGCATAACTCAAAAGCGAAATATATGGTAAACATTCAACTTGGTACCTAAATAAGTTCAGTGCCCTTCACAGATGAAGCTAAGATTTCCGAGAAAATCCTCCCGCCTCCAATACTCTAGCTAGTTTTACAAAAACGGCAAACAATTTTGATTTAAATACTATACATTTAAGATATTTACATGAAAAAAAGCTGATGTGTTACATTCACATGACTTTCTCTACATCTCTGCAATAAATTATTATTAAAAAACTTATTCCTCTATTTCCTTCATGCTAATCGAGAAAAAATGAGCAGAATTAGTCTTACTACTTGCTTCCTTATAAGTAGAAGAGATAGCTGGTCACTATGTGAGGTTCGGTTCGCTTTGCATGGTCCCGTTTGAGAAAAATTAACATAGTTTAAAACTGAAACCAATAACAAGAAATATTTCAAAAGCAGACAACTCTAATAGAAAAATGTATTTGACATAAATTATGTGTTTTAACGAGATCTACATTTTTAGTGTGTTAAGTTTTTGTCTATCTCTTACAGTTTAACCGTTATGCAAAATTTTGCAAAATTCATCCAGAATAAAGAGGTCTTCAGAGGTTATTCCCAGAAAATTCAAGATATACATTTTATTTGTGATATGAATATCTTTAATATAGTTATTTTAATCAATATCGTTATAGCCATTTTTGAGGAAAACAAAACTTTTAAAAGTTTGTCCATGTAAAGTGTAGCTTGTGGTGAGGACATTCTTTTTAAAATTCTTTGTGTCGCATGCTTGGAAGATACTAAACATAAGTACCAAGTTTAGTTTTTAACGGTCTTTTCTTTTTGAACTATGCTCTCTACAGACACATGTACACACGCGGACCTTTCTCTAAAAATGCTTTTTCTCGGACTCAAAGAGGACCTCAAAACATATTTCTGGTGAAATCCCGACATCGAATTTTTGTGTGGAATACAATACCTTCTCTAGATACTATGCATATTGTATGTACATGCTAGAGAAAATAATCACGTACCTATGTATGTCTTTAAAACACAATCTATTTCAAATAATTCCTCTGGAAACAAAGCAGCATATGACGACCTGCATTTTACTTTCTCTATACGCACTATGTACAGTGTATAGAGAAGGTATTGCACTCCACCAAAAAATTCGATACCGAGATTTCACCGGAAATATATGTTTTAGGGTCCCCTGTATCCAAAAAAAGTATTTTCAGAAAAAGGTCCGTGTGTGTGTGTGTGTGTGTCCGTCCGTGTGTCTGTGAACACAACTGAAAAACGAAAGGTCGGTAAAATACCATACTTGGTATTTAAGTTTAGTATCTTCCAGGGATGCGACCCGAAGATTTTGAGAAAAATCCCCCCACCCCAAACTATCCTTTACATGGAACTTTTTTCGAAAATTTTGATTTTCTAAAAAATGGCTCTAACGATTTTGATTAAAATATCGTATATTAAAATATTTACCTGACAATTAAAATGTATATTTTGAATTTTCTGGGAATAGCCTCTCAAGACTACTTTATTCTGGGTCAATTTTAAGGAATTTTGCATAACTGCTAAACCGTAAGAGATGGACAAAAACTTACCACACAAAAAAGGTAGAGCAAATTAAAACACACAATTTAAGTAATATACATTTTTTTCGTGGAGTTGATTGTTTTTTTTTTTTTAGATATTCCTTGTTTTTGGTTTCAGCTATTAAAAACATACTTTTCTTATACAGGAGTTTGTGAACTCGTGTCCATACAAACAAACGAACTTCAGTCACATAGCAACCAGCTTTTGGCTTTCACTTTAACCTATTGTACTCCCTCATTTCGCTTCTACTTACAAGGAAGCAGGTAATAAGACTATTTCTGCTAATTTTTTCTCGATTAGCAGGAAGTAAATGGAAGCATAAACTTTTTAACAATAATTTACTGCAGAGTTGCAGAGAAAGTCATGTGAATCGAACACATCAGATTTTTAAATATGTGACTACCGTCCTAGTCTGCCATATGCTCTTAGATCACTATATGTACTGAAATTATTTCGTCAAAATGTATATGTTTCAGGACGTAAACCAAACTATACATCTTTTCATCGGAAAATAAAATGATAGTGGGTAGAGAGATCTGAAATTTTAAACATATTAAGACTTTCCTTCGTTTCGTTTCTGTTGGTTTGCAAAACCGTCTCACACGAGAAGATGTTGCATAAGTTGTCTGTAGTTTATCCGGTCCTGAGAAGAGACATCAACATGCGCCACGGCTGACATCCGACAGAGGATGATGTTCCAGATTTGCGACTCCACGATAAGTGCGCTATTATGCATTCATAATAATCTGTTGACACATGGCTTCCCTTATCGTCTATCAAACTTAACAAGGAGCCACAGTTATTGGGTCACCAATTTCGCTCATATTTCAGGAGGTGTATTTTTTAATTGCGTCGTTATTACTTTGCCTATAAGTACTATGCACATAGTTTAGAGAGAAAACATTTAGAAAATTTTGGTTTTCTCAAAAATGGCTCTAACGATTTAGATTAAAATCTCTAAGACATTTACATGACAAATAAAATGTATATCTTGAATTTTCTGGGTAGCCTCTGAAGACCTCTTTATTCTGGATGAATTTTACGAAATTTTGCATAACTGCTAAACCGTAAGAAATGGAAAAAAAAAACCTACCACATAAAAAATGTAGAGCACTTTAAAGCACACAATTCATGTTATATACATTTTTTTCGTGGAGTTGATTGTTTTTGAGATATTCCTTGTTTTTGGTTTCAGCTATAAAAACTTAATTTTCTCATATAGGACTTTGTGAACTCGTGTCCATACAAACAAAGGAACCTCAGTCACATAGCAACCAGCTTTTGACTATCACTTTAACCTATGGTACTCCCTTATTTCGCTTCTACTTACAAGGAAGCAAGTAATAAGGCTATTTGTGCTAATTTTTTCTTGATTAGCAGGAAGTAAATAGAAGCATAAGTTTTTTAACAATAATTTATTGCAGAGTTGTAGAGAAAGTCATGTGAATGGAAAAAATCAGATTTTTTTGAACTGCGTCGTTATTACTTTGTCTACACGTACTATATACATAGTTTAGAGAGAAGTTTTCACCGGAAATACATGTTTTTGGATCGCCTGAATAATAATAATAATAATAATAATAATAATAATAATAATAATAATAATAATGACATCATTTTAGAATAATATCCGTGTGTGTGTGTCCGTTAAATACCAAACTTGATATTAAGTTCAGTATCTTCCAAGAATGGACAGGCATTTTCAAGAAAATTCCCTCATTCACTTTTACATGGAAATAATTTAGAAAATTTTGATTTTCTCAAAAATGACTAACGATTTATATTAAAATCTCTTATATTTAAGATATTTACATGACAAATAAAATGTACATCTTGAATTTTCTGGGTAGCCTCTGAAGACCTCTTTATTCTGGATGCATTTTGCGGAATTTTGCAAAACTGTAAGAGATACACAAAAGATGTAGATCTACTTAAAACACGCAATTATGTAATTTTTTCGTGGAGTTGGCAGTTTTCGAGATATTCATTGTTATTTGTTTCAATTTTAAATCTTTTCTCATTCGGAAATTTGTCAATACCTGGCCACGTAAAGAAACGGACTTCAATCCCATAGCAACCACACTTGAAAACATTTGACTGTCGGTTTAGCCTGGTGTATTCCCTTATATCCCTCCTACTTATAAGAAACTAAGTAATAAGACCATTTCTGCTAATGTTTATCCGGATTAGCATGAAGTAGATAGAAGAATAAGCTTATTAACAATCATTTGTTACAGAGATTTAGAGAAAGTCCTGTGAATTAAACAGATCAGATTTTTTATATTGAAAATGGTACATACAGCATGTTTTTTTTTTATTTATCTATTTTTTTATTATTATACCAACGCATTTTACTACAAGGCATGAAGTATATTTACCAGTATATACTATGAACGTCATACATTTTTCTTCAGTAAAGACTTCACTAAATCACTGCCAACTTTTGAAGGTAAAATAAAATTTGTAACTTTATAAGAAGTGTTGTTTTCCAACACAGTACACAATTACGATGATATTCATATTATATGAAACTGGTATCATATAAAACGAATTGTTTCGTTAGATATGCGTGATTTTCTCCAGTTTGCTTTTCACTATCTAGTAATAAACAGTTACTGGACGATGAAACGATAAAATATTTTTAAAAATCTGGTCATAGAACCTCAAAGTTGTGTTAATTTTTTTTTTTCTCGGGGTTTTCCCTTATCCCGGGAAGACAAAGGTCGAATAACTTTAAGCTCCAAAGACTCCGAGATTACTTGAGCATGACTTAGTGATTTCGTTAATCGTCCGATATGACTAATCAAGTTAAAGGAGTCAAGCTTCAGAAAAAAAAAAAAATAATAAAAAACTGTTTTAAAGAATGAAAGACACGTATTTGCATTGTGTGTGTAATCTAGGTAAATATAACTGTAATCATCTGCAATGAATAGTCCCAAGGATCTTCGTTTCAGGTGAAAATTATATTAAAATTGATATTTTGCTTGGAAATTGGGGGTTTTGCAGGCCATCCTGCGGATTGTGTTGGCAGCACTGCTTGTAAGGGGCATCCTCACGGATTCGCGAACCCTTTTAAAACTTACGGAACCGGTTTTCAGCTGTGACAAGTGAAGGGTAATTCCTGCAAGAAAAAAAGTGCCAAAATGTGATGACGTTGCTTCAACAATAGAAAGCTGCTGCATCGTCGAAAGTGTACCAACACACATAAATCACAAACTTCCTGCCTCGTGGTCGCAACCTGTAAACGTGTGATCAAGCAGAAATCACACTACTTGAAAGCTCAAAACAGATATGGCTTGAAATGAAGATGGCATGGGTATATTTATATGTTTGTAAGACTTCGTTAACGAAGGTGTAGCATTTTTTCCACCATAAACACTCAGGTTCTAGTTGCCTAGTAAAATGCGCACATTTAGCATCACCCCTTTGAGTGAAGTAATTAAAATATTACGTGCGCGCGGAAACTGCTTAACAGCTTCTGAGATGTCGCAATTCTTTAATGAGACAACACTCACATCCGCGCGTGTAATAAAAATATTGTTTATTTAAAAGGTTGTGCTCAACGTTTGACCTGACTGTAAGAAAATAGTCATACTCTTGACAGCCCGAGTCAGCTTATAGTTATGCAAACATCCAGTCCTGAATAATTCTTAACAATAGTTTCGTCTTAAATAGTTATGTTGTGGAGTGTTTGTGTTTAACGTTTCGTGATATACCAATAATACCTGTACGTTTTGAACTGGAGAGCGTCTGTAGTTTATGTAGTTTGCTAAGTCCAGAGCTAAAATGTCAAAACAAGAACCTTTTACTTCTAATCAAAGCCGTGGCGAGCGTCATTTTCAAGTGATTCAGTCAGGCATCCCGGGTTCGATCCCAAGCGACCCATGTGAGATTTGTGGTGGACAAAGCGGCGCAGGGGCGGATTTTCTCCGGATTCTCCGGTTTCCCTCGCCATCGCATTCCACCGGTGCTCCATCTTCATTTCACGTAAAAGCGGGCGTAAAACACTACAAAAAAAGTCAGGCAAGGCTGATGATGAAATTGACGACAGTGACAAAGAATGTGACAGTATATGATTTCTATGGTGATGTCAATGACGACATTCTTGCTGTCTCTTAGTGTAAAAATCGTATCTGTTCCATTCAGAAGACTTTCTGCAAACAAACTACTCTTACAAAATTGTCTTTTATCTATATCATGCTAATCCAAATAAACATTAACAGAATTGCTCTTATTACGTTTCCTTCTAAGCAGAAGGAAAATAAGAGGATACATAAGGCTAAAGTGATAGTCATATCTTATAAAAGCTGGTCACTATGTGAACAATTGAAGATCGGTTCTATTTGCATGGCCAGCGATAATACAAAAGAGTTGAAACCAAAGGTGACTTCCCGTTTGAGAAAACCTAGGTATTTTAAAACTGAAAACAAGGAATATGTAGGAATCGGTCATATATATAAAGTAGTTATAAACTGTGTGTTTTAATGAGATCTACATTTTTATGTAGTAAGTTTTGTCTTACGGTTTACCAGTTATGCAAAATTCATCCAGAATGAAGAGGTCCTCTGACGTTATTCCCAGAAAATTCAAGGTATACATTTTAATTTTGATGTAAATATCTTTAATTTACAGTATTTTAATCAAAATCGTTAGAACCATTTTTGAGAAAAATGTCCATGTAAGGGAAGTTTGGGTTGGGGGGACTTTCTTTAAAATTTTCGTGTGGTATCCTTGAAACATGCTAAACTTAAATATCAAGTACCTACATGAATAAATATCCCACATAAATAAATATAGATATATGCCGTTCATGTGTTAATTTATTGGCAGGCATTTCCGTGGCCTAATACTAGAATGGCATTCCTAAGGAAACCACACACAACACACGCATTGTCGAAACACTTCACAACACAAGACATAAGCAACGACTGAGACTGTTCACAGCTGATAAACGTACCCTTGACACGTCGTGCGCCGCTTCTGCGTAATACGGAGATCACTGCCAACTCGGCCGATACGCATTAAGACGGCTGTGGATTTGGCATAAAACGAAGGCACAGCAGCATGTGCCGAACTTTCAAACCGCTACTTGAATGTTGCATTGGATTAAAACTTTATGTTAAAAAGAATATTAATTGTCTCTAAAGCTTTGAAGTAACAAAATGAATCATTGCATTCTATTCCTCTAAATTATTTCTATATTCCTATAAAATGAGCTCATTCTCCTTGTACCTTCTATCGTGGATATGAAGATCATTTCGTACTTTTGTTTATTGTGGTCGTAGTATTATAAATTGTGAGCTTCACTGCTCATATTGCCTTTGCTTTGGTTCATGAAACATTGAGGAAAACTTTTGTATCTATTAAGGGGAATAAGAAAACAAATGAGCAGCAACTGGCGAAAGAATACCAGGAAAACATAAAAGCTGTTGACCTCTAGTCAACAAGCGCGTCCATTCAGAAACAGGATGAAAGTGGTCATAACTTTCCTGATGCGAGCAGTGATTCGTAACTTTTGCACTACTCCCAGTTGATGTTGAACAAAATTCTTCTTAGCTAGGAAAACCCGCGTTGAACAGCCGAGATAGCCGCACTACAGGGATTTCAATTCCTGCACCAGGGCTTCTCGACCAAGAGGGTTCCTCTTACCTACCCTCTGTGTCAGTTGATCCTACCCACCCTCAGGAAAATGAAGTAGCAAGCCATGTTGTCATTAACACCGGCAGCACAGTAGCTGAGAAACAAAACCATCATCGGAATCACTGAAGGGTTCACTCACTGTTTTCACCATTTTATAAGCATACAAGGGAAGGTTAGCTACATATAGAAACTTGATTATACAACGAAATGAAGCACAAAAAATAAGCGCCATCCATTGAAAAAATCTGATATGTTCCATTCGCATGACTTTCTCTACCTATTCTGCATACAAACAAATTTTACAAAGGAATTAGTCTTTTTTCTAGTTCATTCTAACCGAGATAAAGGTTAGCAGAAATGGTTTTATTATTTAGTTCTGAGTAAATAGAAGGGGAATTAGGGAATACATTAAGCTAAAGCTATATTTATTTGTTCCCACAAGCTTTACACTCAATTTGCTAAAGTATGCTAAGGATTTAGTTTACAATATTGTAATATTCAGAATTTTATGTAAAGCATTTCATAAATAAATATATACGCCATACATAGGTGGCTAATCCATTGACTCTGTAAATGATTTTTACTTTCTCTATACGCACTATGTATATAGTGTATAGAGAAGGTATTGCACTCCACCAAAAAATTCGATATCGAGATTTCACCGGAAATAAGGTTTTAGGGTCCCATGTATCCAAAAAAAAATATTTTCACAAAAAGGTCCGTGTGTGTGTGTGTGTGTGTGTGTGTGTGTGTGTGTGTGTGTGAACACGATAAAGTCGGTAAAATACCAAACTTGGTATTTAAGTTTAGTATCTTCCAGGGATGCGACACGAAGATTTTGAGAGAAATCCCCCCACCCCAAACTACCCTTTACATGGAACTTTTTTCGAAAATTTTGATTTTCTAAAAAATGGCGAGAAATCCCCCCACCCCAAACTACCTTTTACATGGAACTTTTTTCGAAAATTTTGATTTTCTAAAAAATGGCTCAACGATTTTGATTAAAATATCGTATATTACAGATATTTACCTGACAAATAAAAAGTATATCTTGAATTTTCTGGGAATAGCCTCTAAAGACCTGTTTATTCTGGATGAATTTTGCTTAATTTGGCATAACTAATAAACCGTAAGAGATAGACAAAAACTTACTATACAAAAAATGTAGGCCTTGTTAAAATACAAATTTACATCATATACAATTTTTTCGTGGAGCTTACCGTTTTCGAGGTATTCATTGTTATTAGTTTCAGTTGTGAAGTATTCATACTTTTCTCAGACGGGAGTGTCCGTTTTTCTTTTGTTCTACTCCTGGCCAAGAAAAGAAGCGATTTGTAATAACAATAGCATAACGACAGCTTTTAAAACATTTGACTATCGATTTAGCTTAGTTAATTCCCTTATTTCCTTCCTACTTATAAGGAACTAAGTAATAAGAACATTGTGCTGAATACCTCGATTAACAAGGTGCAGAAAGAAGAATAATCTTATGTAAGAAGTTTTTAGAACGGCTAGAGAAAGTCGTGTGAGTGTAACACATCAGATTTTTAATAAAATAAATCTAAAGATTAAGAAATACTCGATTTACCTTTTCTATATTGAAGCATGTCCTACAATAGTCTGCGTTTGATGTCCTGAGGGTGACTACTGTTGAAAATCCTCTTCCTCCAATGGAGTTACTAAGAGACCTCGTAACTCAGGAGGAACTGAATCGGAGTCCAGTTTATACATGTTGTTATTAAATAGTTTTAGCATTCCCTCTGTCCCTGGTCTGTCCCTCTGTCCAGTTTGATTCTCATTAAAACTGCTACCGTTGAATAATTCAACCTATTTATTTTCTTGGATTTAATTTATTCAATCATTGAGAAAATTCTCTTGACGTCCACATTAGAATGAGACAAGGCCAAAAAAAGTAAAGCTAAAGCACTTGTGCTGTTAAATAGTACTTCGTCTTGAAATTCTGAACCTGACTCGTTTTCCTCCAGAATTGAATGGGTCTAATTTCACTACGACAATTTTCTCATGATCAGTGGGGATGGTATTCCATTCATCTATCACTTTATTGGGATCGATTTTTGTTTTGAATGTCTCTGCTAAACTATTCAATTGAACACGGGGTCGGTCTCCAGCTGAATCTAAAGCAATGCCAGGTTGCATATAAAACACACACAATCAACGATTCTTCTGAAGCAGAAGTCTCTTAACAGTCTCAGAAAAGCAGTCTGATAAAACTGAATGCATTTAAGATTAAATTCCTGAATTTAAAAATGTGGCGAAATGAAATTTTCTGTAAGGATTTTTCTGATTAAACTCATTTAATACAATAAATTTGAGGGATCATATGCACATGATTACTAATTTCATGACTATCACACTTTTTACCCAGGGACTCACATTCTAGCATTGAATCACCACCTCAATGTGACTATCATTTCATGACAACTTCCATCTTTCTCGTGCTATAAATTAAAACAAATTATTCAGATAAACAATAGGGGTATTCTGCGACTGTCAACATTGACCATTATTTCCTTTTAAGTAAAATTAATTTCTTAACATTTCCGAAAAAAAAAAAACTCTACCATTTCATTACTTTTACAAAAAAAAAAATCCCTCAATACCTCAAGGCTTGAAATATCCCTACAATAAGAATTTTACCCTACACTTGGCAACGCTGGCTATCTCAGGATAACTTGCTCCACCACCCTCTTACTCTGACACAGAAGCAGCAGTGAAACAGAACTTGGTTATGCTGTTTCCTTACAAAGGAACTCGCTGAGGTTGGCCTCGCTTCTGTTATGTTTTTGTTATAATGCGTGTTCTGTATGCACGTCTATGGTTCTAATGTTATCAATGGTCTATATAGCGCTATGTGCGCTGATCGATCAATAACATTAGCTAATTAAATATTGAAATTATTGGTACTGAAATTCGGGTTTAATTGCATGGCCAGGAGTAAAATAAAAGAAACACATGTGTTCCACTCGCACAACTTTCTCAAGCTGTTCCACAAACTTTACTAGCAAAATATTCCTCTTTTATCTACGACATAATAATCGAGATAAACATTAGCAGAAACTGTCTTATTATTAGCTTCCTTGTAAGTAGAAAGAAAATAAGTCAAATACTTTAAAAGCTATCGTTATGTGAAACAATTAAAAATTGATTCTTCTTTGCATTCTCGGGAGAAAAAACAAAGAGAAAAAAATTTAGTATTAAAAAAATCTGATGTGTTCCATTCACATGACTTTCTCTACATATCTGCTACAATTTATTATTAAAAATCTTATTCTTGTATTTACTTAATGCTAATCGAGAAAAAAATTGGCAGCAAGACCCTTATAACGTGCTTCCTTGTAAATAGAAGGGAAATAAGAGCATAGTCAAATCTTTTAAAACCTGGTTGCTATGTGATTGAAGTAGCTTTGTGTGTATGGACAGGAGTTGACAAATCCAAGCATTTTAAAGCTGAAACTAATAAAAAGGACTAAAAAAAAGTCAACTCCACGAAAAAAATGTATAAAACATAAACTGTTTGTTTTGGCGAGCTGTACATATTATGTTTGGTAAGTATTTTGTCTATCTCTTACGGTTTACAAGTTATGCAAACTTCCGCAAAATTCATCCGGAATAACCATGCTTTCAGAGGTTATTTCCGGAAAATTAAAGGTATACACTTTATTTGTCACATAAATATCTTAATTATAAGCGATTTTATTCAAAATCGTTAGAGCCATTTTTGAGAAAATAAAAAATTTCGAAATGTTTTCATGTAAAAGGTAGTTCGGGGTGGGAAGATTTCTTTCAAAAACTTCGAGTCGTATCCCTGGAAAATACTAAACTTAAATACCAAGTTTGGCATTTTACCGAGTTATCATGCTCACAGACACACGGACCTTTTTCTTAAACTATTTTTGGATACAGGGGACCCTAAAACGTGTATTTCCGGTGAAATCTCGGTGTCGAATTTTTGGGTGGAATGCAATACCTTCTCTGCACACTATGAACATAGTACGTGTAGAGAAAAGTTAAGATATACACTTACTTTATTCGCCATGAAAGTATTTTAAACGATATTTTAATATAACTCGTTATAATTTTTGAGAAAATCAAAATGTTCTTCGTAAAGGGTAGCTGGGTGGGGGATTTTCTTGAAAAGCGTATATTCTTGGAAAATTATGAAAATGTCAACTTGGTATTTAACGGTCTTTTGGTTTTTGAGTTATACTGTTCACAGGCAATACAAATACACACGCATACACGGACCTTTCTCTATTTTTTTACTTTCTCTACACGTACTATGTACATAGTGTATAGAGAAGACGTTGCATTCCACCCAAAATGCGATACCGAGATTTCACCGCAAACACGTTTTAGGGTGCCCTGAATAAAAAAATCTGATGTGTTCCATTCACACGACTTTCTCTACATCTCTGCAACAAATTATTGTTTAAAAACTCTTACTTCTATTTACTTCATGCTAATCGAGAAAAAATTAGCAAAAATAATCTTATTACTTGTTTCCTTGTAAGCAGAAGCGAGATAAGGGAGTACCATTGGTTAAAGTGATAGAAGCTGGTTGCTATGTGACTGAAGCTCCTTTGTTTGTATGGACAAGAGTTGGCAAATTCCTGTATGAGAAAAGTATAAGTTTCTCATAGCTGAAAATAAAAACAAGGGACATCTTAAAAACCACCAACTCCACGAAAAAAAGGTATTTAACATAAATTGTGTGTTTTAATGTGCTCTAAATTTTCTGTGTAGTAAGTTTTTGTCCATCTCTTACGGTTTAGCAGTTGTGAAAAAAAAAATCATCCAGAATAATCAAAATCGTTGAGTCATTTTTAGAAAATCAAAATTTTCGAAATTTTTTCCATGTAAAGAGTATTTTGGGGTGGGGGGATTTTCTTGAAAATCGTATCCTTGGAAGATACCAAACTTAAATACCAAGTTTGGTTTTTAATTGTCTTTTCATTTTTGAGCTATGCTGCCGCAGTCACACACACACACACGCACGCGCGCGCGCGGGCACAGACCCACGGGCATTTTTTCTAAAAAGTTTTTTTTTGGATTCAGGGGATCTCAAAACATTTTTCCGGGGAAATCTCCGTATCGAATTTTTGGGTGCAATACAATACCTTCTCTATACACTATGTACATAGTAAGTATAGAGAAAGTAAAAAAAAAAGTTTTTAGGAAAATGTCCGTGTGCGCCCGTATGTCTGTGAACACCATAACTCAAAACGAAAAGTCGGTAAAATACCAAATTTTGTATTTATATTTAGTATTTTCCAAGGATACGAGGCGAAGATTTTGAGAAATTTCCCGCCACTCCAAACTACTCTTTACATGGAAAAAGTTTCGAAAGTTTTGATTTTCTCAAAAATAGCTAAATGATTTTAATTAAAATACCGTATATTGCAACTAAAATGTATACCTTGGGTATTCTGGAAATAGCCTCTAAAGATCTCTTTATTCTGAATGAAATTTGCTGAATTTTGCATAACTGGTAAACCGTACACAAAAAAAATATTATCACGTTAAAACACACAATTTATGTCATATATGCTTTTTCGTGGAATTGAGCATTTCTGAGGTATTCCTTATTAATTGTATCAGATTTAAAACACTTAAAACTTTTCTCACACGGAAAATTGTAAACTCCTGGCATAGAAGCGGATTTCAACCGCAACCAGCTTTTAAAAGGTTTGACTACCGTTTTAACCTAGTGTATTCCCTTATTTTCCTTTACTTACAACGAAGTAAATAATTAGGATATTTTCTGCAAATGTTTATCTCGATTATCATAAAGTAGGTAGAAGAATATGTTTTTTAACAATATCTCACACCACTGGATTTATTCTAGAGTCGGGTATGCAAATCAAACTGCAGCGCTAAAAAGCTATGGACGCTAAGCAACGAACTAAAGCTTCCTTGGTGATTATCTGATCAAGATGGATGGTAATACTGGTATCTCTCGCGTCTCTCACCGATACATTCAAGTTGGTCAACTTGTACATCTTTTACGCCACAAGAAACCTGTCCATATTAGGTAGATGCTAATGTGCGAGTTATCGGCACTTATATCCCTGTAATTGTGTAATTTATAATCGGTCCAACCTAACATAGAACCGGATTTGATGTATGTACCGGATTTTGAATCCCTCCGTGTTACCCTTGTGTTTGTTAACTGTGAGAACAAGCATATACAAATGCCACGTGAACTCATATATCTGGTCTATAATGCATGTTGAGTTGAAATTAAATATAATAATAATAATAATAATAATAATAATAATAATAATAATGCCCGCCCTGGGTAGTGTGGTGGTAGCGTGTCTGCCTCACATTCAACAGGTCGTGAGTTTGAATCTCGCTTAGGGTGAGTTACTCAGATAAGGTTTTTTTTCGGGGGTTTCCCTTATCCTGAGAAGACGAATGTCGAGCGAATTTAAGCTCCATGGACCCCGATATCATATGAGCACCATTTCACCAAGTTCATTCATCGCCCGATATGACCAACCAGGTTAAAGGACGTTAAGCTACAACAAAATAAATAATAAATAATCAATAATAATAATAATAAAATGATGATAATAATAATAATAATAATAATAATAATAATTAGAGCCCATAGCATACCTTGAGGGCAAGAGCCTCTTACTTGTGTAGGAATAGCTCGGAATTTGTACATGGGGAGCCAATCAAAGAGAGTTTGGGTGTTTTTCCAATATTTTAACTTTCATAATCACTGTTTTAACTTGTTCACTTTTCACTATCACTACCCTTTACTGTTATGTGCTGCACTTTCCCATCTCCCTCCCTAGTCTTCTCCATTTTGCTTTGTCTTTGGCGATCCTTGTCCAATCTGTTTCGCCTGTTGTTTGGAACATATCTGCCCAACTACATTAAGGACGACCTCTCTCTACCTTTTCCCAGTTCGGACGTCCCACACTACAGTAGTGTTAGCCCATTTTATCCTCTTGTAGTCATGGCCTCCCCACTTCCATTTTAGCTCAAGTGCATTATTTCCCACGTCCGTGGAACATTAAATTTAAATAAAATTCAGGTTAATCTGCAGCTGCATCACTAAAGAAAGATATGCAAAATTGCAAAATCTGGTTCTCCATCACACGATGTCCTGTCTTGTCAATTATTATATTAAGTTTGTCCCTCTTCAAAAACCTAAGCCAATTTCTATACTCCCGCAGGTCTAAGAAGGAAAGCTGCTATAAACAAAAGCACTTGGCAAATAAAGCTGGTTTCGAAATATAAGCATATGCACTTATGCCGATAAAATGATTCAGGCAAGATATGTACGGTGTCTTCAGATAGTGCGCATGCTCCGCCCAGGGCGTAATAATACAATTTGCAGTGTTTCGCCCATTTTTGTTTACGGCAGGTTCCTCTCTATGGCCGACGGGACTATACCAATAATTTATGAACAGTGAATCTCTTTAAAATACGACAACACTTTAATTTGTCCAATATTGCATTTGTTATTAAATAAAACTCATATTTTCCTAAGAATAACGCATTTGGTATCATTTGTTTTAACCGAGTGCTATTGTACGTACATTCCACCAGAAAATTCGGTACCAAGTTCACGGAAATGCCTGTTTTGAGGACCCTAGATTATTTTTTTTTAGAAAAAGCTCCCGTGAGGGTGTGTGAAATGAAAATGAAGTTTTATTTATGGACGCCCTTTAACTGTGAATTTCTCAGCGTCTCATTCTATAGTGAGCGTGAAAGACCTATTAATTTTGCTCAGAGGCCTCTTTTATAAGGCTTGAGGTTCTTTTACGTGCCGTAAATCTATGACCAGGACTAACGGCTTTACTTCCCTTCCGAAGGAAGCAATTTTTACAGCCGAAAAGAATCCATCATCCTCCACAGGGTTTGAACCCGCGACCCTGGGTATGTGAAGTTAGCATGGTATCCATTACTTTACGGAGGGCGACTCTCTCTGTATGTGTGTGTGTTAGGGTGAGTTATCGATTAAAGCTTTTTTCGGAGTTTTCCTTTAACCAGAGGAAACGACTGTCGAGTAACTTTAAGCTCCATGGTACTCGAAATCATTTAAACATTTGCCACCCCCTCCGCTACTTCGAGCCCTAAACTAATTTAAATATCTCATAATATACGTTTCCTCGCTTACCTTTCATAAAACAGCGTTTTTCCTAAAACTAACATTTTAACTTTTTAAAAGAAGTATCACAATTTAGTATTGAAATATCAACGCATATAGTTTTGTGTGGTTCAAAAGCAATTTCGTCAAAATTTGAGGCAGTGGGACATTTTCATATTCAGTATATTTACACAATAAAATGTATTAAATACTCATTTACAAATACAAATTTTGCAAAGCATTTATCCAAGTTGAATAAAATTTGATATTCATATTAACATAACAGAAATGCAATCACAGTAAAAATGTTCATAAGAACCTGTACAAAAATTCTGTTGTGTTACTTTCACAAACTATGCTTATAAAGACTTTTATTTTATTTACATCATGCTAATCGATATAACATTAGCAGAATTCCTTTTTATTTTCTTCCTTAGTAGAAGGTAAATAAGTGAATGCATTAGGCTAAAGGGATAATTAATCAAATAAGTTAAAAGCTGGTTGCTATGTGATTGAAACCCCTTTGTTTGTATGGCCAGGGGTTGACAAATTCCCTTATGAGAAAAGTGTAAGTATTTTAAAGCTGAAACCATTAATAAGGAATATTTTAAAAATGGTCAACTCTAAAACAGAAGTGTTTTAACATGATCTACATTTTTTGTGCAGTAAGTCTTTTTCTATCTCTTAGCTATTATGCAACATTTAGCACAATCCATTCAGAATAAAAAAACCTTCAAAAGCTATTCCCAGAAAATTCAAACATACATTTTATTTGTGATGTGAATATCTTTAATATATTGAGGAGCTACTTGATGGAGAGGCAGCGGCTCCAGGTCATGAGGACCGCATTAACCGGCCGGGGGGTTCGAGGCGCTGACCACGTCTCACCCTCCAATACTGTAAGCATCCATGAAGTCTGTCATGGACTGAGATGGACGCAGCGGCCGCGCGGTAGGCCAAGGTTCCTTGTGATCTGTCGTGCCTAGGAGTTATCTAAATTGTTATTTTTGAGAAAATTAAAATTTCGAAAAATGTTTCATGTAAAGGGTAATTTGTGGTGGGGGATTTTCTTGAAAATCTTTGTATCGCACCCTTGTAAGACAATGAACTTACATATTTCCGATGAAATTCGGTATCGAATTTTTGGGTAGAATACAATACTTTCTCTATCCAGTATGTACATTGTACATGCGGGGTAGAGAAAGTAAAAACAGAACTTTCAAATGTTACTCCCAATGTCCCTTAATATGAATGGTTTGCAGAACAGCCATGGAACTGTAATCGGTTGAGGAAGTCCTGGATTTGCTGTACCAAACTTTTTGAGCGCTTGTGGTTCCCGGATTTGAAATCGCTGAGAACCAACCGCCTCTCTAGGACACACAACTGAAATCACTTAGTATTCTGAAAGCCACAGTCACAGAAGTTGCTGAACCTGACACAACGTGGATGTCGGAAGACGAAGGAAGGTCTGGAACGGGATACGCCCTCAAGAAAACGATATCTGCGCTGCGGCCTTGGTTTGTTTCTCCGTCTCTTTCTGGGCCCGGCTCACTTCCACGTGCGGCCTCCAAAAGAAAGGACAAAGAACAGCAACAGGCTGCTGCAGCAGCAGCTGCCTCACCAGTGGCGGGAAATCTGCTCAGCTGTCTGGACGTGTTTCGAATACGCAGCAGTCGCTCCTCGGGGTGTGGTACTCTTGTCCTTTACTTCCAGCTCCAAATCCACTTTGTCCCGTATGCAATGGTGACGGTGCCAAATATAGCAAAATGTCAGTAATCTCTTCTGAGCTGAAAATCGTGCATTTTGATTCCCCAAGTATTAGTGGATGCTCGTATTAAAATGCCGGGTGAACAAAACATCTTATGTGATCCACATTCTGTACATCGATGTGACAAATTATTGTTAAAAAGCATATTCTTTTATATACTTTATGATAATCGAGGTAAACATTAGCATATAGTGAAAATGTTAATTGTTTTATCATAGAAACCGTGTGTAGGACAGTAGTTGGTTGGATAGGTAGAGTCAAATTGAAAAATTCAGGATTTGAGGCACGTATCTCCGGATCTCCCTGCTCTACTACTGAGCTACCATGGCAACATGCCAATTGTCCATAACAGTTGGCTAAAACTATGAATCCTGGGACTAAAAGTACTTACAACATAGTAAGTCGCCATTGTGATTGTCATCTCAAAATAATTTGAGACCACCGGAAAACATGCGAGTCAGTTGAGAAATTCAACGCTATGCAGGCATGTTGCCATGGCAGCTCAGTGGTAGAGTAACCGGCTAGAGACCGAGAGATCCGTGGTTCAAATCCCGGCTGGGATTGAATGTTTCAGTCTGACTCTACCTACCATTTAGCATAATATTGTCTTAATTACTTGTTTCCTTGTAAGTGGAAGGAAAATAAGAGAATACACTACGCTAAAACGATAGTGAAATCTTTTAAAAGCAGGTTACCATGTGGTTGAAATCCGATTTTTTTATGCACGAGCAGGAGTTTACAACTTTCCGTGTGAGAAAAGTTTAAATATTTTAAATCTGAAACAAATGACAAGGAATATCTCAGAAATGGCCTGTTCCACGAAAAAAATATATGACGTAAATTGTGTGTTTTAACGTGATCTACATTTTTGGTGTAGTAAGGTTTTGTCTTTCTTATAGTATACCAGTTACGCAAAATTCATCCAGAATAAAGAGGTATTTAGAAGCTATTCCCAGAAATTTCAGTAAAAATCAGTCCGTTAAGAGTTGCGAATAGCAATAAAATTATAATCGATAGTCAAAATGTTGCTGCTAATTTCATAATAAAGAAACACGGTTTTAATACATAAGTTTCAGTGTTCACTGCAATTACAGCTTATAAGGACCCCATCACAATGATAATCAAGTAAGGATTGAATGTGTGCGTGTTTGAGGAAATAAAATGGTTTAAACCCAACGTAAACCTACAGACAGCGAGTGGTTTCTAATTCGAAGCCCCCGATATGACCTTAGATGATAGAGGGGGCTATATAAATGAAACAATCAAAAATATTGTTAAAAAGCTTATTGTTATATTTACTTAATGCTAATTAAGAAAAAAATTAGCAGAAATAGTCGTATTACTTGCTTCCTTGTAAGTAGAAAAGAAATAAGGGAGTGCCATAGGTTAAAATGATAGTCAAAAGCTGGCTGCTATGTGACTGAAGTTCCTTTGTTTGTATGGACACGAGTTGACAAATTCCTGTATGAGATATGTATGTTTTTCAAAGCTGAAGCCAAAAACAAGGAATATCTAAAAAACGATCAACCCCACGAGAAAAAAAAAAAACAAAACAAAAAACTATATTGTATAAATTGTGTGTCTTAATGTGCTCTACATTTTTTGTGTGGTAAATTTTTGTCCGTCTTTTACGGTTAAGCAGTTGAGCAAAATTCCGTAAAATTCATCCAGAATAATCTTCAGAGACTATTCCTAGAAAATTCAAGATATACATTTTATTTGGCAAATAAATATCTTAAATATATGAGATTTTAATCAAAATCGTTAGAGCCATTTTAAGAAAATCAACATTTTTGAAATTTTTTCCATATAAAGGGTAGTTTGTGGTGGGGGGATTTTCTTGAAAATATCGTGTCGCATCCTTGAAGATACCAAACTTGAATAGAAATTTTGGTTTTTAACGTTCTTTTCGTTTTTGAGCTATGCTGTCCGCAGACACAAAAAAAAATGGCGTGTTATTTATGGATGCTCTTTAACTACTGTGGTTCTCAGCGTCCCATTCTAATTGGGTGTGAAAGACCGCTTAATTTTGCTCAAGGACCTCCCTATCAGGCTTGAGGTTCTTTTACGTGCCGTAAATCTACAACACGGGACCACGGCTTTACTTCCTTTCCGAAGGAAACCATGCTAAGGATTTTTACACCCGAAAAAATCCATTGTCCTCCTCCGGGTTTGAACCCGCGACCTTGGGTATATGAGGTTAGCATGGTAACCATTGCACCACGGAGGGCGACTACTACATGACACACAGACACACACACGCACCGTTTTGTAAAAACTATGTTGTTTTTTTTGGATTCAGGGGACCCAAAACATGTATTTCCGGTGAAATCTCGGAATCGAATTTTTGGGTGGAGTGCAATACCTTCTCTATACACTATGTACATAGTACGTGCAGAGAAAGTAAAAAGTTGGTGGGAGAAAATAACAACCTTTTAACTCTGTTAATTTGCTCTAGTTATCTATAGGCTTTTTTCAGCTTCTATTGAAACATCAAGATTTTTCATCTGTTGAGCATGCAGTTTGCTGTCAATTGACATGCAGTGTCTGAGGGTGGCAAGATTGACTTCAAAAGATTTTCGTTGATTTTAAAAAATGGCGGAACATGGTGAGTAATACTGTTTTATGATAAAGCAAGACTAACTTTTTTAAGACAAATATCCAACTTTTTACCGAAATTCTTAAAATATCAAGCAAAAATGTCTTAACAAAGATATAAATAGTAATAACAAAATCTAATAAAACATGAGTTATTTATAAGACATTGTAAAATTTTTGAATTATTATAAAGTATAAACGTAATCATTTTGTATTTTACCAATGTGTAAATAACTATTTAATGTACACTTTATAAGTTCGGATATGACCATGATGTTAAAGCAACCCAAAATAAATTATATTGCAAAAAAAAAAAAAAAAAAAATGAGAACCTTAAGCTTCTGGGATCTTTGAGGTCTTTGATCTCGATTAACATGATGTTGATAAAAGATTAATCGTTGTAAGGATAGTTTGCATATGGAACAGTTAGAAACAGTTATGTGAATGGATCATAGATTTTTTTACTTGCTCTAACACGTGTGTACATACAATGTACATAGTAGTTAGAGTAGCAAAAGTTCGACGTCCAGATTTCACCCAAATATATGTTTTAGGTTACCTGAGTCCAAAAAATCAGTTTTAGAAAAAGGTGAATGAGAGAGAGAAAGAGAGTGTGTTTGAACAGCGTACCTCAAAAACGAAAAGACCGTTAAATACCGAACTTGGTATTTATGTTAAGTATCTACCAAGGAAGCGGCAAGAGGATTTTCGAGAATATCCCCACCATTCCAAATTTTATGAAAATGTTTTCTCAAAAATTGCTCTAACGATGTTGATTAAAATACCATATATTAAAGATATAAAATGTTATCTTGAATTTTCTGGGAATAGCCTCTGAAGATGTCTTTAATCTGGATGAATTTTACTGAATTTTGCATAATCTATCGTAAGAGACAGAAATAAAAACCTGCTACACAAAATTGTGATATGTTAGAACAATAATTTATGTCATATATGTTTTTCTAGTAGAATTAATCATTTTCGGCATCTTATTTTGTTATTGGTTTCAATTTTAAACTACGTAACTCGTATCAAACAGGAAGCCGCCTTTCGAAAGCCAACAGAACTATTGTTTCACATACCCACCGGCTTTTAAAAGATTTGACTATCGCGTTAGCTTTTCTCTTATTTATCTTCTGCTTACAAAGACGCAAGTAATAACATTTTTCTAATAGTGTTTATTTCGATTAGCGGATTAGATAAAAGAATATTTTGTTAGCATAGTTTGTTTGCAGAACAGGTAAATAAAGGCATTATATTGAGGGAACAATTTACGTATACTAACAAGACTTACTTACTACTCCTCCCACAAAACTGCGTACTCATAAGTTTTCCTGTATTTTCCAAAATGCCTGCTTCTAGCTAATCGGTTAAATCTTTAAAAGCGTCGCTTTACCTGGAAGAATGATGTGCATCTATTTCCGAGGTCAGGTCGGATAAAAAAAGAACCGAAGAGAAATATGAACTAGGAGGGGATATACTACGTTTCACATATGCCAGGGGCGACCAAAATCAACTTGCTTGCTTTGGGCATTTAAACTGATTATACAACCAGTTAAAACGGGTCTCCATATTTGGTCAATGGTGGCTTTAATCTTCAAGGTCACATTAACACCTTTTTGTCATATACTTACCTCGGTTAAGTTTTTATTTGGAAGGGAGGAGTATATGATCTGTTTTTATTCAATATGACCTAAAACCGGCAAAACAACCCTTATTAGATTTCGAGACGACTAAGCTACGTTCTTTCTATCAGAGCCTAGAATTAAACCTAGCCATATCTACTGCAGAAATTTTTCAGAGATAAAAAAAGGCTTTTACTTATTTTCCCTAGTTACGTTCTCTACATAGTGCACAAACTTCACCCAAAAATGTGATACTGAGATTTTACCGGAAATACACGTTTTAGCATTCCTTGTATCCAAAATAAGTATTTTTAGAAAAAGGTCCGTGTGTGTATGTGTCCATGTCTGCGAACATGATAACTCAAAAACCAAAAGTCGGTAAACTTCCAAACATGGTTTTTAAGTTTAGGATCTTTCAAGGATACAACAAGAAGATTTCGGAAAAGTTTCGACAATTTTTATTATCTCAAAAATGGCTCTAACGATTTTTATTGAAATACCATATAGTAAAGATATTTAAAATCACAAATAAAACTAATATCTTGAATTTTCTGGGAATAGCCTGTGAAAAACCTCTTTATTCTGGATGCTTTTCCTGAATTTTACATAACTGGTAAACCGTAAGAGATACACAAAAGCTTACTGCACAAAAAAGTAGAGCTCGTTAAAATATACATTTTATGTTATATGCATTTTTTCCTGGAGTTGACGGTTTTTAAGATATTCCTTGTTATTGATTTCAGTCTTAAAATATTCAATACTTTTCCCATACGGGAACTTGCCAACACCTGACCACGCAAAGAATCGAATTTCTATACCATAGCAACCACATTTTAAAGCTTTTGACTGACAGCTTAGTCTAGTGTATCCGCTTATTTCCCTTTAACCTAAAAGGAACTAGGTAATAAAACTGTTTCTGCTAATATTTATCTCGATTAGATAGAATAAGCTTATTAACAGTAATTTGTTACAGAGAGGTAGAGAAAGTCATGTGAATGGAGCACACAAGAAGAATGATGCCAGTTCAAGTTGCAAAAATGTTGAGTCAGTTTTGCCAACGTGCATTATAATTATTATTCTCGCTTGGCAGAGTTGCACGCAAATGAAACGCACATTTCCGTGAACTCGTTCACTCTCGGCCACGCCCCTTCCTGTCCTCTAATCGTAAACAGAATACTTACTACACGAGTTTTGAACGCTTTTTGCTGAGGAATTAGGAGGCTGTCCAACACACTGCCCGGGGTGTTCGCCCTTACTTGAAGCACCCCTACCTCTTCCCGTCAATACGGCACAGCTTTTCTGCTGCTATTGACTTCTTTCTAGCTTTCCATTCCCTTTGTCTGCCTTTGATTGATTGGGTGAGATGATGCCTATGCTCAATTCTTTCGTTCACGTTCGCTTAATATCACTAATGTTAAACGTACACTATATTCAATCATTAACGTCATTATAATCACATGTAAATGCTAGAATTCTATAACGCATATGTGAAAACCAACACAAGTGGTTAAAAATACGTATTCTTAATTTGGTCCCTTAAAATGACAGAAAATGCCCTAACATCATTAAATTAGGTCTTAAAAGACCGTTTGTATGCCATTTTTACTTTCTCTACACGTATTATGTACATAGTGTTTAGAGAAGGTATTGTAATTCACCCAAAAATTCGATACCGAGATTTTACCAGAAATGCATGTTTTGGGACCCCCTGAACCCAAAAAAGCATTTTTACAAAAATGTCCGTGTTTGTATGTGTGCCTGTGGGCAGCATGCTCTAAAACCAAAAGGCCGTTAAATATCAAACTTGGTATTTAGGTTTAGTATCTTCCATGGATGCGACACGAAGCTTTTCAAGCAAATCCCCCCACCCTCAACTACCCTTTACATGGAACAATTTTCGAAATTTTTTATTTTCTCAAAAATGGTTCTAACGATTTTTATTGAGATATCGTATATTAAAGATATTTACCTGGAAAATAGAACGTATATCTTCAATTTTCTGGGAATGGCCTCTGAAAACTACTTTATTATGGATGAATTTTGCAAAACTGTTAAATCGTAAGAGATGGACAAAAACTTACCGCACAAAAAATGTAGAGCATGTTAAAACACACAATTTATGTTATATACATTTTTTTTCGTGGAAAAGAATAACAAATTCTAAATTCATACAATCCTAAACATAACAAACCTTATTATAATTTTATTTTTTAAAAAGTTATTCCCCATAGAACCTGAAAAAATAATGAATCCATAATATTTAGGTATATTAAAATAATATTTCAAATTATATTTAAATATACTTGCTCGTTTTTGAGATATTCCTTGTTATTGGTTTCAGCTTTAAAAATCTTATACTTTTCTCGTACAGGCAGTTGTCAACTGTCCATACAAATAAAGGAACTTCAGCCACATAACAACCAGTTTTTGACTATAACTTTAACCTATGTACTCCCTTATTTCGCTTCTACTTACAAGGAAGCAAGTAATAAAACTATTTCTGCTAATTTTATTCGATTAGCATGAAGTAAATAGAAGCATAAGCTTTTTAACAATAATTTGTTGCAGAGATGTAGAGTACGTCATGTGAATGGAACACATCAGATTTTTCATATTCTGCTTATCAAACTCCGGTTTTCCTCCCTATTATTTTTACTTTACCTGTCGCGTAGAAAAAAAATTAAGTGTTCCACGAAAAACTTTGATAAGTACTTTGTATTTAGGTCCAGCACCCAGTAACCTGATTTTCACGAGCCCTTCCCACAAACCTAAACTATCCCTTGCATGGAAAACAACGTCAAACAAATACCTATATAAATGGTTGAATTTTTTGGTATTCTTAATGCAGTTATCAAAAATGAATATAAATTGGTTGTCATATACAGAGTTTATCTTACAATTTGTTTGGTTTCCATAGAAATGTTTGCTGAATAAAGCAACAGATTATACAACCAATACACAACAATAAACATTTTAAGATAGTAAAGAAAAAAACAAACTAGAATGATGTTTACCATGTTTTCGATGACGTCACAATTATATTAACAATGGTTTGTTTATGTGAAACAAACCTTTTACAATTCCATTTGACATGTCTGAGCGGTTTTTTTTAATTGAAATTATTATCCCATTTAGCTGCATCAGAAAATATGAAGATCATATAACCAGTACACTTATAGAACATAAATTGTGAGGTTTTGTTTCAACTACACTTTCAGGTGTTCAAAACATTTTAACTGTGCAAAATATGTGTAAACTCTAATAAGAAAGTAAGATTTGAAGATATTACACGACAATTCGTCCAAATCTGGAAAAAATGAAAAACAAAACGAAAAGGTTTAACAAATAATGTCCTTCAAAAACGATAAGCCTGACTGAATCTATCAATCAATTAAAGGCAGTTTATAATATCGCCAAGAAATTTGAATTCTTTGATAAATTAATATACATTAAATTTTACTTAATACTTTTACATGTGTATACTATTTAGCAGCCTTTAGAGCGATTAATGTTATGATAAATAGCTATTAAGATTTTAATTATGCTAATAGGTTGATTACATATTATTAGTAAATCCTAATTCGGTAAGATAAGCAAAGTTAATCTAGCTTAGAGTAATAGTTAATATTGCAGTGTCCCTTACAGAAGCAACAAAGAATCCAATGTGAATACCAAAATACAAATCTGAAAATTGAAAGTTTGGAATATATTTGCAGCCTAAATTTCAACCACACTGGCTGTACTCTACAGGAATTTGTGGGTGATAATCACAACTTTTATATTAACAGGAATTATAATAATATTTCTGTAAAATAAAAAGTATGAAAGCCACTCCTCCCAGGTAGTTTAACCACAAACCACAACCTCCAAAGATCTATCCAGAATGTGCACAAAACGAGTAAGGTACTGAAATTACTATTAAATGGTAAGAATTGGAGTATTAATAAACAAATAAAGTTATAACTTATACTACTGCAAAAAATAGATAGCTTCAAAGAAATAAGATTAAGAGTATCAACATTACTCCGTATAAATTACAATAGGACTCTTTAATGCATATTTTAACAGTGCACTGAAGACTGAGGAAATGTCGCCGGACTCTAAACAACGCTATGTGATTTACAAACTTAGTTCCTGTGTTTGAATTATTTCGTTAGTCATCTGTTCAAGATGGTGCTAGAGGATGCTGAGGTCATAAACGAGTACATAAACCAACACCATAACGTTCGTCTCCCCTGCAACATGTCTAGTAACAAAAGCGTGCACGGTTTGCGGTCGTTAGCTTCTCTGCTGAAGGAAACATTTTGTTTCTCGAAAGCCTTTTGTTTTACCTTCTCAGAACCTTTGTACACTGCGGTATTCACAGGGGGCGGATCCCTGCCCCTCCAATTCTCCCCCTCCCTCTTCAACCGACAGTTTCGTGCATGGCCGGTTTACGGGCGATGTTCAATTATTATTGTTTACGAGGCTGAACTTAACATTCTAGGAATTTGATAGGCGTGTCATCAACTGAGATTGTTTTTTTTATCCTTCACATTGTTTCTATATTATGCTTGCATAACAAAAGTTATTTGCAAAGACTTTTACGCTCTTTTATACTTGTTAATTCCTACCCATTATCACCATCATAAAAGAACCAGGAAGAGCAGGGCTCTTTTTTATTCATATGTCAATAAACGGCTTCAGCCAAACATTTAACTCTAAAAATTTTGAGAATTTCATTCCATCTTAAAATGTATTTGAGACTGGATAATCTAACTGGAGAACACAGTTTTAGTCTTTTGAAACGCATTAAATTACGTACACTTCTAAATATAGTGTATCTAGATAATCTAGAGACCACAATCACTAAGTCTGTTTAAAAAAAAAAAAAATATCTGAAATTTTACATACTTATTAAAAAATAGTAAACATATGGCAATGCGGTTTTAAGTATAAACGTTTACACAGTTAAATACTGAATGTTAAAAACATAAATACACATAGCAACTAAATTCTTTGTTGTAAGACAAAAATAATCTTTGCTGAGCCTACAATTATCTTCGAAATATGTTTTGCCAGTGTTAGCGAACTTTAGTTGTATGAATGTAGTTTCGGTATCCCTAATTATCTACCTCATAATCCCAAATAAATTTCCGCCAAGTGTGCAAAAAACGTGTGCCTCGCAAGCTGCTCTTTGCTGACAGTAACCACAGCAGTTGCTGGAGCTTTCACTTCCCCCTTCATGTTGCCATGGCGACGCCGCCCACCTCTTATTACTCACCAACACAATGATCCGGGCTAAACATGCATGCCTTCCTTCGTGACATTTCGCCGCTCAATAAACAAACCCGCCCAAATTTGTTTAACATGGGCGTTATTCCGTAAATCCGGCGTGTATTAGTACCATCATCTAAACAGATCCTACCTATCGCACAACACCGGTACAAAAACACAACGGTTTATTGATTGGACAAAATTTGGATGAGTCGCCTTTGTGTAGAACGTTTAATGTAAACCAAAACAAGTCATCACAACAAACTCAAAAATTGACCACAGATATTCGTAATTATGTTATCTCCATTTTTAGATTTAGAACTTCTGGTAAAACAAAAGCTACTCGAAACAAATTCACACATAATGCTCTGTTCTATTGTCTTTCTCTTGCATATAGCATCAACATTCACGAGCTTCAAGCAAAATGTTGACAAAGAAATAGTACTCTTTGGCTTTAAAAATTACACTTTGGACCAAATTTGCAGTTATTGTGATTTTTGTGAATGGCACAAATCACCTAGATTAACTGCTAACAAAAATTTTATATGCTAGAGAAACTACACCGGTATCAGATTTAGACATAAATTTAAAAAAAACAACTTAAAAATGTATGATTCGTGTAACAGTTGTATATCAACGCATTTGAGACGGTTACCTTTAGCCTTGTGTGCGATTGTGTTTTTGTTACGGAGTAATGTTAGTGATTACAATATTTTATTTAGTACTTCTCTGGAATAAATACTGTTCAGTGTTGCGTGTCCAGTTTTATATATTACAAACTTTGTGCTAAAACCGTTGCGTAACTCCTACCGAAGGATAAACGAACACGCCCACTTTCCGTAACATCAAAGTGAAGAGTATGTAACTTACCTGTATGCGTCCTCAAGTGCGCCTTCAGATGCGAGCTCTTCCCGTAGACTTTATCACATCCGGTATACAAGCATTTGTGGGTCTTTCTGATGATCATGGACCTCGCGGAAGGCCTGCTGGAAGACGACGAGGAGTTCTTACGTACTGCTGGGTTACTGCTATTGCTGGTGTTGCTGCTACCTTTGTTACTCCTGACCAGTTTGTTAGAAGCCGCAAGCACAACGGGCTCCAGTTTACTATTCAGATCTGCTACCATGACTTCGTCGTCATCCTCCACATCTTCGTCTTCGTCGATCATGAGTTCGTCGCTCTCAACGCCGCCGTCAACGTCGTGACTGCTTGGTACATTGGGCACAGGTTCTTGTTTGATTCGCGTAAGGTCCGTCAAGATCCTGGCCACCATGTACAGGGAGGAAGATTCACTGCTATTTGTGGTCACTGTGGGAACATTTCCTGACACGTCTTGCTCGACGAATACGGACGGGATGGGAGCGTTCACGCTTTCCACAATCACGTTATTGTTGTTAGCAATATTGTGATAGTAACTTCGATCTCTGTTGATGATATTTGCTGTTGTATTCGATCTGTGAGATAAATCCAACGGCACAGGAGTCCAGTTCTGATCTTTTGCGTGAGACATCGCCAACAAACACTGCGCGGCAAAATTAATATCTTGATCCATTGTTATAGTGGGCGTGATCGTTCCAGGGGTAGCAATCTTGTAACAACAAAAACGAAAAAGTTTTTATCACCAACGGGTCGGTAAGGGGAGGGAAATTAATACGTCCTTGTAAACTTCAGTCGGAGGGCTTTAGAGATGTAATTAGCCCTCGACCGCCTCCCCTCTAAAATTCTCCGCACTGCTTTGAAATATCTCCTTTGTTAGAAGTTCGATTTATTTTTTTAATTACGAGACACCAGCACAAACAACGACCTTCCCCTTCCGACACCGTTCCACAACTGAAATGCCATGTGCTCGCACGGGTGTTGCGGCCTGCGGTAACACAAGCAAAGCTGTCACGTGATATCAAGGAGAGCTTCTCATTGGGTCTCTTATGCACCATCGTCTACATCTGGGTAGGAATACTTGTGCCATCTGTTGGGCTTGCGTAAAACCACTTTGGTTGCTCCTGCCAGTATCGTGCAGTACTGCCAACAGTAGCGGATTTAAATCTTTGAAAACGAATGGGTGGTTTGAATAAAGAAAATTAATCTACCTGAGCGTGTTATATTTTTGTCCTTTTAGATGCGTTAACTATTTCATTGTTTTTATCATTGTTTTGTCCTGTATACACGAAAGTACTCACAAAATGATAATAATGTTAAATGTTCGTCCCTTGGAAAACTGACTAGAAACATATTTTCTAAAATATATATCTTCCAACAAATTTATTTATATATATACACACACACATTCATTGTAAAATTAGAAAGAAAGTTTAAATAGATTAATGGCTGTAAAATGTTTTAAAGATATTGATATTTTAATTAAATAATAATTATTATTGTTATTATTATTATTATTATTATTATTATTATTATTATTATTATTATTATTATTATTATTATTATTATTATTATTATTATTATTATTATTATTATTTGTCATGGACATTGTATGTAGTTTAATTTTGGTCGTGACGTGGAATTTCGTTAAGACCAAGCTGTAGCAATGTAACAACCATAAACAATTACCACAGAACACCTTAATTCCAATTACTCATTGCAACAATGAGTTGTGATCAGTTAATACCATTTTCTTCCAAAACATACATTTTATTTTCTCAGTAATGAACTGCAAGGATTACCAACAAATTACATATTACTTTCTCACAGAATAAACTTTAAAACGTCAACAAAGTAGTACATAAATATCACGAAACCAGAACTTATAGCTGAGCTATAAGGTACAATGCCTACCTCTGTGATTTGGGGGTAACACGACTCCATTGCATTCAAGAGGTCCCGAGTTAGAGTCTCGGTTAGGGTGAGTTAACCCGATCGACTTTTTCCGGTGTTATCCATTGTCCCGAGAAGACGGGTGTTGATTAACTGTAAGCAGTAATGGGTTCCTAACTTACTTGAGCATCGTTTCACTCATTTCATTTATCGTCTGATATGAACTACAGCTTATATGGCAATAACCCCCCCCCATTCAAGAGTTTCATAAAACTCTCATTTAACCAAAGGTTGAACTTCTTCTTTTTTTACTTTCTCCATACGCACTATGTACATAGTGTATAGAGAAAGTATTGCACTCCACCAAAAATTCGATACCGAGATTTCACCGGAAATATATGTTTTAGGGTCCCCAATATCTAAAAAAAGCATTTTCACAAAAAGGTCCGTGTGTGTGTGTGTGTGTGTGTGTGTGTGTGTGTGTGTGTGTGTGTGTGTGTGTGTGTGTGTGTCCGTGTGTCTGTGAACACGATAACTCAAAAACGAAAAGTCGGTAAAATACCAAACTTGGTATTTAAGTTTAGTATCTTCCAGGGATGCGACACGAACATTTTGAGAAAAATCCCCCCACCCCCAACTACCCTTTACATGGAACTTTTTTCAAAAATTTTGATTTTCTCAAAAATGGCTCTAACGATTTTGATTAAAATTTCGTATATTAAAGATATTTACCCGACAAATAAAATGTATATCTTGAATTTTCTGGGAATACCCTCTGAAGAGTAGTTTATTCTGGATGAATTTTACTAAATTTTGAATAACTGCTAAACCGTAAGAGACGGACAAAAACTTACTACACAAAAAATATAGAGCACATTAAAACACACAATTTATGTTATGTACATTTTTTTCGTGGAGTTCGTCGTTTTTGTGACATTCTTTATTTTTGGTTTCTGCTATGAAGAACGTATACTTTTCTCATACTGGAACTTGTCAACTCCTATCCATATAAACAAAGGAACTTCATTGACATAGCAACCAGCTTTTGACTATCGCTTTAACCTACGGTTGTCCGTTATTTCGCTTCTACTTACCAGGATGCGAGTAATAAGACTATTTCTGCTAATTTTTACTGATTAGCATAAAGTAAATAGAAGTATAAGCTTTTTAAGAATTATTTGTTGCAGATTTTTTAGTTTTGATTTCATTTTTAATGACTCAGGTCAGCAAAGACAGTAAAATGATATGCATGAAAAGCACATTCAAATGATCTCAAGATCAGCTATCTGAGAATTGACTGACAAGTGTCTGTTATCCATATACATTGTGTATGTGGATAAGAGGAAGCTCTGAAAAATGTTATATAAGAACTCGCCCTACCTGAAATTCAGACTGGCGCATAATGATATGCATGAAAAGGATACTCAAATGACTCTGGGGTCCACCGATGCAAAAGTTGCTCAAGGCTTAGAGACAAACCCCACAAAAAATCTAATGTAAGCAACTCAACCCAATGAAATTCAGATTCAGACCTCCCAGATGAGGAGGCTGTCCCATATTCACAGAGACAGACTAATACTGCAGAGCAAGAAACTATCAAGATTTTAATATGAATTACAATAAACTAAAGCTTATATTTATATAAAACAGACTCCAATCTTGCACCTCCACTTCTGGTTAGGGAAGGATATTTCATTGCAGATGCTATTTATCCTGTGACAACGTTACAAAAGTTTGTTTGGCTCCTATGATAACAAACACATTAACAAGTGAAGAAATACATTTTCAATAAATTATTTATTACTATTATTATTATTATTATTGAAGTTATTATAAAAAGTTGTGCAGTAAGTTTATAGGCAATACATTTTTACTTTCTCTACACGTACTATTCGATACCGAGATTTCACCGGAAATATATGTTTTAGGGTCCCCTGTATACAAAAAAAGTCTTTTCAGAAAAAGGTCCGTGTGTCAGGTGTCCGTGTGTCTGTGAACACGATAACTCAAAAACGAAAAGTCGGTAAAATACCAAACTTGGTATTTAAGTTTTAGTATCTTCCAGGGATGCGACACGAAGATTTTGAGAAAAATCATCCTATCCCAAACTACCCTTTACATGGAACTTTTTTCGAAAATTTTGATTTTCTAAAAAATGGCTCTAACGATTTTGATTAAAATATTGTATATGAAAGATATTTACCTGACAAATAAAGTGTATATTTTGAATTTTCTGGGAATAGCCTCTGAAGACTACTTTATTCTAAGTGAATTTTACACATTTTTGCATAACTGTTAAACCGTAAGAGATAGACTAAAACTTACCACACAAAAAAATGTAGAGGACATTAAAACTCAATTTATGCTGTATAAATTTTTTTCGTGGAGTTGTTCGTTTTTGAGATATTCCTTGTTTTTTGTCTTCAGGTTCGAAAAACGTAACTTTTCTTTTACAGGAATTTGTCAACTCCTGTCCATACAAACAAAGGAACTTCAGTCACATAGCAACCAGCTTTTGATTATTGCTTTAACCTATGCTACTCCCTTATTTCTCTTCTACTTACAAGGAAGCAAATAATAAGACTGTGCTATATTTTTTTTTTCTCTCTCTCTCTCGATTAGCATGAAGTAAATAGAGGTATAAGCTTTTTAAAAATAATTTGTTGCAGAGATGTAGAGAAAATCATGTGAATGGAACACATCAGATTTTTATGTGTTATCTATCCTTTCCTTACTCCTATCGTTTAAAATAAAGAAGCTTTCCTATCGATGGCACCTGAAATGCGTACTTATTATTTGCCACCAGATGGCCGTAGTACCTACCTACTGCTCTATTTTTACTTTCTCTATACGCACTATGTACATAGTGTATAGAGAAGGTATTGCACTCCACCTAAAAATTCGATACCGAGATTTCACCGAAAATATATGTTTCAGGGTCCCCTTTATCTAAAAAAAGCATTTTCGGAAAAAAGTCCGTGTGTGCGTGTGTCCGTGAACACGATAACTCAAAAACGAAAAGTAGGTGAAATACCAAACTTATTATTTAAGTTTAGTATCTTCCAGAGATGCGACACGAAGATTTTGAGAAAAATTCCCCCACCACCAACTACCCTTTACATGGAACTTTTTTCGAAAATGTTAATTTTCTCAAAAATGCCTCTAACGATTTTGATTAAAATTTTGTGTACTAAAGACATTTACTTGACAAATAAAATGTATATTTTGAATTTTCTGGAAATAGCCTCTGAAGACTACTTTATTCTGGATCCATTTTACGGAATTTTGCATAACTGCTAAACCATAAGAGATGGATAAAAACTTAGCACACATAAACTGTAGAGCACATTAAAACACACAATTTATGTCATATACATTTTTTTCGTGGAGTTGATCGTTTTTTACATATTCCTTGTTTTTGGTTTCAGCTTTTAAATACTTATACTTGTCTCATACAGGAATTTGTCAACTTGTGTCCATATAAACAAAGGAACTTCAGCCACATAGCAACCAGTGTTTGATTGTCAGTTCTGCCTATAGTACTCTCTTATTTCCCTTTTACTTACAAGGAAGCAAGTAATAAGGCTATTTCTGCTATTTTTGTTGTTGTTCTCGATTAAAATGAAGTAAATAACAGCTTAAGCTTTTTAACAATAATTTGTAGCAGAGATGTAGAGAAGGTCATGTGAATGGAACACTTCAGATTTTTAAAATTAATTCATTAGCTCATTTATTTAGTGTCTACTCTATATCAAACACCAAATGCATACTGTGGGTACACCTTTTCTTGGAAACTAGATTTAAGGAGCAGCAAGAGCTGTCTCTCAGTAGTGTTGTGAACCAAAGAAACTTTCTTTCTTTGAGGGCCTCAGCTATTATGTGAATAGGTTATATAAATTTCCACAAATTACTGAAATATTAAATGAAACATAACAAATATGCATGTGCATGAACTCTGGGATCTACAGACAGAATGAAACCTTTGTAGAGGCATTAGATATCAGGTCATATAGCATACTTCACATCTCAATGTTGGCACTCTGTTCTCCTTGCAAAATTGTGTGAAACCAAATGAAAAGCTTCACATTTACTACCATTCCTTTCATAGCAGACAAGATTATTATGCATGAGTGCAGGGGCATCATTTAGGGGGTAAGGGATTGAACTGTACCCCTCCACAAGTTATGAGAAATAATTAGACTATTGATTACTATTTCTCTATCAAAATTAAAATTACAACAATACTTTTAATATGAATATTTCATGCTCAAGAAATAAAAGATTTACTTTAGGCTAAATGTTTTAAATTCATATGAAAATTCAAGAAACCGATTCAGCTCTCCCCTCCCAAGTAGAAATTGAATTTAGACTCCTGCATCAATGCATTCAGATTTCAGAACCTGAATTCTACTTCTGAAGTATAGATAATTATAATCCATACTGCAAATGTCTGTTTAATATGTTTCTCTGTGCTGTGTACTGTACATTCACAATTTCTAAGAAGTGATTTAAAAACAGGAATATGAATGAATGAATTATGAATTTATTTAATGTTTCTTTCAGATTGGCCTAATGAAAAGTTGAATTTTGTTTGATTTTTAGCCATGGCTTATATTTTTTTTAATTTTCTGAATGTGTAATCTTTTATTTGTATTATTCTTTATCTATTTTTATGAATACCTATGTGAACTAATTATTGGTTTGTATCATCATGTTTTCTTTCAACACTGATTTAAATACATTTTCAAACTATATAACAATTTTATGCTGATCCTGTAAAATATTGTAAGATATATAAATACCCTTAATTATTTCAAATTAAGTAAGAAGCAAATTGACGCCGTGGTAGATCCAGAATTTTACAAAGTAAGGACTTTACTGATATGAGAGATACCATATTTTAAATAAAGAAAACTGTCAATTTCCAAATGTGCTAACAAATTGTTAACAATTCAAGTCCAAGGAGAAAGAAGTTAAGTGTAAAAAATTATAATACTACGAATATTTTGCATAGAAGTCAAAGGAAAGCCTCTGCTTATTTCAAGAGATTTTAACTGAAAATACTCAGCATGGTCCAGTCTAATGAATATAAAGTTTTATAAATTTTGTTGTGCCAAGAACTTTATTATCCTCAATGAAAGAAGGTCCCAACATATAAATGAGGCAATTCAACTAGTTGTATAGATATAAATGTCTCAGACCTCCCTTTACATAGATACAGTGGTGCAGCTAGGGGGGGGGGGGCTCTAGTTGGTTCAAAACCCCCTTTGCTTAACAAAATCTATAGCAAAAGTTAATTTCTGTTCCAATTGCTGCATGTTAATCTATTGAATATATAATCATTTTTATAATACATGTTTCTACTCAGGATTCATATTTATCATTTGATTTTATAGATATTGTTTAAAAAAGAAAACAGATGCATATTCCCTACTGTAACCTTTTTTCTGACTATGCTACTGCATAGATTTCATCTCAATGGCACTCCTAAGTGCATTTGTGAGAACAAAACTTATACTATGCAGAATATACTCCTTGATTGTCCTTCCTTACTCGGAGGGATCTAAATTAGAACTACTACAGCTAGATTCACTTAGCATTATCTTATGCATACCACTTACCAATGTGCTACAAAATCATCGATCATATTCGTATTTTATATAATTTCTTTTAAAAAAAAATACTTTTCCAATTATGCTCAAATGATAAGTGGATCAGGTTATCTTATGTTTTAAAAATAATACCTTACATTATTTTTAAAATTCTATTATATTTAGCTTGTAAATTTTTACAGTGTTAATATACATTTTGCTAAAATAGGGTTAGCAACTTTTAGATAATAATAATAATAATAATAATAATAATAATAATAATAATAATAATAATAATAATAATAATAATAATAATAATAACAACAACACAATTGCTCGTTAAAACAATTACTGTTTATTTCACACAAGAAGGTTTTTTAGCACAATTTACAAAAAAAAAAAAAAAAAAAAAAAACATTCATTGTATTCCGTTATTCGACATCTAACACCTCAGAAGACCTTGATGCATCAGATGCTAAGCACACAGATAATTGCAAACCACCTTTGTATCACAAAAAATGCATACAATATTAAATTCATATGTTTATGATGTCCTAATGCACATAAAAAAATTTGCACACTTAAAACAAGAGAAGAAATGCACACTCAGATACTAGAATTATAAATATTGAACATACCTTACCATAGATTAATTTGTTAAGTATCATAATTGAAATGAAATAAATAAATATTTTGTTTTATTAATGATACTGTTAATTGCCAATATAATATCAGTGTTGCTGGAATTTCCTCCTGCAGGAGTACATTTACATGCTGGTAAATCTACTATATGCAGTTTAACTTTTAAGCACACTTAAAAACCTGGAACCTTGGGATCAGGAAGCCAACAGCTAACCAACTCAGACCAGCATTGGAATGAAGCCTTTTAATGTAATATGAAATCTGAATTGCACAGCACCACATGGAACTCTGGTGCCCAATACATCACAAGGAATGTCCCTGAACAATTTGAATGGCTGTTACAATATACACATAAACATAATATGATGTATGGTGGTGGCCACTCCATATTTGGAAAGCCTAGCCATAATGTGAAGACCTTCCTAGGTACCTTTAAGCTATATAAAGGGCTGGTGGACCTGTTCTTTCTGGCTGTTTTCTCTGCAGGCGCTCCTCACAGACTCCCGTTTGTGTGGGGCGCATTTCCTGAATTTTCACACAGCTCTCAACACTATATATATATATCTTTCCAAAGGTAAGCCTCTATGGGGTGGGGGAATTTGACTCTATTACTGGTCTTCAACTTTAATGTTTCTTTCTGATTATAAAACATAACTTATTATTGGTGCTCAATGCTCTGCTTATATAAAGTAATCACTTCAGGAAGATGAGCTCCAAAATGTTTGGTAATACTTAATGTTCTGGTACAATAAACTCAAGATACAGATTTAAGCAAGTGTTGTCACTTCCACCTGAGCCCCAAGCTGCATCCCCCAGTCACAACCTCATTGCTGTGAGAGTATTGCTAATTGCACATGGGGTGAAATAATTTTTTTACTTTCACTGCCTGAAGTGGCATGCTCTTTGGTACGAAAGTAATAGCTGAAGGGGACAGCCAGTCTTAATTCCTAACATAACTCCATGGCACGACAGCTCACGGGGAACCTTGGCCTACCGCCCGGCCGCTGCGTCCCCCATCTCGGTCCACTACAGACGTCATGGATGGGGTGCAGTATTGGAGGGTGAGATGTGGTCAGCACCTCGAGCCCCTCCCGGCCGGTTAATGCGGTCCTCACGACTTCTCCATCAAGTAGCTCCTCAATTGGCCCCCCAGTGACCTCATGAGGCTGAGTGCACCCCAGTCCAGGTCTCCCAGCGGGGGAAAAATCCCCACGCCGGTAATGGGGATCGAACCCAGGTCTCCCGCTTGGTAGGTAGCTGTGCTACCACCGCGCTAAGGAGACGACCTCTTAATTCCTACTTTCATCTAAATATGCAGAGACAAGCGTTAGTAACTTCCATGATTTGTTAGCAGACTCCACAGGGCATGGAAGTGTGTATGTGAGAGTGAATGTGCATGTGTTTAAAGATAAGAAAATGATTAAACCCAATGTTCAAGAACAGTCAACAAGTTATTTCTTGAGCCCTTGATATGACCATAGATGTTAAAATGAAACAAAAAATTTACAATAAAAACCTCATCACTCACAGTGCCACACTGTACTGGAAGCCAGAGTCTAGACTTCGAGAATGCCTATGAGCATTACAATAACATGGCTTATAAGAAAATGATTGCTTAGCAATGTCTGGTAAGCCCCCCCCCCCCCCCCCCGTACCACTTTAAAAGTTTTAGGCTGGTATAAGTTACTGCAGGAATGTACAAGCAACATACTGTTGGCTTTTAGACACTGTTTTCTGGTTATTTACATCCAATATATAATATAAAATGTATCTGCATTTAGTTTGGGCAATCTAAGACTCTTAGAGAGACTTATCAGTTTTTTAGAATGAATAAGGAACACCCCCACCCCTCCCAACCTGATGTTGAAGACCAAAGGCAGTACTGTGAATATTGATATACAAAAAAATGCATATATTTACATCTTTTAAACATTTATTTGTACTTGTGTTTAAATTTCAAAGGAATGCTCAAGGTGATTTTACCCTGAAACATTTACTTAAAACTATACTTTTACACTGACTTTAATATTTCCATAAGAACATTACCTCTAATATACAATTAGTCATTTGTGATGAACTATCTTACTTCATACTTGCTACTTTTCATTGCACTAGTCAAAGAAGCTTGCATTATTCTCAGTAAGGCCATAACAAACCTGACAAACAACACTATAATTCAGTTTGAATTTAGGAGTTTCTTTATAACATTTTGTGCGGATGATTGGGGTTTCAGATGGGCTGATCCCTTGACTACACTTTGTCGTCATTCCTCATTCCTTGGCTAAGCCTTGAAGTTTAGGACCCTCATCATCGGGCTAAGCTTAAGTATGTGCCAAAAAACACATGACAAGTGATTTATTTTCACACTTTATCAAATTTAAACTACCTTCGCTCCTTTCAGTGTTCAATTCCTTGTTTTAAACTGAAAATACTCCCTCTTACACTCACATGAATCAAAAACACCCAATAAATATGACATTAACATACTCAAATAACATTTCTTTACAAATGTTAGACTCTTCAATGATCTTAAACTATCCTAAAATACACAAATTCTTTGTAAAGTAAAATTCCTTATACTATCTGATCCCAACCCTCAACTAAAGAAGCTTCTACTTAGGTTCTTGGCTTTACCACGTGACCCTGAGATGTGGCCATGCACACAAGCAACTACTGTACAGCACTACGACATGGCCATGTGACTATGTGGTTACCAATACCAAAGTACTGAATGAACTTAGGCTCTTTTCAAATTATAATCTTTAAAAGGAATGGAATAGCAGACTTTTTATGTTCTGAATGATGATCATATGAAACAGATTTTTCCTTCTTGAATACAGGAAACCCTGTATAATGCAGGACATCTGGAAAAGCTACTCTCAGACATCTCTTCAGCTTCACTCTCGTAGCTGCAATGAAGTGAGTGAGTTTCCCAGTAGTCAATACATGACTAATTGAATTCTGTTGGAGAATGTAGTTATATGCTCCTATAAGTACTTAAAAAGTTTTGTTGATCATGCTAACCTATCAAATCCTTCATTAGTCAACATGTCTTGTTCAGTGTTCCATCTTGTGTTCTTTTGTATAATGAAATCTATAAACGTGACTATAGAATGAAGGTACGACTGTGTTGTTTCAGTTAATCCAGTTTCAGGCCCCACACTCTCAAATGTACTCTGCATATGCCCCTGTCTCCCTGAGTGCTGCAATCAAAAGTCTGGTTCAGGTTGAGGATGTCATTTGTGGAGCTATATAATGGAGAGATAATGAAGTATATGTTGTCTCTTGCATTGTTGTCATGTTTACCTTGTGCATCTGGCAACTGACCCATTATAATCAAGTATTTTCAACACTGAAACTTCCATTCGATATTCTCTGTTACAGCTCTGTGTAGCATGAAAAATAGTTTACTTAAAAAATCTATCATTTGAATACTGTAATCTGAGGACAGCAGTTTTTCAATTCATAATGCAGTGGATAGTCTAAAAGCGCTCAAGTGTAGTGTGGCTTGCAGTTGGAATGTGTCGAGGCATTTCAGTCTGAAAGCCAGCAGCATGAGGGTGATGAACTAGATGAACTGTGGGAATAACACCATTTAATCTCATTGCCCTCCTTCGGTGTCTTTCATCCCGTGATCTTGAGGAATAAGGTGGAGGTGGCTCATCTGGAAATACTGTTAAAATGAATTATCATTAATGCAGAGATATCGTTCATTCTGGGATCAAATGAATATCTTATTTCAAATACAGAGAGAGAGGAAGGAAGGGAGAGAGGGAGAGAGAGAATATCAGATCATTTTTGAAACACAATCATGGAGTATTCAAGCTTTTGTTACCAGGGTTGCCAATCTCAGAAGTGTTGCTAATGGTGGTGATACTTCTGTCCTTTTCTTATTGAGTACTATTAGAAAGGAAGAAAAGATCTTACCTTAAGAGAATGTATAAAGAAGCTAAAGTAAGTTTTTAACAAGATCATAAATGTGTGTACAGCATTAAATATCTGCTTGACTCATTTTGTAGGTAAAATAATATCACAACGTGAGTACTGTAATATTTTTTATGAATATTTTGGGAAATAATCCTAAATCACACATTTTTAGGAAGCTCCTCATATGAACTATGCTTAATTTTGTATGGTTTTAATCAAATTTTATCCACAGTGTACAGAAGTTTATGCATTAGTTGATGCTCTGAGTTATATGACAGAATGACATAGTCAATAGTAATAAATGCAATCAAAAGTCTTAAACCCTCCCAAAACAAAATCCTGGTTACACAGTGTGCCAGATATTTTTTCTATCACCACTTTCTTTTTTACAGTGTTATCACTATCAGTAGCTTGTTACTGTTATTTTCTGGATTTGTTCGCAGGAAACAGTTACACTTCCCTTTTCTTTCTTTTTTTTTTTTTCCAGTTTGGGATGGCTCCACCATACTCTGTGTAACCAAGCCTCATCCAGCATTAAATCAGGCAGAGGTTGTGTCTTAGACATCACCCTTTACTATTAAGCCTTGGAAAGTTACCTCCACACTTTTATTATCTATGTAATTTAGTTTATTTTGGTATCACTTGTTTATGGCTTTCTGCATGAGTTACTGTCAGCTCTTGTTGCCATGCCATATTTGTTACCCAAATGTTTAATGTGTTTAAATCACCTTACTAAAATGTATTTAATCACTTTCTTTATATACACTATAAAGTTTTTAATTCATCAATTATATGTTGGGCAATGTTGTTTTAGCGGAAGTGAGTATCCTATCCTTACCTTGTGTTTTCCAAGCAAACTAAAGACAATGAAGAATATTAAATTGCTAAATAAGATGCCTGAAGATTTCATTATGTAAAAGTTTTTCGATTGTATGCTAATGCTTGGATTATGCGAAAATATTCACAGAAGTGTATCTTTCATGTTACATTTGTTATATTTGATTTAATGTTGTGCATTTAAAGATATGTCAATATATATGTAATATAGTACTTTAAATGTTTTATTTTACCAAGCCAATTGGCTCAGGCATTCAGGAAGTCTGAATTCGATTTCTGAAGCTGGCTTCTCTGACAAATGAGATTTTTTGGGTTTTCCCGGATTACTAGGAGAATGTTGGGAGGTTTCTTCACTCCGCCGAACTTCCGAAACCCTTTATTTCATCTCTATTTTTAATCCAGCTTGTATCTTTCAGGTTGTAAGTGTAGGCAATGGCTCCCTTCGTGGTAGTGAATGCGATTTGGAAATGCAGCTCTCGGCGGCATTGTGACGTTTAAGTCGTCTGTAGGGCCCCAGCATGCTCCTAGCGCTTCTGGTGTCGAAATGAAGAACTGTTTTGACTATTTAGGGACTTTCCATGGTGGCTTAATAATGCTCTCATATCATCCTATCCTTTTGGGATCTAACGCATAATAAGCCCATGGTGGCTGCAATGGAATCTCACACACACACATACACTCACTCACTCACTCACACACACACACACACACACACACACACACTTTAAATGTTTTGCCATTCATAGTTTTTACTTCCTCTACACTCCATCCAAAAATTCGATACACATTTTAGGGTCCCCTGTATAATTTTGTTGTTGTTTTTTTTTTACTTTCTCTAGCCCCGTATGTACAATGTACATTGGGATAGAGAAGTATTGTATTTCACCCAAAAATTCGACACCGAAATTTCACCGAAAATATATGTTTTAGGGTCCCCTGTATCCCAAAAAAAAAAAAATCTGATGTGTTCCATTCACATGACTTTCTCTATATCTCTGTAAATTATTATTGTTAATAAGCTTATCTTTTATTTATTTCATGCTAATCGAGAAAAATTAGCAGAAATAGTCTTATTTCTTGCTTTATTGTAATAGAAGCGAAATAAGGGAGAACCATAGGTTAAAGTGAAAGCCTAAAGCTGGTTGCTATGTGACTGATGTTCCTTTGTATGGACAGGAGTTGACAAATTCCTGTATGAGAAAAGTATAAGTTTTTCAAAGCTGAAACCAAGAAAAAGGAATATCTCAAAAACGATCAACTCCACGAAAAAAATGTATATAACATAAATTGTGTGTTTTAACGTGCTCTACATTTTTTGTGGGTGAAGTTTTTGTCCATCTCTTACGGTTTACTAGTTATAAAAAATTCATCCAGTCTTCAGAGGCTATTCCCAGAAAATTCAAAATATACATTTTATTTGTCAGGTAAATAACTTTAATATACGGTATTTTAATCAAAATCGTTAGAGCCATTTTTTAGAAAATCAAAATGTTCGAAAAAAGTTCCATGTAAAGGGTAGTTTGGGGTGGGGGGATTTTAATGCAGATCTTCGTATCCTTTGAAGATGCTAAAGTTAAATACAGTTAAATAAAGTTTTTGAGACATTCGGACACACGCGCACATACACGACCTTTTTTCTGAAAATGCTTCTTTATGGGATTCTGGAGACCCTAAATCATGTATTTCCGGTGAAATCTCGGTATGGAATTTTTTGGGGAAATATTTCTTACCTATGTACTACGTACTAAGCAGAGCAAGTAAAAATAGAACTTATTAGGTCCTATGAAAGGTTAGGACAATTTAGGCTCTATAAAATTAAGTCAAGAAAGTTCCGGGAATTGGTCAATAAAACACAAAAAATTAATTATTCATCCAATTTTATTTTATCGCCCTCAAAGTAGGTCCCTTCTGAAATTATATATTTATGCCAACGAATAATCCAATCATCAAAACATTTTTTGTAAGCACTTTTAGGAATCGATGTCAATTGTCGCCGCGAATTTTCCTTTATGTCTTCTATCGACTGAAAACGGGTGCCTCGAAGTGGTAACTTGAGTTTTGGAAAGAGAAAGAAATCAGTAGGAGCCAGATCAGGTGAATACGGTGGTTGTTTGATGAAATTTGTTGAGTTTTTGGCCAGAAATTCGTTCACAATAATAGCCTTGTGAGCTGGTGCGTTATCGTGGTGCAGAATCCATGAATTGTTGTTCCACAAATCTGGCCTTTTTCGCCGTATTTGTTCTCTCAAACACCGCATAACGCTCAGATAATAGTCTTTATTTACCATCTGACCTTCTGGCAAGAATTCTGAGTACACGATAATCGAAAAAAACTGTCAGCATGACCTTCAGTTTTGGTCGAGTTTGACGTGCCCTATTAGGTTTCGGTTCAGTTGGAAGGCTTGCTGACTGGTTTGAGTGTCAAACTCGTAAACCCACATCTGATCATCTGTTACAATGCGTTTCATGAATGTGGGGTCGGAACTGGCTAGTTCTAGCATGTCTTCAGCAATCCTTAAGCGATTGAGTTTTTGTAGAAAATTCAAGTCTTTCGGAACTAACCGAGCTGCAACGCGTGTCATGCCCAAACAATCGTTCAAAATGGTGATCGATTCGTGAGACACAGAAAGTTCAGCGGCAATCTCTCTCAGAACTAAATTACGATTTTCAGACACCATTTTCTTTACTTTAACGATGTTCAGTTCAGTTGAAACTGTTGATGGCCGACCAGAGCGAGGCAAATCTTCCACCACATCTCGACCACTTTTGAATGCACTGTACCACTCATATGCACGTGTTTTTAATAAAGTCGATTCACCGTAAGCCCTCTGTAACAATTTCAGCGATTCGGCACACGAAATACCATTTGCAATGCAAAATTTGAGACAGATTCTTTGTTCAATATTTGTATCCATCGTAAAATCGCAAATCACCTTTGAGATGAACTAACAAAATGGCGTACTGTAGTACCAACTTAGCGACAACAATAATTTCGAATCCCCTTTTAAACAGGATTTTTAAATGATCAATTCCCGGTACTTTCTTGACAGAATGTATATTACTTGTTGGTGGTATCTAAAACATTAAAATAAACTTTAACTTGAAGAGTAAGAGGTCAGAAATAAAATAAGTCGATTCTTAGACCCCGGAGTTTGGTTATCAGACAAATAATATTATAATGAAATATAGTATTTAGGTGTAACTTTCTTTTACCTGGAGGAGGTGAAAATGTTGGAGGCTGCCATGATGGGTTGTAGGGTGGAGGTGCTGTAGCTTCTAATGGTGAACTAATAATTACAGAGGTGTCTGTCAGAGCTGAAAATAGATAACATATGTTTTTAGTGCGTGAAACATTTCACAAATTGACAAATTGTTTCTTATAGAGTTCCAACATCTAAATCAATCTTTCAGTATATTTTAAATATTGATCCTTAACGTACAATCAATTTCTTTTCTGAGACATTTGCTGACTAAATTTTTCTGATCATTTTCAGAAGGACAAAGATTTTCATGGAAATAAACTTAGCCATGTAAAATAATTATGTTATACTTTATTAATATCTACCTCTATGTTTTAGTGATAGGTATGATGGTTTCTCAAACCAGAGTCCCTTAGTGCAAGATTCAGCTTGTGGGGGGAATTTTTTCTACAATTAGATTGTTCCCTAACCTCCATAGTGCTCAGAAAGACATTAATGCGTGTAGTTTTAAAAATATTATGGTATTTGTTTCATTTATATAGATCCCTTTAACTTCTGTGATTATCGAGGAACTGACTTAAGAAACAACTGCTAGTGTTTTTCTCTCTAAGCTCTAAGGTTAACGTTTTTTTCCAGTTTTTAAACTATTAAATACACACATTCACTCCCAAATCCATACTTCCAAACTGGGGGATAGAGAATAATTCTTGTCCCCGTCCCAGCCGGGAATCGAACACGGTCGTTCTAGGTTGAGAAGCCGGAATGCTAACCACTTGACCGCAGAGGCAGTCAAAGCTTAAGGCATTAAAACCATAAAAATTTCTCACTAATAAAACCTGCATATACGATCATGTATAAAAAGCTAGTCGTATTTAAATTTAAAAATATTGATATAGTTATAGTACTTAAGTTGACTGCATCAATGGAAACATTTATAAAATTCGTTTTTGTGAACTGTGGCTTTGCTTACTTTCTTCTTTCTTTATTAAACACACACACACACACACACACACACTTGCTTAACGTCCTTTAATCTGATTGGTCATATCGGACGATGAATGCAATTGATGAAATTATGCTCATATGATCTTGGTATCTGTGAGCTTAAAGTTACTCGATATACGACTTCTCAGGAGAAGGGAAAACCCCGAAGAAAAAAAAAAGGATTATCCGGGTAACTCACTGTAAAAGAGGTTAAAACTCGTGAATCTTTTGAATATGAGGCAGACATGCTAACCCCACATTACCTAGGCGGGACATTTTTTGAATTTTTGCGTATACTGTGTATTATTGTCCTGACAATATCTATTGGCATAACTTAAAATAACTTGCAATGAAATTAAAATACAAATATTTTCTCAATCAAGAATGTAAGGAAGGTACGAAAAAATATGGTGTAAGGGTAGCATGTCTATTATGGATTTTTTTTTTTTTTTTTTTTTGAAGAGGCTTAAGCTATATTTTTGGTTATGGTTACTTATCATATGGGTTAGTCGTTACATTCAATAGATCTTGAGTTCGAATCTTAAATAGGGTGAGTTACCGGGTAAAGTTTTTATTTCTGAGATTTTCTCTTATCCTGAGGAGACAAATGTTGAGTAACTTTAAGCTCTATGGACTACGTGCTCATTTGAGCATCATTTCACCCATTTCATTCATTTGACACTCAATAGACCTACTGTATCTAGATCTTAAGTATTCACAACATACTGTATTTGGATTATGAAGAAGTGTAACAATGAAAGGAGATTATTTTATTACAGTTGTTTTGATAGCAAGTTTACGCAGCCGATAATATATGAAGGGGGAAGCATTGGTTACTACCCTGTCAATTCAGGTGTCTATCTTGTTCCTTTCTACTGATTCTAGTGAATTTCATGGAGCTGCTCTTTCCATATTCTTCTTCATTCATTTCCTGCATTCGTTGAAACAAATCGAGCTCCGCGATAATATGTGAAGCGGATTCGGAGGTCCCGAGTTCGATTCATGGAGGTCGTTCACTCTGAGCATGATTTTTTTTTTTTTTTACTTTGAGACTGCAGCGTCAGTCAATTCTATAGATAGTACAGATGCTTGGTGAATTCTAAGCTCCTCTCTACCCCACCAGATGGTATCTTTGACCCGCCTGAGATGGTCGAGTTCTCCCCGATTCCACGAGCAGCCTAGCAGTGAAATTGGGTCTTCAAGGTTGATATCACGAAGAACTTCTGCGCATCTCTGTGACCTGCATGTCTGGAATCTACGCTTCCTTCACTTCATCCGTTTAAAAAAATGCACACAGTCATAGTCAGTCATTTATTGGAGAGGAAGCCTGTCACCTAAGCGCGCCCAACACTGTTGTAAAACGATGTCGTTACTATAAAGAGCTGAAAAGGGAGAACGAGGTGTATTTTGTTTTTCCCACAAGGGGCAAAGGAGTATTTAAGCACCGCAACCAGAGACCTACTTTTCCATATGCAAAATCTGGGAGGAAGGGATGAGATGAAAGATCTGAAGAGTGTTTGCCCTGACCAAGTAACGGCAGGTGCGGGTATTGTGGGGTCCCTAAAGTTTACAGGTGAAGATACACCTATAGGCACCCTCCATCTATCCTCATGACGATCAGGTCCGAACTGCCCTGGTTCTGTATCAGAGGAGAAGCATTAATTAAATAATTATTTGTTTTTAACGACGCTTTCAATGCCAGGATCACTTTAGCTCCGTCGGTGTGCCGGAATTTTGTCCCACGGAGTTCTTTTTAGGTAAGTGTAAGTAAATCTAGACATAGTTGTCACTTTTAAACACACTTAAAAACATCGTCTGTGTCGTATTTGAACTCGAAACCTTGGGATCAGAAAGCCAGCACCTAACCAACTAATCCCCAAATGAGCCACTTAGAACCGGATCTGGGGAGTTTGCCTCATCGGAGTGCAACCATTGTCACCCCTTTCTTATCCATTCCAGTGTACATGTCTGTGTACGTGACGAATAATAACAAACAGCAGGCAGTCAGCAATGTTTCATTGGACATGTTCAGTATGGAAAAGGGTGTGTAATTAATTTATGTCCCATTGCAGTTATAATTGCTACTAATTACATGGCAGAGCAGTGCTTCTCTTAAAACAACAGGGAAACACGAATAGCAGCTTAAGCAAATGTTACCCGCCAATACATACCCCAATTGAACGATTTTACTCTGCAATGTTACAATGTTAAGTTCCGCATAGACATGTGAGCAATTCTTTTCTAAATTGAACTATACTAAGAGTGACACGGGCTCCAGTTTTAAACCTTCTATGAACAGTGTGTCTCTTGTGCCGACAATTAAGTCTGACATTGATAAATTACCGTCGATAAAAAGGTATGATCTTTCTACTATACGCCTTAAATTTTTTTTAAAGCTTCATTTGAGGAAGAAAGACTGCAAAACATGTTTTGGTAATCGGCCACTCGCTTTAAGGCCGCTCCGTAACCGAGTGGTTAGAATACTCGCCTCTCACCTAGACGGCTCGGGTTCGATCCCAAGCGTCCACATGTGAGATTTGTGGTGGACAAATCCGCGCAGAGGCGGTTTTTCTCCGGCTTATCCGGTTTCCCCCGCCATCGCATTACAACGGTGCTCCATCTTCATTCCATGAATCACTAGTGTCATCGCTTGCGTGTAACAAGTAGTAAAAATGGGCGTTAAACACTGCAAAAAAAAAAAAAAAAAAAAAAAAAAAAAAAAAAAAAAAAAAAACTAACTCGCTTTTAAACCCGCCGCTGCTATATTTTACTTCTCTTCTGTTTACCAGCTAGCTCCCCAGGGTTGACTAGACCGACAACAGTGGAAAAAGACAAGTCAGAGAGCGCATGTACACATCTCCAAACCACACAAGTCCCATAGGTGAAATGGAATGAAAATATGAAGAATAGAGACCAGAACAATTCGAGGCATTTAGAAAGCCACCCCAGCATTCGCCTGCGACAAGGTTTGCTTTCGGCTCTACAGCCATATAAGATCGTACAATGCGCCTGTTTCCTAGCATAATATTTTATAAAACAGCAGTTTTCTCAAAACTACATTTTCACGCTTTCAAAATCTACGCGCCTCAGTTTTTGTTTAACTGCAACTAAAATTTCCCAGAACGTGCAGAAGCATCTTGTAATATTACTGGCGACAAAATTATCCTAACACCAATAGTGAGCTTTCTAAGATACAACTGGTAAAATGGTGTTTTATATTGTATAGGAAGCTTGCGAAACGAGACCATAGATATAAAATAATTTTAACAGTTTTTAGACGGTTCTCAATATTTATATAAGTATAAATAGATTGTTTTACGTATTTTTACAGAGATCATGCTTAATGGTCTGCGATATTCAGTTGTTGCCTTGCTTAGCACCAGTGCTAACAACATGATGACTTACTCGTAAAACAAAACCATTCTATACAACGGCAGAGTAGCAGTTGTAGTTTTGCTCTCTCCGCTGCTTGCATAATTTCGCCTGGTTCTTCAGATTCCATGTTCATGACATTCAAATCATCCCCCATTTTATGGATGAACACGAGCTTTCAGACTCATAGTCTACTTGAATGAGGCCGTGGACGCTTAAACCAAAGTTGGCTACAATGGAGTGTTATCATTTTACAACACTGAATGACAGAATTTTCTACTGACAACTGGTAAACGACCTACTTTTAGCATCAACTGTCTAAAAAATATGTTTATAAAGATGATTCATTTTAGAAATTAAATTTTCTAAAAATTATCAAATTCGGTAATCAAAGATATTAAAATATTATGGCGTAACATATATGTGTGTGGTTCAAAGATCCAAATCCAAAATTGCCAACCAATGTTTTCAAATTTTGAGGCGCGTGGAACATTTTGATTATGCAATATACTTAATAATAACATTTGTGAAATCTTACAAAATATTTATTCAATTTCAATGAAAATTTATATTTGTATTAACATATCTAATGACAACATAATCACGGTGAAGTTTTCAGAAAAATCGTATAAAAAATTAGACATTTCACTTCCCATGGTCCCTCAACAATAAGAACCAAATAAATGCGTGCAGAGAGCAAGTACTATTTCAGTGACCAATCGCTTATGAGTACTGTTGTATTGAAAATCAATGACGCGGCAACTTCTTTTGGCACTTGGGTTTGCAGGAAACATAAAACCGCAGTGGGCCACCTAGTACAGGAATTCACTTATCAGCGAAGTATTCATTTCTACATCCCGGCGGGTTTATATTGTACTTACGGGTTTCTCGGCGTCTTCGTCTCCAAGAACAGCATTTTAATACGTTGAACCAGCTCCACAGCATGATGATTACAATCTTAAGTGTCACGATCACTCCCAATACAGCAACTGTCAGCCAAACACTACTGAAACATAAAATTCACGTTTACATGTGTATCATTCCGGTGGGGGTTCCACACTGCAGCCACCATGCCCTTATAGTGCCCCAGACCCTAAGAGGATAGGATAACATGAGAGTATTATCGGCGGTCGGTCGAAACCGGGCCGCGGGGAAAGAGCCATAGTGGAGGGTCCATAACATAATCAAAGGAGTTCTTCATCTCGATACGCGGAGCGCTCGAAGCCCGAATAACTCGGAGCTATTCCCAAAGCGTTTTCACCACCACGGAAGGGCGCCTCCTCGCCGACACAACTCTGAAAGAGATCGTTTGGATGAAATGGAGATGAAATGAAGAGTCAGGAAGTTCAGGGGAATAAAGACCCCCCCCCCAGCATTTGCCTAGTGATCCGAGAGCCCACCTCTGAAAAAACCCATAGGTCAGAGAGGTCGGGGCGGGAATCGAACCCCGACCTGCAGAATGCCAGTCACAGAGAAAACGCCTGAGCCATTTGGCTCGGTTTCTTTACTACGTTGAAGTAAAGCCAAAAGCCGTACAACGGCGCCCCGTGTGTGTTAAATATTCCAGGACGAAGTGATGAAATTAGAGAACCACAGACGGCTACCGCGAAGAGCAACCACAACGCCGCCCCAACACCGAGAACAGGCATTCACAAATCGCATGCATTCGCGCGCCACCTGCTAATACTGCCACGCACCAGCAGCCCAGAGGTACGCTTACCTGAAAGATGATATGAAAGGGAATGAGAAAGTCGTAGAGAATAAGCACCCCAAGACTCGACTAAATGCTAAGAGGGAACCACGGGAAACCCAAGTCACGAGTACCGGCCGTTGGGAATCAAACCCGCGATCTTCCGAATGCGAGTCGCACACATTACCGCGGCGCCACCTAGTAGATAGAAAAGGTAATTGCACTCCACCCAAAAATATGATACCGAGATTTCTCGGAAATATATGTTTTGAAACCGTCTGAATCCAAAAATACATTTTTAAAAAAATGCCCATATATGTGTGTGTATGTGGGCAGCAAGTTCAAAAACGCAAAGTCTGTTAAATTTTAAACTTGGTGTTTAAGTTCATCTTCCAAGGATACGACACGAAGATTTTCAAGAAATCCCTCACCCCTAATTAGTCTTTATATGGAAAACGTTTTTAAATTTTTTATTTTCTCAAAAATGGCCGTAATTATTTTAATTAATTTACCACATGTTTAAGATATTTGAATGAAAATTAAGTGTATATATTGCATTCTATGGGAATAGCCTTTGAAGACCTCTGGGTCACTTATGTATAAGCTGTAAACCGTAAGAAATAGACAAAAACTTACTACACAAAAATATAGATCTCTTTAAAACACACATTTACCTATGTCATATACATTTTGTGTGGAGATAACCGTTCCCAAGATATCCCTTGTATCAGTTTCAATTTTAAACTACTTAAATTTTTCTCAATCATTTCACACATCGTTTGTTTTACTCCTAACAGCGCAGATAACCGAATTTAATTTGTTTTGCATAGCGATGGCTTTTAAAAGATTGACTATCACGTTAGCCTAGTGTATTCCCTCATTTCTCTTCTGCTTACAGGAAACAAGGAATAAGAAAATGCCTGTTAATGTTTAACTTCATTAGCATGATGTAGATAAATGAATAATATTTTCTAAGAATGGTCTGTTTGCAGATCAGTTAGAGAAAGTCAACTCATGTGGTAGGAGCACATTAGATTTTTGAGAAAATGGAACATAACTCAACAATTTGCATGAAATGTGATGGGGCATTTTTCTCGAAAATCACCTGAGATGCTACAACAGAGTCTAGAGTCAAGCACGAAATTTTGTAGCTATACGATTTTCATGTTTGTTGTTCACAGACACCCGCATACATGGATGTTTTACTTTCTCTACACGTACTACATGTATTGTATTGCACCCAAAAATTTGATACCGAGATTTCTTCGGAAATATATGTTTTGAGACCCCTTGAATCCATAAAATACATTTTTAGAAAAATGTTCATGTGTGTGTGCGTGTGTGCGCGCGCGCGCCTGTGGGTAGCATAGTTCAAAAACGAAAAGATCGTTAAATACCAAGTTTGGTATTTAAGTTTAGCATTTTCCAAGGATGTAACACGAAGATTTTCAAGAAAATTCCCCCTCCACAAACTACCCTTTACATGGAAAATTTTATTTTTCTCAAAATTGGCTCTAATGATTTTGATTAAAATATCGTATATTAAAGTTATTTACATCAAAAATAAGATGTAAATTTATTCTGGATGAGTTTTGCAGATTTTGCATAACGGTTAAACCATACGAGATACGACAAAACTCTATTGTACAAAAAATCTCGTTGAAACACATAATTTATGTCATATCTGTTTTTTATGTAGAGCTGGCCGTTTCCGAGATAATCGTTGTTGTTGGTTTCAACTTAAAACTTGTCTCAAATGGGGAACTTGTCAACTCCTGGTCATGCAAAGAAATGGGTTTCAGTTTCAGAGCAACCACACTTTAAAACATTCTTTGGCCTCGTGTGTTCTCTTATTTCCCTTCTACTACTAAGGAACTAAGTAATAAGACCGTTTTTATTAACATTTATCTCGATTAACATGGCATATATAGAAGAACAACCTTATTAACCCGCCCCAAAATGAAGATAGAAAAAATTGCACTTCCAGAAAACGTGAATTCCGTTGAAAGTTTTAAACAGGAATACAATACTTGTGTAGGGAAAGATACGAGCCCGTGGTTAGCACATGCTAAAATATCTAATCTATCATTTCCACAAAATGAAAAATAAACATTTACTCGTAAACAAATGACAAATGCCATATTTATAGTTTACCTGCTCATGATACGCTCATCATCTTGATGGTTGTTGGATGTAAAACTGAACTTGTTTGTACCTCAATAATGTTTCACCGCAAGTTTCATACAATGACATTTGGGCTATCCTTATCATGGTCTTATCTGTAACTTTTATCACAATATCAAGTATAGTTGTATCGGGAGAGGAACGCTAGATGGTGCTAATAACTTGAATATATGTATGTAGTTCTGATGCACTTCCTGCTTGTGTAACAGCGCAAGGTTTTAATGATGGCTGTGATATACGAAATTGTTATAACAGCGCGTTGATAATTGAGGGGCTCAGCGCCAGAGGGAGCTATCCCACAAATAGCTAAATTTGAGAAAAAAGGAGTTTTACTAGAGTTGTTGATTTGGTGAAAAATGTAATATTGAGGTACAGCTTTTTTATATCCAGTACTTGATCCACATTTTGAAATATCCTAGAAAATACAAAAAAGTGATATTTAACCGTTTCTTTTATTTATTTAGCACTGCAAACCGTATTATTTACTAAAAATTTACTTATGCAGAGAGAGAAACTAAACATATTATTCATATTCCTCACCATTGTTTCTTTTTCGTTTAGCAACAACTTTTTTCCATATGTTTTGCTTGCATATTCGTTTCTTTCCTTCACTAGCTATACTATTTACCTCCATTTTGAAAAACAGAATAATCTGCAGCATAGTATAATGCCTAAAATTTCAACTATTTACACAATATTCTTAATGTTTAATAATAATCCTGCATATTATTCTGTTTCACATATTAAGGCCTAAAATCATTATTTCTTGGCCTATAGTTTAAACAATAAACAATACTATTAAAATAGTTAAAGTTCTGTAAGTTTGGTGGCATTGTTCTTTAAATAGCAGGCAACTTCATAGTGGGATATCCCCATCTGGCACAAACTGTCTCACTTTGGAAAATGACACAGTTTCTGTAAGTTACTGTAGATGGCACTCTAAAATAGTTAATATTACCAAGATTTCTACAGACATGAGAGACGGCAAAAGCTGTCTAAAAACAAAAAAAATCTCATTTTTTCACAATGTGTGGGATAGCTCCCTCTGGCACTGACCGCCTCAATTTATCTAGCACTTAAAGGATATTTGAAGGTAAAGCAAGGCTAATGATGCAGAAGTTGGACCTCTGCTTATCACGATTTACGTCACTTTTGTGCTCGCGTGGGTGGGAAGATGACAAGAGAAAAAAAAATATTGTGTTCCATTCACATTACTTTCTCTAGCTGTTCTATAAACAAACTTTCCTTACAAACGATTTTTCTTTTGTTTGCGTCATGCTAATCAAGGTAAACATTGCTAGAATTGGTATTATTACTTGCCTCTATGTAAGTAGAAGGGAAATAGAGGAATACAAGAAGGGAAATAAAGGAACACACAAGGCTAAAGCGATAGTCAGATATTTTAAATGCGGTTGCTAAATGAAACAATTGAAAGTCGGTTCTCTTTGCTTGCTAGGAGTAAACAGAAAAACAAAAGAGAGACAAAAAAAAACTTAAAACTGAAACCAATAACTCAGAATATCTCGGAAACGGTTAACTCTAAAAAAATAAATAATTAAAGAAAGAAAAATTAAATAACATGTATATGACATAAATTGTATGTTTTAATGATATCTATTTTTTGTATTCAGTGTCTATCTCTTACGGTTATCAGTTATACAAACGTCATCGAAAGAGATTTTTCGTCTTTAGAGATTTTTCTCAGAAAATTCAAAATATAGGTTTTATTTACCATGTAAATATCTTTAATATACGGTATTTTAATCGAAGTGCTTAGACATTGTAAAGTAAAACAACATTTTTGAAAAATGTTCCATGTAAATGGTAGTTACGAATGGGGGGATTTTCTTGAAAATTTTCGTGTCGCATCCTTGGAAGTTACTGAAATTAACTACCAAGTTTGGTATTTAACCGTCTTTTTGTTTTTGAGCTATGCTGCCCGCAGACACACAGATACACACGGACCTTTTCTAAAAATACTTTTTTAGGACACAGGGGACCTCAAAATATATATTTCCAGTGAAATATGGGAATCAAAATTTTTAGGTGGAATACAATACCTTCTCTATCCACATGTATATTGTGCGTACGGGCTAGAGAAAGTGATTATGTGTTACAGTCGCATGATTTAGGGCTATGATTAGGATATGGACGGAAGCGACTCGGCACCGAACTAAAGCGGAAGTTGTACCAATACCGGAAGAGAGGGATGAGGTGAGAGGATGCACCGGGCGCCGGCACAGCAATGACCCCTGCAGTCGGCTAGACACACCAGGGTCCCCGTCCCACACAGAGTCCAACGCACTCGCCAAGGGTGGTTCTTATACCAACAACCAGCCAAAGTCGGGGCGGAGTCACAATGAGTATCCTTTCTCCCTGCCACGCCGCACCGAGCAACCCTGAAAGATACCAGCGGGTTGAAAGAAGAATGAAATAACAATGGAAACGACATGGAGAGACTGAAAATTCGGGGCGTGGAAGAAACCTACCCAGCATTCGCCTAGCGACTAGGGGACGCCCCGAAAAAATCCTTGGGTCAGGTAGGCCGCCCACGTGGATCGAACCTGCGACCTCCCGAATGTAGGCCACAGATGAAACCGCCTGAACCATCCCGCTCGGTTTCACATGCTTTTCTGTTCCCATTCTTCAACATTATTCTTACAAAGGCTTATTCTTCTATCTCCTCTGTGCTAATGGAGAAAAATATTAGCAGATTGCTTTATTAAATATTTCCATGTGGGGTATCTGCTGGACAAAGTGTCGCAGGGGCGGATTTTCTTCGATTCTCCGGTTTCCCCCACCATTGCATTCCACCAGTGTTCCGGAAGCTAAACACTAAAAAAAAAAAAAAAAAAAAATTAAGTCTTTGAGAGCAATTTTTGACAAAACAAAAAATAACCCCTTAGCGCAGTCGGTAGAGCTCCTGCTTGATGTGCGAGGGGTGCCGAGTTCGATTCCCAGATGGGGATGGGAATTCTTCTCTAGCCCAGATTATTCCCTATCCTCTCTAGAATCTGGAAGTATGAATGAGAGCGTGAATGTGTGATTTAATGTATAAAACCCAAAAAGTAAAATCCAACGACAATTGTACTCGAGTTAACACCGTGGTCTGCTAGAGACGTTCGAAAGTTAAAAGGTCGCGGAATTGACCATTGTAGTTAAATTCGGGGTAAAAGTGGAACAATAAAAAACAATGAAATGTTTTCCATATAGAGGTAGCTCCGCGATAACGGTGTGACTCGAATTCGGGAGGTCATGGTTCGATTCCCATGGCCGGCCTTCCTGACCAAATAGTTTTTTTCGGTTTTTTTCCGGGTTGCCATGCGAATGATGGGTATGTTCATTTATTCCCCTGAATTTCCTGTACCCAGCACTTCTCTATCTGTTTCTGAGTTGAAGGACCAGATGTTCGGAGGGTTGCGACTGGTTGGTGGCTTGGGCACTGTAGAAGTTGTTACCCAGCATCGTTACAGGATGACTCCATCTACAGGAGTTTTTGGGAAGAGTTCCTTCATGAAATCCCCGGAGGCTCGTGGGTTGAGGGTTGGACAAGGATGGCTTTGGAGGCGTTTAATCTATAACCATTAGGATCCTGTCCATGCTTGCGCCCGTCGTCATCCGGATCTGGTCACCCTCCGAATTTTTTCCTGGGGTCATGTATGTCACCAACTGCCCCTGCGAACTATGTAATGGGCTCTGCCTCAATGACTGAGAGACTTCGGATAGTTAATCCGGAGGGGATTTTGTTGAAAATCATTTTGTCATGTCCTTGCAAAGTTCCAACCTTAAATACTGAGTTTTGTATTTAAAAACTTTTCGTTTTGAGTTTTGATGTTCTTTCTCTCTCTCGGCTTTTTTCTAAAACTGCTCTTTTTGGTTTCAGGGACCGCAGGCATGTATTTATGCGGAATCGAATATTCTATTTTGGATAAATAATTTAGATCAGCATGAATTATAGGCAAAGACCAATATATGATATTTAATTAATTTTCCCATAAGAGAATTATAATATGGTGTAAACAAAAGTCTAAATGTCTTGTCTATTATTCAGTTTTTATCACAAAAACATTACACATCAGAGTTTATAAGTTTATATGAATAATGTGGCTGAAAATTTGTTATTTAACAATAGGATGAATAAATATTCAAGAATTTAAATTGTAATTAATTATACCAGTTTCTCATTACTATTAATTGCCGATGTAAACTGGTTACTATAAAACTATATTTCCAATGGATGTACAAGCTTGTGTGCTGCTAAACTTTTGTTTATGTTTTAATGCATATCAATAAACCAGAAATAAAACATTGTGAAATAATTGTGTTTTTTCACCAGCCATATGTAGGACAGGAGCTGGAAAGGTAAGAGTCTTTACCTATGACTCTACCTTTCTTTACCATATCTAGAATTTGAACCACTGATTTCATGGTCTCTGGCTAGTTGCTTTAACCACTGAGCTACCATTGCAACATGCTGACATGAGACTAAATTCCAACTCTAAATGTTTTCGGAGTCAATCCATGTACTTATCTGGCTAGAAACTTGAGAACACTTAAGAGTTAATGCTCATCAGGTAAGCTCCAGCTCTATTCTAAATTCCAGCTGACTTGCATTTTTCCTGGTAAACCACATGAACCTCTGATGATTGACTTAGTGGTTTACCTATGAAGCCCAGGGCTTAAAAGTTCTTATAACATTGTAAGCCACTATTGGGGTATTTCATTTCAAAATGAGTTTGAGATCTTGTAGTTTACCAGAAAAAATTCAAGTCAGTTGGGGAATTTGGGACATTTCATCTCAAAATGAATTTGAGATCTTGTGGTTTACCAGTAAAAATGCAGGTCAGTTGGGGATGCTATGTCGGCAAGTTGTCATAGTAGCTCAGTGGTCAGGGCTCCTGGATGGAAATCTGAAGATCCATAGTAAAATCCTGGCTATAACATTGAATTTTTCACTCTGACTCTACCTTTCCAGAAATAGCTTTATTACCACTTTTAAATACATCACATGGGGAGAAAGAGAGGGTGGATGAGATAGTAAAAAGGGGAAAGGAGAGTTAAGGAGGGGAAAAAGCATTTTGGGGCAGAGAGAAAATAAGAGTGTGAATGAGAAGTGGAAATAAAGAAAGGGGGGAGGGCAAAGATGGCGACAAAGAAAAAAATGTCTCCATATTTGAAACAATACCATGAATAAAGTTGGTCTGTTAGTTTTAAATAACTCCTGCCTTAATTCCTTCCTCAGTTTGCTTTTCCATTTTAACTACCACTTGAAACTAAAAAAAACTTAATAACTTGATCATTAAATTTTTGCTTATCTGACCTTAGCCTTCACAACAAAGGCCCTTTAACAATATGGTTCACATTTAATTGGAAAGTCAAGAAACATCAGAAAATTTCAAAAAGATTAGAGAAAACTGGTCAGAAAAACTAATTCAAACATGTTGAAAATCCAAGAAAATGGCTAGTTTTCAGAAAAATAGTTGGGAAATTATCACTGGATCCTCTTACTGTGGGTTTTGCAAAAAGGAGAAACACATACATGTGGATTAATTGGAAATATTGAAAATGAATAATTAGTTTTACTGATTTGTCTGTATTTTCAGTTTACAAACACTTTATTTGGCTAGGACACAATGAAAATAATGGTCCTATATTGTTCTTAATTTTTAATGTTTACATGTAACATTTTGTCAAATATAACACAAAAATAATGAGAGTACAAGATATTTAAGGACATGGTAAGGCTGATTAAAATGGTAACTGAAACAAAATTGCAAGTTTCAATTAGTTTTTAGTTCCTTTAAAATTAAAAAAATTACCACCTTTTTATTTCAATATATTTCATGATTTAGAAGAAAAAAATTACATTGCTATGTTAAAAAGTATAGAATTTAAAAATTTTTCCATGTAAAGGATAGTTTGTGGTGGAGGGATTTTCTTGAAAATCTTCGTCGCATATTTGGAAGTTTGGTATTTAATGGTCTTTTCGTTTTTGAGCTACGCTGTCCACAGACACAACACAGACAGACGGACAGAAACACAGGACCTTTTTCTAAAAATGTTTTTTTCTGACTCAGGGGACCCCAAAACATATATTTCTGGTGAAATCTCGACATTGAATTTTTGGTTGGAATACAATACCTTTTCTTTCCCTATTGTACATTGTACATGCAGAAGTAGAGAAAGTAAAAAGGAATCCCTATCTTCATTAATAAAAATCACTGCACTGCTATACTCAACATGTATTGGAAACTACTTAAATTGTCCTTAAGACATGTCAGCTCTGCTTCACTTAGCAAAAGAGATGACCTGAAGCATTTTTATAGTGACGTCTCATCCTGCAAATATGCCAATTATACCACATTGGTCGGTCATGCTACTCCCCTCTGAGAAGACAAGCTACATTACAATGTGGAAAGAATCAAGTTTTATTGCAATGAGTCTATTTTATGCCGAAACAATAGGCTAGAATACAAACAGCCAACAGATTAGGAATAAAGTATTTGTTACTTATAAATTGAATAGACATTCTTTCTTCACAAATTTACCTGGTTACACAGCTAGTCTAGCTAGCCAACAGATTACGCCCTTGAAAGAAATTCTTTTCAGAGGCATACATCATGTATCTAGTAAATAAATAATTATCAATAAGCCCAAAAGAATGTGCTCTAAAGTTCTAGATTTCAGTAGGATCAGCCACTTATATATTCATTTTAGAAATTTTACAAATATATTTAAAATAAATGATTTTATTTACATTTATTTTCTTACAATTTTTAACTTAAAGAGCATACAATACAAAATACATAAGTACATATATTATCACAGAATGCCATCAACATGATTAACTCTTAAATTTGAATTCAACTTTATAATAAATTGCTAGCAATACACAGGAGTTGAGGTGATTTTTATGATAATACTGAATAATGTTTAGGAATAACAATGTAGATGCTGAAATAATATTCTTTTATTTTAAGGGTACTTGAAATTATTATTTTCCACAAATTTAACTGACAGCTAGAATATTGTTGAAATTATTTCAACACAATTCCCAACAGACAATAAATTTTGCGGCCTTATGTACCAAAATTTCTACTTCCAAGAAAATAATTAAAAAAAAAAAAAATTGAATCTCATCCTAAATACCTCATATAAAGAAAATTTGAAATTCTTAAAGCTTTAAATTTGTTATAGGTTTTTTTTTTTTTTTTTTACAATCAAAAATAAAATTTGCATTATTAAAACTTTTCCTGGAAAAATTAATAAAGTAAGGTTAATTTTCTAAACATCTACCACATTTCAAATTCTTAAATCCTTAAATCAAAATAATACTTATTAAAGAAAATCCATCTTCAAAGAACATATGCAAGGTACTAAATAAGAATTTCATCACAGCAAACATTTTAAAGAGGAAAATATATAACAAGATGAGAAGAAAACCAAATTTTACAGTTTTTTGCATACATAATCATACATCCATTTAATACTAAAACACTGGAAGGGGTCTGTTTGACTCCTAAATAGAATCTAACCTATAGTTTTGGTAGAAACAACTAATTCAACACAATTTCCTATTGTTACCTTTATTAATTTTATGTGTTCACTACAATAAAAAAAAATTAATTCTTTTCTGACATTCAGTGTCATGATGTCACTTTCTTAAAACCTTGAGGGGTCATATTGACCCTTTTATGTAAAACTTAGTTGTTTTTCTATTTGATATACTAAATATGTCTCATGTGATTTCACTAAAAAGTAAATTTATATAAAAGTTATGTATCATAATAATAATGTTGTACAATAATGTTTATGTTTATACCTTTTCTTTGGACTTTCCATTCGTCAACTAATTTGTAAGTAGGAAGTTGTATTGAAACATTTTTTCCATTCCTCAACTAATTTTTAAGTAGGAAGTTGTATTGAAAGAAGTAATATGAACACTTTTAAGAATAGGTGTCCCTTATGAGAATATGAAATACTTACAGAACTAATGAATATTTTTATGAAGACTCACTTAGAATAAAATTATTACAGTACTCAAACATTGTATTTTATTTCCAGGGATCAAATGAACTCCCCTCAGGCTTTCAGCATGCAACACACATTTGAAGTACCAATATTAAATGTCCCCTCTACACCTTTAAGTGGACATAGAGGCAAAGCACCATTGGATCCTGATTCTACAATGCTTAGGAATTTCTTACATCAAATTGTAAGAAGTGTCATTTTTTTTAAAGAAATTTAGTTGAAAATTCTGCTCTGAATACTAATAAAACAAATTAGTTATATTATTTAATCAAGATAACATTTCATAAGCAATGGCAACTTACTTTTTTTATAAACTTAACCTACATTTTATGTGACAAAAAGTTGAAGTAACAACTTAACAAAAGAAATTGAGTTCTGTTTATGGATGCTCTTTAACCGCTGTGGTTCTCAGCATCCCATTCTATGTATATTGGGCATGAAAGACTGCTTAATTTTGCTCAGACCTTTTCATCAGGCTTGAGGATCTTTTATGTGTCATAAATGTACAACACAGGACCAGCAGATTAACTTCCCTTCTGAAGGAACCTATGCTAAGGAGTTTTACGCCTGAAAAAACCCATCGTCCTCCGCTGAGTTTGAACCTGCAACCTTAGGTATATGAACAATTTAACAATGATACACAGTTTTTTTTCCTCTAAATTCTATGATTTATGTATTACCAATCGATAAGTGCTATATGCATATTGTTAGCTTGGCACGCTAAGGCTTGTTCCACATAACTTTGCCCCATAAATGTCATGTGACTGGTCAACTCTCATTGGCTGCTGTGGTGCAACAGGCAGTTATGTGTACAAAGTATTTATTTATTTAACATGAATATTTAAATTAATATATTCAAAGGAAATAGTCAAGTTTACATTTTCATAACTGTGTGAATCAAAACTATTATGTTCTAAGAGTTTATGATTCTAAAATAAGCATTAATTTTTATCAATGAATATAGATAGGAGAATCCTTTGTTTAAACTTGCCACTCTGGTGTCAAAGGCACAAACGTATTTTGTCATGAATGAGTGTTGATATTTCTGTTATCTGATCTCATACTGCATAGGCTTGTATTTCACCATTCAATGATGTTCTTAGCCAATCAGAGGAAAGAGGCAGGGAATTGTGCACATATAAGTGGGGCAAGCCTGTAAGAAATGAGGATTAGCTGTTTTTCTATCTGTAGACTTGATGAAATAATGATAACTTATAATTTTCAATGTTATATACACCATAGTTGTTGTGCATTTTGCCATTAACTTAATCTCAAAACTACAAACTATTATAGAAACAAAGGCCATATAAGTGTTTTCTCATTGAGTTATTAAAGACTAACACAGAACAAATACTAATTAACCTGACTAAATTGTTTATGAAAGCTGCTAAATGTATTATGTGGGCTTTATACAGCTGATTGTGAACTATTCCATAATTAGTGACTGAACATTTGCTTTCTTAGTCCTTGGAACTTCTAATCTTATCAATTACTTCCTGTTTATAAAAATTATAATTTAAATTTCTGGATTAGACTGGATCTACAGATTCTTAGTGCCAGTGGATTTAAGTGCACGATGTTCATTACTAGCTCAGCGAGCCTCTTGTTACTAAGAGGAGGAGCAGAATTGAACCTTGGACTGCTGACTTCATAAAGAGGTTGATATATTAGTGCAAAACTGTTTTTCACCAGGACATTTTTTTTTTTTCATGTGAGATGGTAATGGAGACACCAATCACAGAATTTGTGTGGTTTCTTAATTTATTCTGTATAGGCCAGTTTTAATTTATGCTGTAAAGAGTTTCAACAAGCACTTATTGTAATGGAGAAATTGTGTCATTAAAATCCTCAACGTTACCATAACCCTCCAATTATTTGAGTTACATAACAACATAAATGCTGTGATTGTTCTAAGTTAATGTTTCAAATGTAAATACTGGAAAGGTACAATACAAGTCCTACTAGTTCACCAAGGTAACCTCAAAACTGTTGACATCCACCCCTTCTGCTCATTGTTTGCTAGTCCTCTCTAAGAGGCAACTCGCTACCTAGTATTGACATCATGCTTGGACAAATGACTGGCAGCAAAGGCCAAACAAAGCGGAAGGCTCTATATATACTAGAAGTTGTGGGAAGTATTCAGCCACTTTTACAATGCTTGAAAATATTTGTTTCCTGAATGTGAGTAAGAACAGTATAATTCCTTTTTAAAGTCAATTAGTGAGCCACAATTACAGATTAACAATTTTTGTGTCATTTGTCTTTGTCTTCAAGTTTCAAAATTAATCATACCTCTGCAATCCAATGGCAAAATAGAGAGACTTCATAGAATTTTAAAAGCAGCCATCAAAGCTTATAATTCCGTCAAGTGGACTGATAGGTTACCAACTGTTCTTTTGAGATGATGCAAAGACGACAGCTTAAATTATTCCTTCACACAAATGGTGTTCAGAAAATCCACCAACAACCAGATGAATTGTTTGAAGAGCCAGGAGTTAAAATGGAACCCAACACTTTTGTAGCTAATCTATAACAACAGGTGTTACTTTTAAAACCTGTTAAATCTAAATGTGTCACCCTCCATGGTGTAGTGGTTATCATGCTAACCTCTAAAATCCAAGATTGCAGGTTCAAACCTGGATGCAAAAATCCTTGGTGTGACTTCCTTCGGAAGGGAAGTAAAACCAGTAGCCCTGTGTATTGTTAATTTGCACATAAAAGAATCCTATTGAAAGAAGAAGGTTTCTGGTCAAAATTCCACCATTTTGTATCTAAAAGTGGTAATTTGGTCCTGCGGTGTGCCATCTTGGGTGACGAGCTGATCCTTCATCACTATGGTATATAGCGCCAAATTCAGAAACTAAAAATTCAAATCCAATCAAGGAAGCATCGTAACAGTGCTCTTTGCTCCACTTAGGAGCTACAGGGATTATTTAATTATGTTTTTCAAATGGGAAGAGTTCTACTCTGCAGTGAATGAGATGTGTTATCATGCTCTGCATTGCCAGCTCGCTACCCCCCACTCTTTTCATATTTCCCTCTCACTCGCACACTATGCATGCAAATCTGCTTTCTGACATTACGTTTATTCATGTGTATTATGAAAACTATTTGAGCTAAAAATCTATGGTTTTTATGGTTCTGCTACAAACATAACTGCCTATCTTCATCGTGAATTATTTTTTGCAAAATTTGAATATTTTGTCTAAGCACAAGTAGTATTTATGAGAGATGGAATCACTTAGCACATTACTCCCCAGTTAAGTAGGAATATAATATATCAACACAGCAGCACTCCGATTGGCTGCTGGCCTGGTGGCGCTCAAGAACAAACCTCATCTCATTTGAAAGACACTGTAAGTCTAAATGTACAACACTAAGACCAATATTCACTTCAAAGGAGTGTTCACCTCAGGTGCTTATAAGATTCAACAGGGTTAAGAAACCACTTGAACCTCCTTAAGATGATCCAGTTCTAGTAGTAACAAGACATGCCAAATATTTCACAATAAAAATAAATTAAAAGTCAGTGAAAATTTTGGTGGACAGACTGAAACCTGTTTATGTACTTACAATAATGTGAAGGATCAGTCATCCTCCTGGGAATTACTATAACACCACAGGGTGAAAATGAAGGAAAAGATACTCCTGCCAGCACCAAAATATCAAAAAAGGGATGAATAATAAAGTTACCAACATGTTACATAGATAAAATTAGGACAAAGAATTGTTTTGTACATAAAGGAATTTCTAGGTTATCAGTTTCACATTTATTATATATATATATAAGGTAGCTGTGTCACTGGAGAGGGAGTAATGTTGGTACACTTGTAATTTTATATTTACAATGCGAAAAATGAGTTCCATATTAGTTACTGTTAAAAGAAAAAAAAAAAACAAACAAAAAAAACTGAACAACAGTTTACTCTGTGCACTTCTAACCTACTTTCATCCTTTACCATTGCTGTTCTTCACTATTGGAGGCACCAAAATGTAGGGCTTACTTTTTAAAAATACTTTTTTTTTTACTTTATGCTGAGTTTTAATACATTTGCTTACACAAAAGAAATTGTTATTTAGTTTTGTTTTAACAATAACCAATATGGATCACATTTTTCACATTGTGAATATAAAATGACAAGTTTACCAACAAGTTTAACATTAAAAATGTCTTAGGTTCATAACATAAACAATGAGAACTACATATAAGTAGTGACCAACCTAATAGTATTTTCTTGACTAGGAAAGTCTCCACTTGCTGCTGGATTAGGTTATTTATATATCTTTAAATTCAAGTGTTTAGATTCCTTGTGCAAGCTTTAATTATAATAACCACATACCCTCATCATTATCATGCGGTTATAGTTCCAGAACTACATTTAACTTATAGGTTTTTAAGTTAGAAGTTTAGTGGCATTCCAAGCTGAGGTTTGTGAAATTCCTGACTCTGTGCATTTCTCAGATTTCTTTGGACTTCATTATAACTTTTCTCCAATGTCAACAAATTTTTTCTCTGTAAAAATACAGCAATTTACTTTGTTTGATATCAACAATAGGTCCTGTCTCTTAATCTATTCACAAAATTATGAGGAATTTCCCTATGAGATGCATGAACAGCAGGGAAATGTTCTATAAATTGTCTTCTTATGTCTCTACAAGCATTTGTTGTCACATAGGAACAATACATGAAGATACTGTATGCTAAAGTGTAAAGACTATTTGACATTATAACAAATACATGCCTCACAATATTATCAATCTCTGCACAAATACTTTGCACAAAATGATTAGTTGGTACATGAAGTGGAGGAAGGTGGAGGGAAAACAGAACTGGTTAGAAATAGAAAAGTGCTGGACAAGCAGTTGCCAATAATATGATCACATGTGCAAATAAGGGTCTCTATATATACACACACACATACACATACATATTTATATATATACAAGTTATAAACCTGCTTCTCTTCATGCTTAGGTAATCCCAGAGAATCAGTAGATGTTGACTGCAGATCTTCTCTCCATAGAGAATTATATGTATATGAACTGTATTTAGTGGTTTTAATGCAAAGTTATTTATTCATTATAAAAAGCTTTATACCACACATAATTAGAACCAGAAGCTTCTTTTTTTTCCTACCATTTTTTCTTTTATTGTATATACAGGTTTCCTTTAACACCTAAAACCATATCAGCGACTAACTTTGGAAACAGTTGCTATTTGAAGGCAACGATGCTAACTAAAAATGGAAATGGAGTTTTATTTATGGATGCTCTTTAACCATTGTGGTTCTCAGCATTCCATTCTATGTTGTGTATGAAAGACCACTTAATTTTGGTCAGAGGCCTCTTAATCAGGCTTGAGTTCTTTTACCTGCCATAAATCTACAACATGGGACCAACGGTTTAGCATGGCTTCCCTTCTGAAGAAGCCATGCTAAGGATTTTTATGCCTAAAAACTAAAGAAGTTCCAAGGACTAAGAAAACAAATGTCAATCAAATGTTGTCACTAATAATGGTATAGTTTGAACCCGCAACCTGCAACCACAGGGGGTTATAATGCTAACTCATTTTCATGTGATTCTACACATTGGGTAGTTTTGCTTTCAATTAAACTTTGGATCACCAAACATCCATACTTGGAAAGGAATAAATAACTCTAATTAAATAAGGTGGTAAAAAAGCCAGGACTTCTAAATTCAGAAGGTAGTATACAAACCACTGGATAGATTACAGAAGTAGTGTTGTTATGATCTTGAATACCATCATTTGCTTCAATTTACTTACCAGTCATGTGGTTATTTGATTTCCATACATGTTTTAAGAGTGTAATTTAAGTGGCAGTTCTAGTTATCTATGGAAGACGATTTTTAACATTGTTCTAATGTTTCTGTTACAATAACCTACTCTGCTTTAATTACTTCATAGATAATTTCATGTGTATGTTTGTAAAGAAGTAAGAAGACTAACCTGTTTGTTATTTAAATGACTAGATGATGTAAATATTGTTTTAAAACATTGAATTAATTAATGAACAATTTTGACTAAGACACTTTTTCATACATTATTATGAATTAAATACTTAATATACACTCCAAATGTTTCAATGCTGGAACAAATATAGCTGTGCTTACATATATGTATATTACAGTGAGTTAGAGATGAGAAAATAAAAAACAAAAAAACATAGGTACCAAAGATATTTAAAAGAGAGAGCATGTTTGAACATGCACTACCATGGTGGTAATTTAAATCATATTTACATAACATTACTTTTAAAACCTATTTGAATGTGTGGACCTATTCATTCAAGATCAATCATTTAATATCATAAATAATTTGATAATCCTAATGTGTGAAACATTTTGCATATGTTTCAATTTTGTTTCAGAAGTTAAGTTGCCATCACTTATTCAGTAATTCTTATCAGATTTTGTTTAACTGTGATTATGAAAGCACTAAATTTTCATCTGAACATCTGCCTTTTTTCCTTTATTTTATGTGACATACCCAGGAAGCTTTCCTTTGTTTTTACCTTCGTAGCAAACTTTGTTGCTGTCCATTAGAGGCCTCTAGACATCTCACCTTCTTTTGTTTTATTTACAATAACAGATGAAAACATCACAGTCAATATTAAGCTTATGTTGTGAATAATGATTTAATGTTAATCAAACACCATATTTATCTTTTGTGGCTTTCTGTTTAGAGAAAGCTAAGATAAACTTTAATTGTTGGAATTGCATCTGTCATGGGTCAACCAATGTCATAAGTCTCTACTTTATCAGCAATCTGAGTCTGCACTGCGAGCTCTCACTTCAGTCCTCTCTCCCACTACAGCTGAATAAGGAGGTGGTGGATCTTCTGAATATGCTGTAAGAAATAATCAAATTTAAATCTTATTTGATACATTTTAAATAAAGAAAGTGTAGTGCAAATAGTATAATACTTAAAATAGATAGAGAAATAATCCCTAAGATACAAAACACAAATTTCTCTGAATAATAACAGACAAACAATTACACTAGAACCATATATATATATAGGTAACCCATATAATAAAAATGATAGATAAAGGCATACCTATACATACTGAGGTACCTTAAGTAGGGAAAAATGTGGATAATGAAACACTTAAAAAGGTGCACTGTGCTTCTGTGTGTTGCCCTCCGTGGTGTAATGGTTACCATGCTGACTTCATATACCGAAGATCGTGGGTTCAAACCCGGTGGAGGATGATGGAATTTTTCAGGTGTAAAATTCCTTAGCATGGCTTCCTTCGGAAGGGAAGTAAAGCCGTTGGTCCCGTGTTGTAGATTTACGGCACGTAAAAGAACCTCAAGCCTGATAGAGAGGTCTCTGAGCAAAATTAAAGTGGTCTTTCATGCCCAATATAGAATGGGACGCTGAGAACCACAGTAGTTAAAGAGCGTCTATAAATAACACACCATTTTTTTGTGCTTCTGTACTTTTATATACTCCAAAATAAAATATGGGGTAACAAAGCCAAACCTATATATAATGAGATACTTAAATATATATATATATATATATATGAGAATATGAAAACTATTCTAGAAGTAAAAGCAAAACAACTATTATGGTAAATACACATATATAGTTTAAGAAACAAAGAAAATTACTTCAGATATTTACTTAGCAAACATTATGTCAAATACATGGGAAAAGAACTCTATGAAAATGATTAGGTAATCATACAGAAACTCACCATAAAGGCAATAAAGAAAAATTTATTGACAAACGCTTTTTACGGGCTTAAATAATTTACATGAGATACAGTATTATATACCTTCTGTATATGTAAAATTGAAATTTTGATAACTCCTTGAAATCTTCTGTTTAGATAAATTATCTTATCTTAGCTTATCTTAAATGCCAATTAACAACAGAAGAACTGGTGGTGGTAGTGTAGTGATCTTAAAACTTTACCTTTATAATATCTATACTACGCCAAAATATTATGAACTTTACTTCATTGCAATTTAGTGGATTTAGACTTTGAAGACCTATTTCCACAAATCTAGAATTCTTTCCAGCTGGCTATAGGTCGAGTTCTTCTTGCAATTGGTTTTTAGTTTAATATGACGTGTGGTAGTCTGTTTTATGTTCCTACTGTCATGTTTGTACCGCTTATTTTGTATTTGATCTATTCTTTCCTAATGGCTTTGCCTAGGGTGAACAGACCAACATTTTCTAAACAAGATATTTTGAAAGAATCCTAACAACATATTACATTCCTTTTATTCATTGCCAACAATAAAAATAATTTTGGTGTGAAGTAAATCCTCACCACATGGGAGGAAGAACTTAAAAGTTTATAAAAGTTTGCTTTCAAATGATGATCCAAAACCACTGCATTTCTCGAAGTGACAGATATGTAACAGCGACACTGTGCATTTTGCCTCTATTTCAAGCATGGATATTATTTCTAATATTTTTTTTTTTTTTCACTTTTGTTTTTCTGTCAGTGCCTTGCTTCTTAAGTGTCTTTAAAAGTGGAACCTTAACTTAACATAAATGCAGTTCTTCAGATAAAGAGTCATCTCCCACAGGATTTGCTGTTTTCTTCAGGAAGTGACTCCGAGAAAGAAGACTCTCAGTGAATGAGTGTGTGAAATCATCTCTGACTGTTGTGCCAGAGGGGCCTCATGTGGCTGACCTCACAAGTTATAATGTTCTTTATTATTTTTAGTTATAATGTATTCTATTCCAATTCTGTATAGCATAATTAATGCTGAACGAATCTAAATTAAAAAAAAAACTACAGTAGGAAGCTTATTCAATCATTTTTTTTTTCTTACTTTGGTTGTCAAGGATCAATAATACATCAAGATACCATATTTCTATTCAATTCATGTGCACATTTACTCTCTCACAAATACTTTCATACCCTAAGGGAATAATAAATGAAAATTTCCATTTGCCACCCGAAAAACAGTCTCGGAACCTCTAGATTTTGAAATTTATTGAATACCGGATTCCTTTGTGTGTTGTGTGGCAGATAACTGAAAACAGGATCAATGAACAAATTGTAATGAAAGTAAAATTTCCTTTAAAATACATAATCTTCATGTTGGGATGCAAACAGATGTTATCTGATGTAGTGTGTTTCAATTACTTATTGTACTTGAAACTCAGAGAGGCAGAGAGCTGAAAATTTTGACTTTATTGTAAAAAATGATCACACACTCGCAAAATACTAATACAGCAGGACATATCTAGTAAAATCCAGATGTTCTGGTGATCTTAACTTTGCTTCTCTTTTTATCTAGATAGTTACTCTTTCTGCTGAACATAAACATTTCATTTCTGTTATTTCAATTTTTTCTCGTCTGAGCAATTTTTTCATCAGCCAGTTATTTGTATAAGTTAGCATTGGCACTGCCAATGTATTATAAAATTTGAATTGTTTTATCACGAGGTAGAGTTTTCTGCACTGTCTCAAATTTTTTAAAATCTTTATTTTTGTATCTACATCATGTCTCTGACAGTAGGCCACATTAATTTCTAGGGCATTTCTGCCTCACATTCAACAGGTTGTGAATTCAAATCTTGCTTAGAGTGAGTTAGCTGGATAAGGTCTTTTTTGGGGGTTTTCCCTTATCTTGAGAAGATAATGTCAAGTAACTTTAAGCTCCATGGACCCCAAGATCATTTGAGCATCATTTCAGCAATTTCATTCGTTGATATGACCAACCAGAATAAAGGACGTTAAGCCAAAAAATAAAGAAGAAGAAGATATATTGATATTGTTGAAAGCTATAGAGTCCTTAAAATGTCTTTTGAATATGTTACTTAAATGAAAACAATTGATATATCATTAAACACTGCTTAATATTATAACATTATAAGGTATGAAGCTTCATAGTATTTAGAGGTATTATTATAGATACTGCTATAAAACATAATCTTTTGCCAGTCTTTTCATCTTAACTACATGCAACAAAATCTGTAAAGAGTCTAAAAGTTTTTCTCAAACTTTGTACAATAACTCATGAGTTGTTTTCAGACTTGTCAGAAATAACAAAGGGATTAATTAATAAGTGCTCCAAAGTACACACTAAAATTTTTGGGTCTGTATATGAACAGTAAACTGACATGTTCCATTCATATTGTTTATATATATGTAACAACATTAGTGAATCCATTTTTCTAAAGGGACACTTCAAACCAATCAATAACTCTAACCTACTAAAAATGCTTTGTTATAGAGTTATCCATTGTATGGAACAGAAGTATGGGAATGTTGTCCTAGAGTATTCATCCTGTGATTAATTTTTAATTTAAAAATTTAGACTCTGTGTAAACAAATGAAAATGTCCAAACTTATATGTATGTAAGTGTATTTTGCTGTTAAATTAAAAATAATTATGTATATGACTGTAATACTAATACATAAATAATTATTTTAAGGAACACATTTGTAAAAATTCTACTGATAAGGATATTTTTTTTGTAATAGGAAAAATGTTATATAACAGATTGTCAACTACGATTAAGGTATTGAATGGTTCAAAACAATTTTAAAGAAAATTAAAATAATTCTCAACAGAAAAAGGTGGTATAATTTGATGATTTGTAAATATTTAGTACCTACTTTTGTATGTTTGCTTTATACACATTTTGACCATCTCAGATTACCAAACTTATATAGGTTACTGACAGCCAACAAAGATGGATACAACAGAATAAAACAGATTAGATTAAATAGGTGTATCCAATATAAATCTCATGATTAAGTCAAAGCAGGGTTCTAATCAAGGAGCGTATAGTTTAAACTATCTTTCTAAACCTTGCCCCACTGACAAATATTCATCTGCATACCATTATCTTCTCCTTTTTTCTGATTGGCCGATGTACACCTTTGATTGGTGATATACCAGCCTGGTGAATACAAGGTCGGGAGATAAGAATAATATAAACCCCTTGATGTGATAGATGTGCATAAATTCATTATCCCAGAGGGATCCAACCATCTATATTTTGTTGATAAGAATTTACACAGTTATGCAACATATTTGGTTCATATAGTTATGAAACTGTAAATTTGACAGTTTTCTTTTATTATTATAAATAAATGGTCATTTTAAATAAAGATCTATTTTGTATCACTTGAAAATCTAATCCATGATAGCAGCCAATGAGAGGTGAATGGTATTCATGACAGTTAAGAGACAGGGGCAAAATTATACCTTAGCCAATGATGTACTAGAATAGATACCTGGAGGTAATGACAGGTTCTGAAATGCTGAAAGTTGAGTCTGAGGTCCCAAACAGTGTGGACAAGACATTGGTTCAGGTGCTGCCTGGCCAATGATTGCCACAGTAGAAACAACCCTAGACACTGGAAACAAAAAATACATTATAAACAATAATAATGAAATTCTTAGGCTTTCACGGCCGGTGTCAATACTGGCTGGAGTATAATCTGGGCTTGTGGGCCGTGGTCTACTGGGCTTCTCCTTCTTCTTCCCAGATGTTTCGTCTGCAACTATGGCAAACATCTTCGCCGCTGTCACCGAAGATGTCTGCCGTAGTCGCAGACAAAATGTCTGGGAAGAAGAAGGAGAAGCCCAGTAGACCACGGCCCACAAGCCCAGATTATACTCCAGCCAGTATAATAATAATAATGAAAGCAACATTTTTATGATTATGTCTAAAAATTTATTATATCACATATGTAAATTAAAAATAATACCATTAATGTACCAATTTATGCAACACAAAAAAATGTAATTTCTAGAAAATTATGTCCCACAATTGATCTCTATTTCTACTAGATTACATTGCATATTTGGAAGTGATTTTTTTAAACATTTTAATTGGAGCAATACTAATTTCTCTGTTCATATTGTTTAAGATCCACAACAGAGTGGAAAAAAGTTTTGAACAAGACGGTGTCACTTAACATACTGAAAGAATTTTCATGATAGTTGTGCATCACCTCTTTTGAAAATAAGTCATCCCATAAACTGGACATACTGTATCTCCAAATTATCCATATTTTTCTGTCTGGGACAACTTTCTCTGGGGCATTTTAAGAGTAAGATTTATTCAAATCATTCATAAACTCTTATAGACTTTCAATACAATATTACAGATAAAATAATGCTATTCGAGTTAAAATTTTGTGTTGATATGCATAGTAATCTGGTAGATAGTCTTTGCAGAAATGAAATTTTTTCACACTGCTTTTGAGTGAATTAGTAACCATTATGCAGCATTTGGTAATGGTACAGAGGTCAACATGTCATGGCAGACATTGGTAACGCAATGTCAGGCATTGCAGCTATAGAAAAGTGCAAAATAATAAATAAATGCAAAGAAGGTATGAGAAACCCAAGAAAAAATACTGCAAGTGAATAACCATTGCACAGCAGTAAACAAATGTAAATAATAACTGTGAAGTAGTAAAAAAATATAACACAAATGAATAATAAACGTAAAGCCTGAAATAAAAAGGAAATGTTTTTAGCTCTGGAGTTGCTAGTTTTTCTGCAAGACTTCTAAATCCCAATTTTCATTCAGAACTGCATCATTTTCCAAAATATCTTGGTCTGTAACAATGCTTTGGTTGTTCATATTTAATGCTGACAAATTCTTGCAACAATAAATGTCTGGAATAGAATAAATTGCACCAGAATACCTAACCAGAAACAATGTAAGAGCTTTCACATATTTAAAAGGCATAATGATAAATATTAGCAGATTTTTAATGTGTTTTATTTCTGCAATGTGGTCTGCCTGACGGTTGACTCTCCTCTGCCATGCCCAACCATAGGTGGAGTGATGCATGTAAACAGAGCAGAGATATAGCTCAGGACTGTAGACCCTGAAATTTGTGCTAATTTTGACAATACCATTAATAAGCCGAAAATAAGATATTCTTATGTGTTGTATGCATTGTTCTCTACTAAATATCAAATTATTTGCACTTATTCATCTCCCAGAGATGTTTAAGATTCATTACCAGAATACAGTGGCCAAAAATTATCTCCAAAAAGGATCTTTGGAGACTGACTAACCAACATGAAATCTGCAAGGAAATTAAACAAAGAGGTGGAAATGGATTGGTCATTTAAGGACTGTGCTGTCAATGGAATGGAATCTCAAAGGAATTACCAGAGAAAGAAGGAGACCGAAAATCACTTGGAGGAATACTCTGAGAAAGGAGGGAGAAGAACTGGGGGAAAAATTGAAATGAATTGAAGACTTTGGCGAGGCTTTACTGAGGTCTATGCTACTTAGAGGAGTAAAAGGATTAACCACCACTGTGATGTCACCAAGAAGTGTTAAAGCTCTCCACATACATGGATAAGCTATTACATACAGTAGGCAGCATAATAGCACACCCTTTTGTTTGGCATTTAAACAACTATATAACTGGCAAAACTAATTGACTTACTTCGAGTTTCATCTTGTGCTTCTTGTTCACTGCACCACCAGCAGAATCTGATGATAATGATAACGACGAATATTCCAACCATTATCCAAACACTCATTTGTACAGTATTCATTTTGTCCATTATTCTGAAACATCAACAATGTACATTAGCAACATAAATAGTTATGATGCTAGAGAAAAAAAAATTCTGGTGTGTTACACTCACATGATTTTCTCTACATCTCTGCAAAACATTATTGTTAAAAAGCTTATGCTTCTATTTACTTCATACTAATTGAGAAAAAATTAGCAGAAATAGTCTTATTACTTGCTTCCTTGTAAGTAGAAGCAAAATAAGGGAGTACCATAAGTTAAAATGATACTCATTATGATACATATTATCAAACCTAATGAATTTATTTTTATTTATTTATCCATGTGTTCCAACCACAGAGGATAGATCACAAGTTCAGTAATATACTAAAATGCCTGTATAACAAATGCAATTCTTAAAACCTTTATTTAGGTACCTACTTTACTTAAAAATCACTTCTCTTACTACAAAAATATGTTTACAATATTTACTTTCTGTCTACATAAAATGTTCTGATACAATTCATTCTTAAAATTTTATTTTCAATTTATTTTTCATCCATATAAATATTTCTTAATGGTTTTAATACTAATTTTTATAAATAAAAAGATTGAAAAATGTAGGAGGTATTCACTCTTAAGGAAATAAATGACAATAACAATTTTAAATAATTTATCTTTCAAAAAACATTTGCAAACATTATTAAACAACATGGGGTTATTAGTGCCTCAGAAAAAATATAACAAAAGGCACTTGTTAGGTTTCTTAAGTTTCTCTAAAAAAGATAAAAATAATAAAAAAGATCTGGCATTTATTAATTGTTTAGAGCTTGACTGCGTTTATATTGTTTTATTTAGAAACCAAGGTTAAAGGGCACTTCACTGTATTAAACACAATCAGATTGATAAATCAGTGGTGGCAGATCACCTTTGGTCTTTTAACCACTAAACAATCCCAGAAGTTAATTATTCAAAAGATTAAATGGATGCATAAATTTAATGGTTTGCTAAAAATATTTCTTTTGATGAATAGAGATTCTGTCATTAACTTTTAATATACTGCCAAATATTCTACCACCAAATTTGTTTTACCCCAGATAGATGGCAATATAGGTTTGAACAATCCACCAGCTAGCGGCAATAACCATAACACCAGAATTTGATAACTTGCAATGGGAAGCTGAAGATACATCCAAAAATGTAAAGCATGTTCTTCACTTTGAATAATTTTAAGAAAATGAATAAAGTGGCGTCACAAGTCCATTTCAAGTCTAAAATATTACCTTGTTTTAATTGACATTGGCTTACTTATTGGAGCCAGGGGCACTATTCCAAGTTTTCTGAATCACTTTAAAAATATTAATTAAACTAAGGATTTATTGAAGCAGTAGACTTCTGGTATTACAAGAAACTATACTGAAAAAAATCTGTGTTCCATTCACATGACTTCTCTATATCTGTGTAACAAATTATTGTTGAAAATCTTAATCTTCTATCTATATAATGCTAATCGAGATAAACATTAGGAGAAATAAGCAGAATTATTATTGTTTACTTGTAAGTAGTAGGAAAATAAGGGAGTACACTAGGCTAAAGCGATAGTCAAATCCTTTAAAAGCTGTTTGGTATGCAGTTGTAATTAATTTCTTTGTATGGCCAGTAATTGACAAATTACCATATGAGAAAAATTAAATATTTTAAAACTGAAACCAATAACAAGGAATATTTTAGAAAGAGTCAACACCACGAAAAAATGTATATGATTTAAATTGTGTATTTTAACAAGATCTACTTTTCTGTGCAGTAAGATTTTATCTATCTCTTACAGTTTACCAGCTACACAAAAGTGATCCAGAATAAAAAGATCTTCAGAGGCTATTCTCAGAAAATTCAAGATATACATTTTATTTATTATATAAATATCTTTAATATACAGTATTTGAATCAAAATGTTAAGACCTATATTTTAAAACATCAAAATTGTTGAACATTTTTTCATGCAAAGGGTAGCTTGAGGTACGGAGATTTTCTTGAAAATTCTGATGTTGCATTCTTGGAAGATATATTTCTTAACTTTTAGTTTTTGAGTCATCGTGTTCACACACACAAACACACTCTAACAGACCGTTTTCTAAAATTCGTTTTTTGGAATCAGGGTCTCTAAAACCTGTTACTTCTAGTGAAATCTTGGCACCAAATAGCGCTACCCCGTTAATACCCTCAACACTAAATCCACATCAAACTTTACAGCCTTCAAATCATTCCTTTGCTTAAGCCAAACAAGGGCAGATACCCAGCAACAATACCTAAGCTCACCACAAGCCTATCAGATGGCGCCTGGACTAGACTATCCACGGAGGGCGACTATTAAATCAGACACAATACTTTATTCATTTACCACTTAAAATATTTTTGACATATGACAGAACAGTTTAGAAATATCAGATATTTGCATTCTTCAGCTACTATGCATTTATACAGCAAACACTATTATTAGATTTTAAGTATATTTTCTGTTGAAATCGCTTTGCACTACTATTCTGAGTCTGTTATGTACTCTATTGTCAGGGGGGTTCCCGCATCTTTCTCGCTTGCTTTGCTTTCGACTGGCCTGGTGTGTGACGTCATCGAGAGCGAAGTCAAAGCTATTCAGTATCTTGCCCGTTCGTTTGAGCACGCATTTTAAGATAAAATTCACGTTATGATATAATTTGATCACACCCATAATTGAAACCAAATCGCATCTATAATAATTCATCTCATCTTAAAAACAAGAAATATATATCCGTTATTTTTTACGGCTAAATAGCCTAAATATCAAACTGGCGACAATTACATTTTTCTCTTCAAATATTCACTAAAAAGCTGTAGATATGTGGAAATTAAGCCTGAGATATGACTTACAGCATATTACGGGTTTTATCTGGCATGCGGTATGTGGTGTTTGGTATTCACAGAAGGAGAGAGTCAGGAAGCAAATATATGTCCTCAAATTTATTCCGAAGTTCTACGCTGTAAACTTTAAAACTGATTTTGTTAGTTTATGTTGTTGCTCGACTTTAATTGTATTATATTAAAAAATAAAAAAAAATCTAATTCCATTCACATGACTTTCTCTACAACTCTGCAATAAATTATTGTTAAAAAGCTTATGCTTCTATTTACTTCCTGCTAATCGAGAAAAAATTAGCAAAAATAGTCTTATTACTTGCTTTCTTGTAAACAGAAGCGAAATAAGGGAGTACCATAGGTTAAAGTTATGGTCAAAAGCTGGTTGCTATGTGACTGAAGTTCCTTTGTTTGTATGGACACGAGTTCACAAAGTCATGTATGAGAAAAGTATGTTTTTTATAGCTGAAATCAAAAACAAGGAATATCTAAAAAAAAACAATCACAAAAGTGTATATAACATAAATTGTGTGTTTTAAAGTACTCTACACTTGTTGTGTGGTAAGTTTTTGTCCATCTCTTACGGTTTAGCAGTTATGCAAAATTTCGTAAAATTGACCCAGAATAAAGTGGTCTTCAGAGGCTATTCCCAGAAAATTCAAGATATACATTTTATTTGTCAAGTAAATATCTTTAATATATGATATTTTAATCAAAATCGTTAGAGCCATTTTTAGCAAAATCAAAATTTTCGAAAAAAGTTCCATGTAAAGGGTAGTTTGGGGTGGGGGAATTTTTCTCAAAATCTTCGTGTCGCATCCCTGGAAGATACTGAGCTTAAATACCAAGTTTGGTATTTTAGCTACTTTTCGTTTTTGAGTTATCCTGTTCACAGACACACGGACACTCACACACACACACACACACACACACACACGGACCTTTTTCTGGAAATGCTTTTTTTGGATTCAGGGGGTCCTAAAACATGTATTTCCGGTGAAATCTCGACATCGAATTTTTGAGTGGAATGCAATACTTCTCTATCCCTATGTACATTGTACATACGGGGCTAGAGAAAGTAAAAATCAAAGGCTAGCATTACTAGACGAATTTTATTTAACAAGGAAATTATCTTCAACTTTTTACGCTCTCAAATCGTGAACTTTGCTTCAAAATTATAATTGTATGCACTATTCCTTTAGTATTGGGAAGGACAAGCCTAATAAAGGAAAGTATGTAGATCACGTTATCTTGCAAATATTATCTGAACAAAGCATATTTTAATAACCAGGATAATTGAAAACTTGATATGTATTTTTACTTTTTCTACACTTAGTGCATAGAGAAGATGTTGTATTGTACCCAAACATTCAATAATGAGATTTCACCGGAAACACATGTTTTGGGTCCCCGTGAATAAAAAAAAAAAAAGCATTTTTGGAAAAAGGTCCGCGCGCGCGTGTGTGTATGGACAGTATAGCTCAAAAACGAAAGGACCGTTAAATACCAAACTTGATATTTACGTTTGGTATCTTCAAAGGATGCGACACGAAGATTTTCTAGAAAATCCCCCCACGTCCCAACTACCCTTTACTTGGAAAAACATTCGAAGATATTGATTTTCTCAAAAATTGCTCTAACGATTTTGATTAAAATCTCTTATATTTAAGATATATACATGACAAATAAAATGTATATCTTCAATTTTCTGGGAATAACCTCTGAAGACATGTTAATTCCGGATTAAATTTGCGGAATTTTACGTAACTGGTAAACCGTAAGAGATCGACAAAAACTTACCACAAAAAATGTAGAGCTCGTTTAAACACATAATTTAGATTATATATTCTGGGATTGGCCGTTATTGAGATATTCCTTGTTATTAGTTTTAAAAAGTATGATGTGTTCCATTCACATGACTTTCTCTACATCACCGTAACACATTATTGTTAAAAAGTACATTCTTTTATCTACTTTATGATAATCGAGATAAACGACAGAACTTGTCTTAATTTTCTTGCTTCCTGCTAAGTAGGAGGAAAGTAAGGGAAACACTAGACTAAAACGACAGTCAAATTTTGTAAAAGCTGGTTGCCATGTGCTTGAAATCCATTTCTATGCAGCTTTTCGCGTAAGAAAAGTTTAATAAGTATCTTGAATCTGAAACAAATAACAAGGAATATATAAGAAATAGTCAATTTAATGAGAAAAAAAACGTATATGACATAAAGTGTGTGTTTTAACGTGATCTACATTTGTTGTGCTGTAAGTTTTTGTCTGTCTCTTACGGTTTACCAGTTACACAAAAGGCATCCAGAATAAACAGGTCTTTAAAACTATTTCCAGAAAATTCAAAATATACATTTGATTTCCCATATAAATATCTTTAATATACGGCATTTTAATCAAAATCGTTAAAGCCATTTTTGAGAAAATCAAAATTTTCGAAACTTTTTTCGTGTTAGGGGTAGTTTGGGGTGGGAGGATTTTTCTCAAAATCTTCGTGTCACATACCTGGAAGATATTAATTTTAAATACCAAGTATGGTATTTTACAGATTTTTCGTTTTTGAGTTGTGTTCACAGAAACAGGGACATACACGCGCGCGCGGACCTTTTTCTAAAAATACTTTTTTTGGATACTGGAGACTCTAAAACGTGTATTTCCGGTGAAATCTCGGTATCGAATTTTTGGGTGGAATGCAATACCTTCTCTATACACTAACTATATAGTACGTGTAGAGAAAGTAAAAACATGTATTTTCTCATACGGGAATTTGTCAACTCCTGTCCATACAAAGGTAATTCAATCACATAGTAACCAGTTTTAAAATATTTGTTTATCGCTTTAGCCTACTGTATTCCCTTATTTCCCTTCTACTTACAAGGAAGCAAGTAATAAGATAATTGCATATGATTCCCATACATTTCTCCGTAACTGCACGAGTAAGAACAGGAGTAGAACAAAAGAAAAATGGACACTTCCTGTCTGAAAAAGGTACGAGTAGGTACTCTCTATGTTCGAACTAAAACGTTTATTAAAATTAGATATTTAAATTCCAAAAATAGGCAACAAATGTTAAATAAATACGCAGAAAGGAAGAATAAGCAGTGGGCCGCGTCATCTTCCAAAACACCATAAACCAACACTGTTGGTAGATAGATAGATAGTGTTTATTGTCAACAACTATTACAGTATAGCAACGTCATAAATTAAAAGTTACCAAGCTAAATTATAAAAGTCATTCACAGAATACAATGGACTAGCCAAGAATGTATAGCGTATGGTCCTTTTAAAAGTTGAAATAGGGAGCTCTCTTAATCTTTGGGGTAAACTATTATAAAGTTTAATAGAGACAACTATAAAGCTGTTTTGAATTTTCGTATGTTTAAATGTGTTTATGTATAAGTTCTGACAATTTCGTGTTGCATACTTATGTATATTGGAGCAAACTGTAAAACTGCTAAAATTTTCCTTAACATATATAAGAAGTTCAGCACATACATTGGTGGCAAAGTTAAGATATTTAAATCAATAAAAAGTGGTTTACAGTGTTCTTTTGGATGAGCTCCACAAATAATCTAATAGCCCTTTTTTGTAATAAAAACATTTTCGTTGCTAAGGAGTGATTCCCCCAAAGAAGCAAACCATAATTAGCATGTGAATAAATATGAGCATAATACACCTTCATCAGTACATCCTTAGTGACAATATAGCTCAAGATTCTCAACATAAAAATTCCTGTTCTGGTTTTTTTAAAAATGTGATTAATGTGCGTTGACAATCCCATGTCAGAATCAATATGAATACCTAAAAATTTTAATGAGCTTCCAAAACAACCAGTGTTGAATTTATATTGAATATCAGTCATTTTTCCAGGGTTTATGCTCAAATTATTGGCATTACACCAATTGTTAACAACTGATGTTACCATGTGTACTTTGGTCTTAATATGTGTTCATCTTTGTCAGAGAAAGCAATTGCTAAATTATCTGCATAGAGATAAGGAGTAAACTTTTCATCACAGATTGAGGCAGGAAGATCGTTAATATAAATTATAAAACATACAGGTCCCAAAATTGACCCTTGAGGAACTACATAATTTATAGATTTAAATTCAGATAAACATCCATTAAAATAAGTTGCCTGATTCCTATTGCTAAAATAAGACCTTAAGTATGTTTACGGTCAAAATATGTAGCAGATGTCTATTTAAGGTATTCTTTATCGCTCTTAAAGAAACGCATGTCTTAAATCTCTTGTAGCAGCTACAGTTTGCGCTCCCGTACTTCTTATTCCTGTAGTTAGACATTACTAATGTAATGCAGTTTTCACGCACTTTGGTTTGCGGCGTGTCCACTTAAATTAATATGCCTTTTAAAAAACTGACAAAATCTGTTTTAATAATTGATAATTGGTGAAGAAATAGTGGTGTGGCTCACCTTTAGTGTTCTAGCACCATTCCCAGTGGACCGCGTGTGATATTTGTGTTGAAGAAACAGTGTCTACGTGGGTTTCGTTGGCGGTTGTCCATCAATCCGGAGAAAAGCCACGCTATTCTCTTCACCAAGCGCCGCTTTCCCGCAAACTTCCCTGCATTCACGTACCTCAGACGAAGGATACAATGGACGAACACCATTACCTACTTGGGGTGAAGCTTGACAAGGGCGTCCCTTTTAGGGAGCACATCAGGTAACTGAAGTGTCGGGGCAATGGGGCTGCGGCATCACTGTACCCGATGCTGAAGTCTACGATGCCGGTTCCCCTTAAGTTGCGCCTTTTGAGGGCTCTCATAGTCCCCTTATTAATCTACGCCTGTGAGATCTGGGGCATGGCGGCAGATTCTAGTCTGTTGTTGCTTCAGCGGGCCATCTATTCTGTGCCTCGACTATTTCCTACGAGACTCCTGCACGAAGCCTCTGGTCTACCATACCTGGAGGACGAGATTAGGCGTCGGGCAACAAAATTCAACGAAGGGTTATCGTTCCATCGGAGCGCCCTCGTTAGGTCTCTTGGGGATTACGATCGCATAAACAGCCGCTTCAGGCGATACCGGCTTCCCCGCATGGTTTGCGGGCATCCCCGGTAACGAAGGAGCATCTCCAACAGCTGCTACGGCTAAGCTCCTTACAATCCTTCAAGAGTTGCTTGGATATCAAAATTAAAATCCCAAAATAAACATTTTGAATAAACTTCACACCAGCGGTGCACAAGGGCCGTTGCAGCATATTAGGCAACCATCGAAGAGCCTCCTCCTGTCACTCCACAACTCCAAACCTCAGGGGATCGTGGGTTCGAGTCCCGCCTTGGGCAGGTGTTATATGTTTGTGCAATGTGTATATGTTTGTAAAAAGAAACAGTAAAACCAGTAAACCAGTAATCAGTAAAACCTACGGGGGGAAATGTAAATAGGGATACAGTACCGGAGTCCTGATCAGACTCCGTTACTGTTTAAAAAAAAAGAAAAAGAAAAAAAAAACAAAAAAAACACCTCACCCGCCATTCTGCAAACCCCACAGTCCCGTCAGAACGTGGTTAAGTTCTCTCCAAGAACAGGGACACGTCTAACACACCTCGGGCTGCCCTCAGCCTGCCATCTGCTCTGGGTCTGGGTCTCCGGATTACTGAGCCATCACCACGTGCTCCACAGTCACCTTCTTTTCATCATTTCGTACCAACTCATTTGGCGAGTTGGGTTGATCACCTTTCCTGATTTCTCTCTGCTCCTCAACACACATCTGACCCTCAGCATTCACTGACTTGTAAATCCTGGGGTGGAGGTGTAAGTCCACAATACGAGAAGGGTAGGCAGAGGAAGAAGAAGAAGTATTACTATTGTTAAACAGGTTGCGTTTGCAATGAAGTAAGCAGGCCTTTTATAAACACTTTTAGCACACGCGAGAAGTAGAAAACAATAAAGCCATCGGAATAATGAACAAGGCGACGAGCTACACTAAAATAATCGATTTCGCACTCGCAAACCAATGCCTTTTTATAGTTGTTTTATCACATGATTTATTGTGGGAAGTTGTCACTGTTTTATTATTATACGAAACAATGCAACTACTGACCTTGGAAAAGTAATACCAGTATTACAAACTTCCTCAGGCATTATGTCAATAATGCCTAATTGGCTCAGACCGCGAAACATTAATTGCATTAGTGCGGTTGACATCACATTAATAAATAACCACCAAATAGCAAAATATTGAAATGACGTTACACAAAAACCTTAATGTAAGTTCTCATAAAAAATCCCCTATATATGAAGATTCTGCTAAACAGTAGCGTTGCCAGAAAAATATTAGGGGATTATATGCATAGGCATCTATATGTTAAACAATTGTTTTACATCAAATTATAAATGGATTAAAACTGAGTTGAAATATTTTTATTTTCTCTAGACGTACTATGTTCAGAGTAGGTAGAGGATTCGATGTTGCGATTTCGCCAGAAATACATTTTTGAGGTCCCCTGAGACAAAAAAAAAATCTGATTTGTTCCATTCACATGACTTTCTCTATATCCCTGCAACAAATTATTACTAAAAAAACTTTTATACTTCTGTTTACTTTATGCTAATCAGAAAAAAATTAGTAGAAATAGTCTTATTACTTGCTTTCTTGTAAGTAGAAGCGAAATAAGGGACTACCATGGGTTAAAGTGATAGTCAAAAGCTGGTTTCTATGTCAATGAAGTTCCTTTGTTTATATGGATAGGAGTTGACAAGTTCCTGTATGAGAAAAGTATACGTTTTTCATAGCAGAAATCAAAAATAAGGAATGTCTCAAAAACGACGAACTCCACGAAAAAAAGTGTATATAACATACATTGTGTGTTTTAATGTGCTCTACATTTTTGTGCAGTAACTTTAAGTCCATTTCTTACGGTTTAGCATTATTCAAAATTCAGTAAAATTCATCCAGAATAAACTACTCTTCAGAGGCTATTCCCAGAAAATGCAAGATATACATTTTATTTTTCAGGTAAATATTTTTAATGTACGAAATTTTAATCAAAATCGTTAGAGCCATTTTTGAGAAAATCAAAATTTTAGAAAAAAAGTTCCTTGTAAAGGGTAGTTGGGGGTGGGGGGATTTTTCTCAAAATCTTCGTGTCGCATCCCTGGAAGATACTAAACTTAAATTCCAAGTTTGGTATTTTACCGACTTTTCGTTTTTGAGTTATCGTGTTCACAGACACACGGACACATTGACACACGGACACACACACACACACACACACATACACACACACACACACGGACCTTTTTGTGAAAATGCTTTTTTTGGATATTGGAGACCCTAAAACATATATTTCCGGTGAAATCTCGGTATCGAATTTTTGGGTGGAGTGCAATACCTTCTCTATTCACTATGTACATAGTGCGTATAGAGAAAGTAAAACATTAGAAAAATTTCCCAGTCCGTGCACACGCGAGTGTCAGTAAAACAGTATAACTCAAAACGAGAACTCCGTTAAAAACCAAACTTAGTATTTAAGTAGCATATTTCAAGGATACGACACGAAGATTTATAAGAAAAGCCTCCCACACCAAACTATCGATTACATGAAACATTTTTCGAAATGTTTGATTTTCTCAAAAATTGTAACGGTTTTGATTACATTTCCATATATTAAATATATTAACATAGCAAATAAAGGTATAACTTGACATTTCTGAAGCTCTCTTCATTCTTTAGGACTTTTATGTATCTAGTAAATCATAAGAGATACATGGACAAAATCTTGCTACACATAAATTGTAGACCTCGTTAAAATACACATAATTTCCCATACACGTTATTTTTAATTAACCATTTCCGACATATTCCTTGTTATGTTTTAAATTTAAAATACTTCAACTTTTCTCAAACGGTAACACGTCATTCCTTTTATATCTCTTTTGTTTTATACCTGACCACCCAAAGAGAATCTAATTTTAATTGCATCGTATAGCGACAATATTTTAAAGATTTTACAATCGTTTTAGTATTACCTTACAAGGAAGTAAGTAATAAGACAACTTCTGCTAAGGTTTATCTCGAATACCGAAATAATCTTTTGTAATAACAGTCTGCAGATCATGTACAGATTTTTAAAAATCAATTTTATATGCATTGTTAAGGTGCAGCAATAGATTTTGCTTTTGCTTTTACTTTTTAATTTTTATTTTTAATTTGTTTATTTTAGCAAGGGATATTCCAATCACACGTCCCCTTCCTAGCTACCCTCTACTCTCTCTTGCTACCATTCATGACCCTCAGAATTCAACAACCTGCAAACTTTTTCTTAGCGCAATCGTGAACAATCTGCTGTGATCCATTCACATGCTTTTCTCTGTTTTACAAACAAAATTATTCTTGCAAAAGATTATAGTTTATCTGCATAAAACTAAACAAGATAAACATTGCCAGTAATGCTCTTAGGTTAAAGTGTTATTCAGATCTTTTAAAAGCTATTGTAATGTAAAACAATTGAAATTCGGATCTCTATGCGTGACCTGGATCAAAATAAAAGAGAGATGAAATGAAAGGCGATTTTCCGTTTGAGAAAAATTTTAAACAGTTTAAAATTAAATCCAATAACAAGGAATATCCAGAAAACGGTTACCTGTACATAAAAAATTATGACATAAATTGACCTACACTTTTCTGTAGTATCGTTTTGTCTATCTCTCATGGTTTACTAGTTATGTCCTACAGAATGGAGAGGTTTTAAGAGGATATTCCCAGAAGATTCAAGATATACAGTTCGGTTTTCATAAAAATATCTTAAACATATAGTATTATAGTCAAAATTGTTAAGAGCTGTTCTTGAGAAAATAAAAACGTTCGAAAAATAGTCCATGTAAAGGGTAGAAAATCTGTGTGTCGCATGCTTTAACGAAACTGATCTTAAATACCAAATTTTCGTGTTTATGTTATTCGTTCACACACACACGCACACACACATACCTTATTTCATCTTAGACCTACTTCACCAGACACCTAGACCTTTACCTAAACATGCTTTTTGGATCTCTATCTACTATGTACATTATATGCACATACCTGTTAAAGAAAGTGAAAATGCTGTGTGTAAAATTTCCCCAATATTTTAACTTGGTTTTATGTGTGTGCGTGTGTGTCTGTGTGTGTGCGGTGCGGAGGATATTCCACACAGCAGCTGTGGACTTATATGTCAGACTCCTGGAGGGAGTATGAGGTGAGTGTAATTTCAAAGGGTGGCCAACATGTGGACAGGGAGAGAGCCGTCGTGGAGGGTCCTTAACAGTTCACAAGTAGTTCTTCATTTCGACGCGGCGACCGCCAGAAGCCCGTGGCTCAGTCCCGGGTAGACCATTTGAGTCCACATATAACCACTAACGTCATCCTGCCGCCGAAAGCTGTATTTCCAGAGCGCAGCCACCTCCACGAAATGGCGCCTCTGCCACAGTCCTGTCGACATTTACACCCTGAAAGAGACCGTTTGGGATGAAATGAAGGGACAGGAAGTTCTGGGGAATGAAGATTCCTCTCTTCAGTGGGTCAGAGGGGTCAGCCGAGTGGAGTCGGTCCCACAATCCCATAAATGCTAGTCCCAGACGAGACGCCTGAGCCATTTGGCTTAGTTAACTTGGCTATACGAATTCCATCTAAATTAGAGTTCCTTTGACCATATTGTCTAGACATTTCAAAGTGAATATTTTATAAGAATAGCGTTATCAGCGATGTGATTAGGAAGTAACCCTTTCACGCCAACCTAGAAATATATTATTAATTTTCGCAATTATTTTTCCTATTAATTTTTTACATTTTGACTTTCTCTAGCAAATATGTAGGAACATATAATGTACACAGTAGCTAGAGAAGGTATTTGTCCCACCCCAAAATCCGATGTCGAGATTTCACCGGAAATGCATGTTTTATTTACATTATTTTGTTAAATAACAAACTTGGTATTTATGTTTAATATCTTCCAAGGATGCATCACGAAGATTCTCAAGAAAATCCCCCCACCCAAACTATCCTTTACATAGAAAACATTTTAAAAATGTTGTTTTCTTAAAACTACCTGTAATGATTTTGTTTAAGATGCCATATATTAAAGATATGTACATCACAAAATGTATAGCTTGAATTTTCTAAGAATAGCCTCTGAAGACCTCTTTATTCTGAATGATTTTTGCTGAATTTTGCGTAGCTGTAAGCTGTAAGAGGTAGACAAAAACTTACTGCACAAAAAATGTATATCTCGTTAAAACACTTAATTTATGTTATATACGCTTTTCTTGTGGAGTTGACCGTTTTAGAGATATTCCTTGTTATTGGTTTCAATTTTAAACTAAGCTCTTCTCAAACAAGAACCCACTTTTTATTTCGTCTCTCTTGTTTTACTGCTGGCCATACAAAGGGAACCGAATTTCTATTGTTTCACTTAGTGACCGACTTTTAAAAGATTTGACTATCGCTCCTTTTTTCCCTTCTACTCACAAAGAAGCAAGTAACAAGACCATTTCTGCCAATGTTTATCTCGCTTAGTATGCCGTAGATAAAAAAATAATATTTTATAATATTATTTCTTAAGAATAAATATTGTGGAACAGCTAGAGAAAGTGATGTGAATGGGACACACAAGATTTTCTACTTTCTCTATCCCGCATACAATGTACAGAGAAGGTATTGTATTCCACCCAAAAATTCGATGTCGAAATTTTCTGGAAATATATGTTTTGGTGTCCTCAAAGTCCAAATAAAGCATTTTTAGTAAAAGGTCCACGTGTGTGTGTGTGTGTGTGTGTGTGTGTGTGTGTGGACAGCATAGCTCAAAAACAAAAACATCGTTAAATACAAAACTTAGTATTTAAGTTCAATATCTTCCAAGGATGTGACACGAAGAATGTCTAAAAACACCCTCACCCCATGGCTCTAACGATTTTGATTAAAATATCATACATTTAAGATAGTCTTATGGCAAACGAAATGTATATCTTGAATTTTCTCGGAATAACCTCTGAAGACTACTTTATTCTGGATGAATTTTACGGAGTTTTGTATAATTGGCAAACCATAAGAGAGGTAAAAACTTAACAGAATATGAAGAACTCGTTAAAACACACAATTTATGTCATATACATTTTTTCGTGGAGTAGGTCGTTTTTGAGATATTCCTTGTTATTGGTTTCAGCTTTAAAAAACTTATACTTTTCTCATATGGAAATTTGTCAACTCCTGTCCATAGAAACAAAGGAACTTCAGTCACATAGCAACCCGCTTTTGACTAATACTTTAACCTATGCTACTCCCTTATCTCCCTTCTACTTGCATGGAAGCAAGTAATAAGGCAAAATCTTCTCGGGCTTCTAGCCAGGTAATAACTTGGCTTGACACCAACGTTTCGAAGAAGTGCATCTTCCTCGTCTTCAGTTCACCCTGAAGACGAGGAAGATGCACTTCTTCGAAACGTTGGTGTCAAGCCAAGTTATTACCTGGCTAGAAGCCCGAGAAGATTTTGAATTAACACGTCGCCAGGAAAGCTATAGTTCTTATTTTAAGTAATAAGGCTATTTGCGCTATTTTTTTTTCTCGATTACCATGGAGTAAAAAGAAGCATAAGCTTTTTAACATTAATTTGTTGCAGACATGTAGAGAAAGCCATATGAGTGGAACACATCAGAGTTTTTCCTATTGTTTTTACACTTTTTTAGACAATGGGTGGTTCCAACCCACAGCCCCTCTCTTGCTACTAAAGCACTTGTTTTTGTTTCCACCATTTCTCTGCAAGCAAATGTTTTTTACGTAACATGGTGTATACTTTATACGGCTACTGTAATAAGATGTATAAACAATACCTGTAGCTTGATAATGGCTGCTAGAGAAAGTCCTGTGTTTGTTACATATCAGGTTTTATTCTTTCTGTCCCTTTCTTCAACCCTTGGGGTAAGGTTCTTGGTATGTAACAAGTTCCAAGTAGTTTCCTTTGCACCTGGAACATTACCGAACAGTGCAGATCTTATCGCTTTGTCGATATCGCTATCGTCATCTGTTGCCACTTAAATTGAAACAGAGACTAACTTTATCAGTATAAAGTGATAGCAACAACCTCGACAACCGAATCTGTGGTTACCAATTTCACCATTTCCGGGAAGAAATTCGTTTCGATCAAGCCCCTACTCGCCTAACTACGCAGACCAGATAAAGTAATATGAAGAAGTCTGGTGGAGGGCAAGAGACTCACTCCCTTAGGTAGCGCAATACATTCGTTGTAATGGGACAACAGTGACTTTTAAAACAGCAATAATGTCATAAGTATACCTGGGTAGGAAATAATTGCGACATGTTCTTTATGATCGTCAGTATCTATGCACAGGGATTAGACCTGAATGCCCTGTTGGAAGTTGAATAAAATCACTTCATTGACTAAACGGAATTTCATCCCACAACTGAACAAAACAGAAGTAAATATTATCATTGAACTTGAATATCGCATACACGCTTTTAAAGTATTTTATGAACAGGATGTAAGCATCACAGAGAGCATAATTCAGCTTTAATTCCGTTTTCTCAGTTTCTTCTCAGTGACTCCATGCATACTTTCTCCTTTTTACTGTAATACACAACAACGTTAACAAGAATTATAAGGGGATTTGTTAAGAGTATCTGCAGTAAAGTGGTCAAAATGCTGAATTAAAAATGAAAAATATGCTGGGTTCGATTCTAGGCTGATGAAGCTATTTTTATTCCCCACACTCAAGAGCCTAGAAATATCAATGCGATACTGAATGTGTGTTAAGTTAAGTTAATCGAGAAATACAGTTTTAATGTACACCTCAAATTTAAGCAGTCGTTATTGAAGGTCAAAGGGATAATACGACGATATTATCTAAAAACAAGCAAATAAAATGATTTAGCAGGAAAAAAAAAGAAAAGAAAACATACGCGATACTAGATTTTCAGAGATGGTATGTACAGTATAAAAATACAATAAACGTGAAATTAGGTACCTGTATTCCTCTTCCGAAAACTATATGCAAGACATTAAGTAAAATTTTCTATCAGTATTTGTCGTATATTTGAGTTAGAAAAGATAGGTATATTAATATGTGCACAACAGGAGAGTATGGTCTGTGCTTCCTGAAATAGTTCATAAACAAATCTCTAATTATAATCGATCATTACTTAACATTCTTTATGTTCTAACACTCTTGCAAGAGTGGGGTCATGTTTCAGTCTGAAATTACAGATTTGAAAAATTAACTTAACCGAGATTTCGGGTATTTTTACAATGTACAATATACATAGGGATAGAGAAGTATTGTATTCCACCCAAAAATTCATGTCGAGATTTCACCGGAAATACGTGTTTTAGGATTCCCTGAAAAAAAAAAAAAAAGCATTTTCAGAAACAGGTCCGCGCGTGTGTGTATGTGTGTGTGTCTGTGTATGTGTGTCTGTGGACAGCATAGTTCAAAAAGGAAAAGACGGTTAAATACCAAACTTGGTATTTAAATTTGGTATCTTCCAAGAATGCGACAAGAAGATTTTCAAGAAAACCCCCACCCCTAACTACCCTTTACATGGAAACATTTTCAAACATTTTGTTTTTCTTAAAAATGGCTCTAACGATTTTGATTAAAATACCTCATATTAAAGCCATTTCTATCGCAAATAAAATGTATATCTTGAATTTTTTGGGAATAGCTTCCTTCAGACCATGGGTGAAACTTGGATACATCACTATACTCCAGAAAGTAAATCCCAGTCAAAACAGCGTATTGCGCCCGCCTGGTGAACCAACTCCAAAAAAGTCAAAGTCAATTTTGTCAGGTAACAAGGTTATGGCGAGTATATTCTTATTGATTACTTGGAAAAGGGTAAAAGTATCACTGGTGACTACTACGCAAGCTTACTGCAACATTTGAATGATGAGGTGAAAAAAAAAAAAAAAAAAAAAACTCATTTGGCAAAAGAACATCTTGTTTCATCACGACAATGGTCCGGCCCATCGTTCAGTTATTGCAATGGGGAAATGTGTGAATTAAAGTTGGAATTGCTTGAACATCCACCCTATTCGCCAAATTTAGCACCCAGTAACTACCACCTGTTCCCAAACCTCAAAACATGTATTGGAGGACGAAGATTTCACAGCAACGAGGACGTTATTGATGCGGTAAACATCTATTTTGAGGACCATGATAAATCGCAATACAGAGATGGTTTAATTAAATTAGAACACCGACATGGCAAATGTATTAGCCTTTCTGGAGATTATGTTGAGAAATAAAGCCCCCCCCCCAAAAAAAAAATTAAATGCTGTTTTCATTGAGAGGCTCGGGACTTATTAGCCGACCCTAGGAAATCAGGCACTCGTTGTTTGAGGAACTGCAATTAAATGCTTATTTTGACCAGTAACCGTTCATATAAATGTGCTCTTCGAAGACCGTGTTAGAGACACAGGTGTTAGGGGTACAGATATAGATATTTTTTATAACAGGCAATTTTATATCTATCCACTTCTCTACGTCTAACGGCTTTCTCACAATGTATTAATTTACCACCTGATGTGTTTTTCATGGTGTTAACTGCGCAGCGAATTCTACAACACCTGTCAGTATAGACCATCCATTTTAATTCCACATTGCTGGCATGAGTAGTGTAGGGTAATTGGCCTTGCAGAAACTATTCAAACAATATGTTCCGATACAACACACGTTATAGTAAGATTTGCCCATTCAAGGTTACGCCTTCCGACCCGCGGTCTCAGGGAAAAGAAACACGCATTTCTTGTGTGCCACACCTACTTGGAAATACTATACAACTTGAAAACATACTACTGTTAATAAGCAAAATTACAAGTTTGCAAATAAATCAAATATTGAATTGTCTTGTTCATTACATTGTTCTTAATTACCAGTACAAATGTCCGCACTTATATCTCTAACAGCTCTGGATATTCTTGATGACATTTCACGATAATTAGGAACTTTTAATATTAAGGTTAAGAATAAAGGGTTGAATGGGGTGCCCAAACATCAGGACAGAGCACCGCATGTAGGCCCTTGGGGCTCTTTGCGACTTGTGACCCCTGGAAAGGAAGAAGAGAATACCTGAAGGGTGACTACATCCGCATTTCAACGGACGCAAACATGAAGGGAGTCCTTAACTTTCCCAGATAGAGCGCATCCGACTCCGCCCGGGCCTGACCCACAATTTGGAGCTTCCAGGGGTCTCCCGAAAGGGCCCTTGCCCGACAGAATTGTCCCACAACGCCCCAGGAAGAAACCTTTACAGAACACCGCCCAGCCGCAACTCACCGAACACCGTCGTGCAGACCTTTACCCCTGACATAGATTTCTCCACCTTGATTAGAGCCGGAGGAAACGCCTTCTGACGTCAGTACCTCGCAAGAGCTACCTGTATAATCCCATGTATCCTTAATGTTATCGCCTGCGGTGCTGCATGTAGTAAAAGGGGGCGTTAAACACTACAAAAAATGTATTTATTCAGAATCACCTGTAAGTAACTGAACCGTTATAGCAGAGGCGCTATGACGCTATGCGCAGGCGCTGTAATTTATTTCCGATTTCCTTTAAGCAGTGAGCTTTCTCCTTGCCACATTGGACCCTGGCCATTGTGGACAGACATAAACGTGGAAAACCGTTAAAAAGAGAAGACAATTGTGCTAAATGTGTTTAACAACTTCTGTGAAGAGCACCTTTCTCTTGCGATAGAAGACTTAGTGAGATTAACTTCAGAGTTCACAGGTGTTTCTTGAATGTTTAGTATTAGAAACTAGAGGTTAAGAACTGGCAAACTTTGTTCTCGAGTGCGAAATTGATCCGAAGACTGATGCGTAGCATTCATCAATGTAAATCGACGATTCTAACCTGAATTAGATCATGTCTCCTCCAGCTTCCGACTGATATAACAAACTAATTATGTAAATAATTCATAAGCTATCAGCATTTAAAATTGTTTACTTGTAGTAATTCAGCCGCTCAGTGCAACAAACATTAATTTATAGTCTGACATGAACTCCCCTCTCCCTGTGAAAATGCTGTTGTTAATACGTAATTATTTTTTTTTTTTTTTTTTTTTTTTTTTTTGTTACTGCTACTGTAGATTAAGGTTACCAGGTCTCCCGTATTTACCGGGTTCTTCCGTATTTCAGCCTTATTTTATTGAATCTCCCGACTCTCGTATTTTGTACTATTTCTCCCGTATTTCATACACTGCCATGAATTCTGGGTCTTAGAAGGATATTTGGGATATGCGATATATCGAAGTGGTAGTTTCTTTTCTACAATGTTGGCAGCAGTATTTTAATTAGCTGTTGGTAGCAATGGTAGCACGCGTCTCGTTCACTCGCGTCTTTGAATTAAAGAGAAGAACATGTGTTTTGTTTCTTTGTGGTTCTATAAAGCAAGTAAAATCATGGAAGGCGATGAACCACTGCAGTTCATCGCACTGCCTTCTACAGTTAATTTTGCAATATACGCTTCAAAAAATGTTGCCGCCAATGATTTCAAGTGAGCATTGATGTTGCTTTGAAGATCTTCGTACTTTACGTTTGCGGAGAGCCATTCAAAACAAACGAAGAGGAATTGTGATGATACATGATAACGCTCGTCCACACACTGCTGGCACAATCCCTCGGCTCCTTGAACAATTTCAATGGGACATTTTCGATCATTCGTCGTACAGTCTTAACCTGGCATCCAGCAACTTTCACCTTTTCCCTGAACTGAAGATGTGGCCAGGAGGGCAGCACTTTCAAAACAACGTCAATCAATGCTCATTTGAAATCATTGGCGGCAACATTTTTGAAGCGGGTATTGCAAAGCTTGTGCACAGTTACGATAAATGTCCCAATGTTTTCGGAGATTATGTTGAAAAGTAACCATAAGTGTGTAAAACTTTTGGTAATAAAATAATTGTTAATTCAAAATCTTCTCGGGCTTCTAGCCAGGTAAAAACTTGGCTTGACACCAACGTTTCGAAGAAGTGCATCTTCCTCGTCTTCATGGTGTCAAGCCAAGTTTTTACCTGGCTAGAAGCCCGAGAAGATTTTGAATTAACACGTCGCCAGGAAAGCTTTAGTTCTTATTTTAAAATAATTGTTTTCTATGAACTTGTCTTTTATTTATAGCCTACCGGCCCTCGTGTATATATATACTTACTTAGTATGTAGGGAAGTTATTGCATTCCACCAAAAATATTGATATTGAGATACCATTAGAAATATTAGTTTTTGGAGGTCCCCTAAATTCAAAAAGAAATGCTTAGGAAAAGGTCCGTGCCTGTGTATTTGAATGTCCGTGAAAGGCAAATGAAAAGCCCGTCGAATATCAAACTTAGTATTAAATTCAAACATATTCTAAGGATTCTTTAACGATTTTAAGTAACATACCATATTTTTATAAGTAAAATATAGGTATATCTTGAATTTCCCGTAAATAGCCGCAGAAGTCCTATCCATGCTGTATAATTTTTGCATAACTGGCAAACGCTAAGAGATAACCAAAAGCTTACTCCATAAAAATAAATCTCGTCAAAGAAACCTAATATAAGTCAAATACATTTTTGTATGGAGTTAACGATTTCCGAGATATTCTTTGCTATTGCTTTAAATTTTGCAATATTTATAGCTTTTTAAATGGGAAATCATCGTGGGCTTATTTTATTTTTACTCAAATATAACTGACTTTCAATGCCATCGCGTAGCGGCCAGCTTTTAAAAGATGTGACTATCTATTTATTCTAGAATATTCCCTTATTTCCGTTGTAGCTACAAAGAAATACGTTTTAAGTTGTTTCTGTTAATGTTTATCTCAATTAAAATTATGTGCATAAAAGAATAAGCATTTAAAATAATAGTTTATTGCAGAATAGGTATAGAAAGTTCATGTGAATTGAGCACTTCAGATTCTTAAAATTAAATTTATAGATCCTGGGGGTCCCAAAGAACATTGAGAAAGCACCTTAACTCATTACATTCATCCAGTCTGTTTATGATTTCACAGAAAAGGAAATTAACGTTATTAAAACCAATCTGAACACCCTAAAGGGAGCGTTACACGAGAAAAAATAAGAAGAATATTTTTAAATTTGCTTTTATTCGCTAGGCACTTTAAATGCCTAGCGTTTTAAAGCGCTGCAATGAGGCAAGTCCACTGTTAGACATATCTGAGGCAAACTTCGTTCCCTTTCACAGTTTTGTATGAACAATTTACCTGGCTGCATGGAATCACATTCAGAGGACACCTGCAGTGTTGTGACCGCATGGAGGAAGCAGGAAGGCTGCTAGAAAAACATTTATTTCCTTGTGTTTCTCTCAAAGAATAGTACTTAATTATGGGTGATAAGCGGTAGCAATAAAAAATAAATAAAAAAAGTAAATTTCATGGTGCAATACCTAATTATGTGGGAAAAGAGGAGCAGCTAGGTCTAGAGAGGGTACAGAAAGGGATAAAGATGAGGATTATGGAGCTGAACAAAATTAGAATGTTAGAAGTCACCTTTATGCTTTACAGTTGCAGTGTTTTTGTTTTTCTACCATTTCTAGATATTTTAAACTTTGTTAACAGAATGCACCTTTTCTCTTAATCTATTGGTCCAAATGCTATGATTTTTTTCTACTCAATGTTTAAAGATTTAGAAATAATTTGAATCAATTATATTTTTAATATCTGTCCTAATTTATTTTTTAAAAAAGAAATAATTTCAGAAATGATTATTATTTTTCTAAGAATTTAAAATATATGTGTATATATACGAGTATATACTTTTTTAAACAAGCTAAATAAAGGAAGTAATTGATTCAAAGTTTTCCTTTGTGCTTCAGATACACATTAAAAAATAAGCAAGTATTAAGTAGTTTTCCAGGAAAGGTACATCCAAGTAACATGAATTTGTTATAAATAAATATTAAAAAGTAAAACATATATAGGATTTTGCGGATTCAAGGATATGAAGGGAAAGAATATAGTTTGACTAGTGTACTAATTTTGGTTAACACAGAGCGTATAATGCCATCCTCACAGAGATTTTAATTAAATGTGAGTACTTCATTTACCTTCCACGTAACGCCCCCTTTAGTAAACTGATCAATGCACGCCTATACTTCTATAAATAATTAAGACATCTAGAAAACAAGCGCCTGGTCCCAAGCCCCATTACATTTTATTCTAAGAGAAATAAACATTACATACGTTATATTCCTGGTCTGTAGATGTAGCACTGAAATCTGCAGTGTTCATTCTGCATCCAAAACCCTACTGCTTATCTTTACAAGATAACACGCCAAGGTGTTGCTATAAACGTGGACAAGATGGATAAATGGAATAAAGTAGGCAGTTATGGTGCACTGAGAAGCGAACGTAGCCATAATACACACTGAAAATTTCTGAATAAAAATCTGAGGTGTTAACACATGATTGTTTTACTTTCTCTAATGTACTATGTACATAGTATATAGAGAAGGTATCGTATTGCACCCAAAAATCCGATACCAGATTTCACCGGAAATACATGTTACGAGACCCTCTGAATCAAAAAAAAAAAAAAATTAGAATAGTGTGTGTGTGCACGCGTACGTTTGTGGGCAGCATAGCTTAAAAACTAAAAGACCGTCAAATACCAAACTTGGTATTTAAGTTCAGTATCTTCCATGGATGTGACACGAAGATTTTAGAGAAAATCCCTCACCCCCAACTACCCTTTACAAGGAAAAGTTTTCGAAAATTTTGTTTTTCCCCAAATTGGCTTAAACGATTTTGAATAAAATACCACATATTAAAGCCATTGCCATCACAAATAAAGTGTATATCCTGAATTTTCTGGGAATAGCTTCTGAAGACCTGTTTATTCTGGATGAATTTTGTTGAATGTTGCATAACTAGTAAACCGTAAGAGATAGACAAAAATTTACTACTCAAAAATATAGATCTCGTTAAAAATACAGAATTTATCTCATAGATTTTTTCGTGGAGCTTACCGTTTTCAAGATATTCCTTGTGTGTCCGTTTTTCTTTTGTTATACTCCTGGCCAAACAAAGAAGCGATTAGCAATGTCAATCGCATAACGATAGCGTTAAAAACTTTTGACTATCAGTTTAGCATAGTTTTCCTTTAGTTCCCTTCTGCTTATAAGGAATTAAATAATAATAATATTCTGCTAATGTTTATCTCAATTAGCATGTAGAAAGATCTTTTGTAAGATGTTTGTTTGTAGAGCAGCTAGAGAAAGTCATGTGAGTGTAACACATAATATTTTTATATATATTCTACTAGAAACTATGCTTGCAAAAGTTTATTCTTCTAACTACTTTATAATAATCCAGATAAACATTTGCATAAAATACAAAATGGGCACAATAAAATAAAGGAATACACTAGAAAAAAACGATAGTCAAATAATTTAAGGGCTGATCGCTATATGAAGGTATTAAAATTCCCTGTTCCTTGCATCACCTGGATGAAAATAAGTGCATAACCATTTCCTATTTGAGGAAAGCATTTTAAGAAAAGCAAACACAAGGAATATAGCGGAAATGGTTACTTCCACAAAAAATGTATTTAACATAAATTGTGTGTTTCGACAAAATCTACATTAGTTATGCGTGATTTTTTGTGTATTTCTTGTGGTTTACCAGTTACGCAGAAGTCATTCAGAATGAAAAGGACTTCAGAGGCTATTCCCAGGCAATTCAAGTTATACATTTCATTTGACATGAAAAAATATCTTAAGCATACTGTATTTTAATCAAAATCGTTAGAGCTATTTTTGAGAAAATCAAAGCTGTCGAAAAATGTTCCATATAAGAGTAGCTTAGAGTGGGGAATTTTCTTGAAAATCTTCATGTTGCACTCTTAAAAGTTATTGAACTTAAATATCAAGTTTAGTATTTAATTTTCTTTTTTACTTTCTCTAGCATGCATGTATAGTGCACATAGTAGATAAAAAAGGTATTGCATTCCATTCAACATTCTAAACCGAGTACAAGTTTTGGTGCACCCCTGACTCCGAAATATATTTTTTTTTAGAAAAGGTGCGCAATTGTGTGTGTGGACAGCATAACTCAAAAACGAAAAGTCCTTGAAATACCAAACTTGGTATTTACGTTCAGTTATCTTCCAAAAATGCGTCACAAGGTTTTCAAACCCCCCCCCCATCGAAAACTACCCTTTATATGGAAAATGTTTCGAAATTTTCAATTTTATCAAAAATTACTCTAATGATTTTGATTAAAATGCCTATATTAAATACATTTATATGTAGGTATCCTTAATTTCTTGGGAATAATCCCTGAAATTCTGAATGACTTTTGTATAACTGGTAAAACATAAAAGTAAGACAAAACTTTACTGCACAAAAAATGTAAATCGTGTTAAAACACACAATTTATGTGATATACAGATTTTTTTTTGGTTGTATTGCTAACCATTTTCGAGATATCCCCTGTTATTGGTTTCAGTTTTCTAATACGTAACTTTTCTTATACGGCAACTGCTCATTCGTTTCATATCTCTTTTGTTTTAATTCTAGCCACGGAAAGAGGACCTAATTTTAACGACAACCGCATAGCGACAGTTTTTAAAAGATTTAATTTAGCGTAGTCTATTTTCTTATTTCCCTTCTACTTATAAGTAACAAAGTAATAAGACCATTTCTGGTGATTAGCAGTATTAGATAAAAGAATAACATATTGTAAGAATAGTTTATTGGCACAACAGATTGAGAAAGTAACGTGAATAGGATACATCCATTTATATATATATACACACACATGCGCGCGCCAACCTGTTTATAATTTTTTATTCAGGGATCTTTTTGTATTTTTGTGGACTTTCCGGTATCGAATTTTTTGGGTAAAATCTATACCTCGTGTACCTCCTAATTGCCTGACAGAGAAAATAAAAATATATCAAAGAATATTCACGAAACAATTTAAATGAGACCAACTGGAGGTTTTAACGATACCTAAAATATTCTGAGGTAAGCTTTTGTCTATATTAATTACTCACTTATTACATCAAATATCACAAAAATAAAAATCAATAAGAAATGTTTTTGTATCCATCCAAAATTTTGAATTGGGGCGTTCCCAAATAGAGCTATTAAAGTCCCTTAACAAAAGATCGGACGTGTACACTCGCATAACTTTCCCTACAGTCTTAAACTATCCTCATGAAAGATCTATTTCTTGTTAACGGAGATTAAGCTTCATTACATTTTCAAACATTTTTTTATACCAGAAATACTGTCGTTTAAAATTAATAATTATTTATAAAAAAATGATGGAGAAATAGGAAAATAATTACGTACATTATTTAATACATATGTATGTTAAAACCAACCAATAATGTAAAAATGCACAAATTAAAGCCTGCTACTAGGTAAGAAATCATTAGTAAAGGCAAGCATTGGGGAAGCAATAAGCTCAACGTAAGAGAAACGAAGGTAATTAGGGATAGGAAATTCTGTAAGCAGGGACTACATTAAGCTGAAGTCTCGATTCCGGAGAAGTTAGTGTTCACAAGCAGAGTCCCGTTTGTAAGCCATTTCTAGGAATTAGCAAAGTGGAATAATACCTGAGAGTGAACAGTCAAAGAGAATGCTAATATTAAGTGTAAACTTTGGCAACGTAGACCATAGAAACTATTGTGAGGGTAGTCAGTAGCAAGCGGCACTTAAGTTAAAATATAGTCATGTATTTCGAATTTATAATTACTCTGATTCTGGCGCCACTTGCACTTCAAGAAACTTTCTATCGTTTCTAGATTCCTGCTACATTATTCGTAGCGCAGTGATAGGCTCGTCACCCATTTAGCACTGATTGCAAAGTGATTCGAGTATAGTCGTTTAACGAGTCACGGTAATGTAAACTCTTTAGTCTTTTTATAGAAAGACATTTTGGACTCAACATAAAGTTCTTTATACTCTGGAGGTTCCCAGATTTAATGCGACGCAATTGTAATTACTCGTAATTAGATTCAAGAAGAGTTTAATGATTATTCATCTTAAAACAATCGACAACTCCTTCCAAACAGATCATTTATCAAGTCTCAATTAAATATTCTCATAAATTGCGTTGTCCATTCTCGCCACACCCCCGAATCCTGAGGGAGATTTCACAGCTGTACTGACAATTTCAGTTACTCGTTGTAGGTATAAGGATATACAGGCTAAAGCGATAGCCAGATTTTTACTTTCTCTAGCACGTACATACAAGATACTTATTTTAGTAGATACAACACGTTTTGAATTCCACCTAAAAATATGATACCGAGATTTCACGGGAAATATATGTTTTGAAGTCCCCTGAGCCCAAAAACATTTTAGAAAAAGGTTCGTGTGTGTCTCTGGACAGCATTGCTCAAAAACGACCCGGTGAATCTTTGGATAGAGTACCATACCTTCTCTAGCTACTATGTATGTACATTATATACACATATGTGTTAGAGAAAATAAAACGTATATCCTGAATTTCTTGGGAATAGCCTCTGAAGTCCTCTTCTGAATGACTTGCTTAACTGGTAAACCGCAAGCTCACTACGCAAAAAAATGCTATTTTGGGATTCAGGGTGCTCTAAACATGTATATCCGGTGAAATCTTGATATCGAATTTTTGGGTGGAATATAATACTTCATCTCCTGTGTAACAGTACACTCGTGCTAGCGAAAGTAAACACATAGATCATGACACACATTTTTTTTTTTTTTAACCATTTCCGAGACATTCCCTGTTATTTGTTTCAATTTTAAAGTACTTAAATTTTTTTCAAACGAAATATTGGGCAGTTGATATAAGTGACGAATCGTTATTTCTCATAGCCGAAAAGAGATCCAGAAAAGTGTTACAAACAAAAGGGGTGACAAAAAGTGGTGTGAGAGCGTGAAGCACTCCTCGTTTGGTATTTAACCCACGTTTCGTTTTTAGTTGTGTTCTCAGGGACACTATAGGGCCTTTTATAATTTTTTTTTTAACACAGGGAATTCTAAACGGGTATTTCCGTGAAATCTCGGTATGAATTTTTAGGTGGAAAGCAATACCTTCTCTACCTGTATACTATGTACGAGAAAGAATTTTATCTTCCTTAACTAGAAGTAGATAGAAGAATTAACTTTTGTAGGAATAATTAGTGGAAGAGTGAATAGGAAAATAATGTGAATGCCAACAAACATGTATTTATTTTCTCAAACATGTAATTCAAATAAATTCTGCGACTTCTGCATTCGTTAGTATATATGTGTGTGTCCGATTAAAATACTTTCTGTTCCACTTATAGAAAGCATGGGAAATAGTTTATTCCATGCAAAAATGTGATGTTGAGATTTCACCGGAATTATGTTTTGAGGGCCACTCAAAAATATATTAAATACCAAACTTGATATTTTAAGTTCAGCATATTCCATGGATGTGATATGAAGATTTTAAAGAAATTCCCCAACCCCAAACAACATTTCTTAGAAAATTTTCTTTTTGAAAAGTTTATATTTTCTCAAAAATGACTATTGATTTTGATTAAAATACCGCATATTTAAGATATTTTGATGACAAATAAAATTTATATCTTGAATTTTCTGGGAAACGCGTTTAAAGTCCTCTTCATTCTTAATTCTGGTTGCTGGTAAGGGATAAACATCTCTTTACACATCTTAAAGCACACAATTTATGTAAAGTAAACTATTTGTGAAATTAATCATTTCCGAGATATTCCTTATTATTGGTTTAAATTTGCAATACTAAACTTTTCTTAGACGAGAAGTCGTTATGTGGGTTTTCCTTCCCCATCGTAGTCATGTAAACAGAACGGAATTTCAAAACCACCACATAAAGACGATGTGGAGTTTGAAATGACTGTCGGTTTAGCCTAGTGCATTCCCCTATTCCCCTTGTACCTACAAGGAAGTATGTAGATAATGAAAGCATTTCTGCTAATATTTATGTCTCGATTCTCATGAAGTACATAGAAGAATAAACTTTTTTAAAAAAAATTGATGAGTTCCATTCTCATGACTTACTTCTGTTCTATATAACTATTCTTACAAGATATTCTTATATATATATCATTATAAACGAAATAAGCATTAGTAGAACTTCCTCATTACTGCTTCCTTCTAAACTGAAGGAAAAAAGGGGATATGTTAGGCTAAAGTGATAGTTAAATCTTCTAAAAGCTGGTCGCTAAAGTGAAGTTCGTTTCGCTTTGGACGGCCAGCAATAAAAAAAAAAAGGGAGATGAAATGGAAAGTAATTTCCCGTTTGAGAAAACTTACGCAGTCTAAAATGAAACCAATAACAAGGAATGTCTGGGAAACGGTCAACTCTGCAATAAAAATAAAGTGTATGACATAAATTGTGTGTTTTAACGAGATCTACACTTTTTATGTAATAACTTTTTGTCTGTCTCTTACGGTTACGAATTAAGCAAAATTCATCCAGAATGAAGTCTTCCAAGGCTACTCCAAGAAAATTCAAGATACACATTTTATTTGTCATGTAAATGTGTCTAATATAGTCGCCCTCCGTGGAGTAATGGTTACCATGCTGCCTTCATATACGCAAGGTCGCGGGTTCAAACCCAGCGGAGGGCGATGGATTTTTTCGGGTGTAAAAATCCTTATCATGGCTTCCTTCGGAAGGGAAGTAAAGCCGTTGGTCCCGTGTCGTAGATTTACGGCACGTAAAAGAACCTCAAGCCGATAGAGAGGCCTCTGAGCAAAATTAAACGGTCTTTCACACCCAATTTAGAATGGACGCTGAGGACCACAGCAGTTAAAGAGCGTCCATAAATAACACGCCATTTCATTTTTTATTTAATATACGATATTTTAATCAAAATTATTAGAGTCAGTTTTGAGAAAAACAAACATTTCAAGAAGTTTTTCATGTAAAGGGTAGTTTGGGATGGGGGATTTTCTTGAAATACTTCGTGTGGCATTCTTGGGACATACTAAAATTAAATACCAAGTTTTGTATTTAACGGTGTTTTTGTTTTTGAGCTATGCTGTTTACACACACACACACACACACACACGCACGCACACACACAGCGGACCTTTTTCTAAAACTGCTTTTTTTGATTCATGATCTTCCAAACGCATTTCCGGTGAAATGTCGGTATCGAGTTTTTGGTTGGAATAAATATCTTCTCTATATGTACACAGTACGCGTAGATAAAGTAAAAATAGATAAAATAATGTGAATGTAATGCATATTTTTTGTGCTTATAGCATCATTCTAAAATCAAACTGGTTTTCCACTATCTTGTGATATTCGACTAACTTCGTAATAAAATAATAAATAGGTTGACGAAAACAAGATTGTATTGAACTGAGTGTTAATCTAAGTGTAAGTATGTCTTACAGCATTGTGCTGAAGTCTTGCCTGTTTTACATACAATCAATTTATATATGCATTTACTTCCTCATCTGGATCACTGACATTTGCAGAATTCATTTTCTTTCTTCACTTCCCGGAAAATGGCTGAAACAATAATGGTGTTAAAAATATATGATATAGTTTTCTAAGGTAACTGCAAAAGTTAAAGACATATGAAGGTGGACCATATAAAAGACTCCAAAGAATACGATTATGGTTATTCGTATGCTTACCCCTCCTACCAGTTGAAAATACAAATCACCCTTTCTTCACAGATTTATCTCAAATTAAGCATGTATATAACGAAAGTACAAACCACTCAGTTTGAAAAGGAATAAATTGATGTTCAGTTCGTTTGCAGATTACTGGTGCATTATTTATTATTAAAGTGACCCAGCATATGTTTAAAATCTGAGCAAAAATATTAATATATAAATGAAATGATTATATGTATGTTTTTCCCTCTACTTTTGATAAGAGTACCCTTTGAAAATACGCTTTAGTTGTTTTTCTATTGACAAACTTGAAGTGATACATGTTCAGGGCAGAAAACCTATTTAATGCGTTCAACTATTAAAAAGTCTGATGTGTACCATTCACATGACTTTCTCCATATCCCTGCAACAAATAATTCTTAAAAAGGTTATACTTCTATTTACTTTATGCTAATCAGAAAAAATTAGCAGAAATAGTCTTATTACTCGCATTCTTGTAAGTAGAAGCGAAATAAGGGACAACCGTAGGTTAAAGTGATAGTCAAAAGCTGGTTGCTATGTCAATGAAGTTCCTTTGTTTATATGGATAGTAGTTGACAAGTTCCAGTATGAGAAAAGTATACGTTTTTCATAGCAGAAACCAAAAATAAGGAATGTCACAAAAACGACGAACTCCACGAAAAAAATGTACATAACATAAATTGTGTGTTTTAATATGCTCTACGTTTTTTGTGTAGTCCATCTCTTACAGTTTAGCAGTTATTCAAAATTTAGTAAAATTCATCCAGAATAAAGTACTCTTCAGAGGCTATTCCCAGAAAATTCAAGATATACATTTCATTTTTCAGGTAAATATGTTTAATATCCGAAATTTTAATCAAAATAGTTAGAGCCATTTTTGAGAAAATCAAAATTTTTGAAAAAGTTCCATGTAAAGGGTAGTTGGGGGTGGGGGTATTTTTCTCAAAATCTTCGTGTCGCATCCCTGGAAGACACTAAACTTAAGTATCAAGTTTGGTATTTTACCGACTTTTCGTTTTTGAGTTGTCGTGTTCACAGACACGGACACACAGACACACACACACACACACACACACACACACACACACACACACACACACGCACACGGACCTTTTTGTGAAAATGCTTTTTTTTGGATATTGGGGACCCTAAAACATATATTTCCGGTGAAATCTCGGTATCGAATTTTTGGTGGAGTGCAATACTTTCTCTATACACTATATACATAGTGCGTATAGAGAAAGTAAAAAAAGAACACTTCAATCCAGAGTATAGAGTAACTGTAACGTATTAAAAAACCCAGGAATTACTGTAGAAGTAGTGTAGACATAGTGTCATGAGCTATGGTTATCTGAACAAAAAATCGTCGTGGCATTCCCTCAATTCTGAAGCTTAGATGCACTATACACTTGCATAATAAGAGAGTTGGGAGTCACCTGCTGTGAGATTGCTGTTTGTTAGTGCATGTCCTTCCTTTTAAGGTAAGCTTACCAGTTGGATAGGTAGATGCATTGCATTTTTACTTTCTCTATAGGCACTATGACATAGTGTATTGCACTCCACAAAAGAATTCGATACCGAGATTTCACCGTTATATGTTTTAGGGTCCCCTTTATCTAAAAAAAAGCATTTTCGGAAAAAGGTACGTGTGTGTGTGTCCGTGTGTCTGTGAACACGATAACTCAAACACGAAAAGTAGGTAAAATACCAAACTTGGTATTTAAGTTTAGTATCTTCCAGGGATGCAACACGAAGATTTTGAGAAAAATCCCCCCACTCCCAAATACCCTTTACATGGAACTTTTTTCGTAAATTTTGATTTTCTCAAAAATGGCTCTAACGATTTTGATTAAAATTTCGTATATTAAACATATTTACCTGACAAATAAATGTATATCTTGAATTTTCTGGGAATAGCCTCTGAAGAGTAGTTTATTCTGGATGCATTTTACTAAATTTTGAATAACTGCCAAACCGTAAGAGATGGACAAAAATTTACTACACAAAAAATGTAGAGCACGTTAAAGCACACCATTTATGTTATATACATTTTTTTCGTGGAGTTCGTCATTTTTGTGACATTCCTTATTTTTGGTTTCTGCTATGAAAAACTTATACATTTCTCATACAGGAATTTGTCAACTGCTGTCCATACAAACAAATGAACTTCAGTGACATAGCAACCAGCTTTTGATTATCACTTTAACCTATGGTACTCCCTTATTGACCTCTACTTACAAGGAAGCAAGTAATATGCCTATTTATGCTAATGTTTTACTGATTAGCATGAAGTTAATAGAAGTATAAGCTTTTTAAGAATACTTTGTTGCAGGGATATAGAGAAGGTCATGTGAATGGTACACATCAGATTTTTCAGTCTCACTCTACCTATCCAACTCCTGTCCTACACACCGCTTGTGTGGGAAAATGATCAAGCTTATCAGTTGTTTACAATGGTGTTAGAGCTGCATCCGAGTTCTGATATCACTTCTAGTCCCTTGCTCCACTACAACTCTCACCACTTCTCATTTCTCCTCTCTTGCGCATATGGAGCGTCAAGACGTTTTGGACAGGCTTTACCTGTACTTAAATCTTCAGAAAAACTGCTTGCTGTTCCAAAGATATAACTTCAGCTGCTTGACACCTATGGTAATCCTGACGTTAATAGAAGTACGTCAGGTCGAACGTTTCGAGCTCCTCTCTTTGGGGAGTTATTCGGTTGGGTTGATCTCGAAGTGAATCCCAGTACTCTGGGAACTTGGATACATCTGGGCAGTATTGCCTGGGTTGATTGTGAGACACCTTAATGCGTAACCACTTTCTGGTGTATTTTGCACTTGGGGGGGGGGGTTACTCCAGGTATTGCCCCTAATTGAAAGAGCACAGCATCCTGCCTGGTACAGAGGCTGTGTGTAGGTTTCGCTACAAAAGGGCTATCATCAAGGTTAGATTTTAAAGGCACCCGTAGGTGGTAATTGAGCGAAATCCACGAAAAAGTCAATTTTTTATTTATAGGTTTATTAATAAGAATAAGGATCGTGCCGTGGCCAAGTGGTTAGACCACTCACCTCTCACCTAGATGATCTGGGTTCGACCCCAAGCGACCACATGTGAGACTTGTGGTGGACAAAGCGGGGCAGGGGCGGGTTTTCTCCGGGTTCCCGGTTTCCCCCGCCAACGCATTCCACTGGTGCTCCATCTTCATTCCATGTATCACCAGTGTCATCGCCTGCGGTGCCACAAATAGTAAAAATGGTAGTTAAACACTACCAAAAATATTAATAATATTAAAATTTCATAATCTGTATTTGATGTCTATTACTGATCATTAGAAATAATTTTACACGAGTTTTCAAATGTTCCTGCGCAACAGAGTCAGATAGTCTGGATAAGAATTTTAACGCTGTTTTTCTCGCTCACTGTTTTATTTTTCTACTGTTTACGCTTTCAAATGTTACACAGGGTGCAAATTTTGTTCAATTTTATTAAAATGTTTTAGAGCTGCACCTAAAGCTATAGGTGTTAAAATATTGGGAGTGATTTTTCTTTATTGGCTATCATTGAAGCAATATTAATTAGAATACCTAAAAAATACACTAAAATTATAGAAAAATATTGTTTCTCTTGGTTTTTTTTTTCTAAAAAGCTATATAAAATATGTTTGTAACATTTGTTCTTAAATGTTCCGTATATTCAAAATAGATATTTAATCAGAAAATATATAACTTTTTCATCGTGTGAAGTGTGCTTTGTTCACCATTAAAATAACCAATTAACAACTAGTAACTTAAAAATCATCACTAGACATACTGCAAGGAAAACGTTTACGTGCTTTTGATTTGGTGTCTTACTTGCATATAATAAACTATTAATATAGATTTTAGAAATTTTACCTATGGGTATCCTTAATCTTTTAAGGGTATTTAGTGTGCACTGATGCACAGAGGTTCGCCGTTTGGTAACAGTGCTCTGCGCGATCATTTGGCAGCGTTCATATGCCTTTAACTTTTGCACTTCTAATAGTTCATTTTGATTGGTTAGAATTCTAGGATGTTCAATAATCTCATTTTTTTCGAAAGAGCAGCGAATGAAATTGCCTGACGTTATCTTAAGATGCATTACTGTTATTATTGAATATACAGTCTGGATAGGGAAGGATAAGCCAGAGGGAAGTACAATATAGAAATGTGCAACAACTGCTTTGTATCACCCAAACTACTCAACTTCTACTTGAGAAGCTTGGTGAAAGAGCGATAAAACGCATTAGATCTCTTGACATATGGTAGGAAAGCAGAAGTGAAAACAAATTTAACGAAAAGAACATATTAATTCAAGATGAGGTAGCAGTGGAACAATAGACAACTTAAGAAGTTAGGTTGGGACTGTCAATAAGAAGTTAGACTCAAGTTGTCAATAGCAAAAAGAATACAATATCTGTGGACCCTTCAAGGAAGAATTTAGAAATATATCAATTAAATGATATAATACGGAAATTTTATCTTTCGGCGAATGAAGAAATTGCTTAAGGCTTTTGAAACATGGAAATGAAGTATGGAGCATATAAATGGGCACAGAAACTAAATGTTATTTGAATAACATTTCTACAATTGATTAGAAATGGAAAACATTGGCTGGAAAACTCAACAAGGTGAGTTGGAACAAGAAGAAATTGCGTGCTGACAGAAATACAAAAAGCAATGACGAATAGAAAAAATGTTCGAGACACAAAAAGCATACTAGATTATAGAAGAAAATTATTTATATGAGGAGGCGAAGAGAAAAGAGAAAAAGAGGGAAGAATAAAAGAGCATTTATAATTGGTACCTCTGAGGAGATAACTATTACTGATTGATAGATGAATCGATTCAGGAATTGATTGACTGACTTATTTAGACTAAGGGTTGTCTTTTCGATTTTCCCATAAGTTGCCATTTTACGAAAGTTAAATAAGGAGAGAAACATAAACACAAATATATATTTTATAAGCTTAGCACTGGCCATTGTGGTTTATTTTACAAAAGTATTTCATTTCCTTACGTAATTGTGAAATATTCTTATTTTTACAAATTGAGCATTTCAATAGGTAATAGGAAACACCAATAAAAGGTTGCAGTATAACACTCAGAATCACGGCAGCTATGACGATGAGGTTAACCTGCTGTTAGGTAGGTGTACACCATGTTCAGTCTTCCTTTGCTTAAGGTTTCTTCTCTGGAAACACTGTATGATAAGCTGGTGGCAAATCTTGAGGTTGGGCTGAAACAAAAGAGTAATTGGTAATATAGTACGACTTTCAGTTTATTTTAAACAATACTGTGCAATCCAAAGCCTGTATAAGCTTTGTCACAAACAAGAGCTACGCAAGTGCGAAACAAAAATGTAATGTCAGAAGTGGGATTCGAACCCACGCCCACAGAGTGGACTGCGACCTGAACGCAGCGCCTTAGACCGCTCGGCCATCCTGACAGATGTCATGTAGGTACAATTATGAAGCATATCAGCCTACATTATAACATCCAGTTTCATACAACTTAAAATAGTATTATACTTTTAGATTCTCATTTTATTTTAAACAGGATTTAGATATCCTATCATGTTAATTTCAGAGCTGCTTACATCTTTCTCTACACATACTACGTACATAGTGTATAAATAAAGTATTCTATTGAGATTTCACGGGACTTCAGGTTTCGGGACCCCTGTATCCAATACAATCCCAATATGCCTTTAGCATTCCTTTTTTTCTTTCGTGGAATTAAACATTTCTGAGATATTCCTTATTATTTCTTTCAGATCTAAAATAGGTATTTAACTTTTCTCACACGGAAAGTTGACATTCCTGGCCCTGCATATAAACGGATTTCAACCTCATGATAACCAGCTTTTAAAAGATTTGACTATCGTTTTAGCCTAGTTTATTCCCTTATTTTCCTCCTACTTAACAAGGAAGCACGTAATTAAGACAATTACTGCTAATGTTTATCTCGATTATCATAAAGTAGATAGAAGAATATGCTTTTTTACAATAACTTGTTATAGCACTGTAGAGAAGATCATGTGAATGGAACATATAAGCTTTTTTATCAGGCTTGAGGTTCTTTTGCGTGACGTACTTCTCTTCCGAAGGAAACCATTCTAAGGCTTTCTACATCCCACAGAGGATAACTGTAAGAAGGAGTGAACGTGGTTATCGTTGTTAAGAGTTATGTGCGGGTCCCGGTTCGATTTCCTGTTGTAGTAGGGAATTTTTTCTTTGGCCAAATATATTTCCTATCCTCCCCAGGGTTTGGAAGTGTGAGAGTAGGAACGTGTTTGTGTTATTATATAACAACTCAAAGCAAACCAGAATTCAGCCCACCTGGTTAGCGTTGGGGGTGAGGTAGCGTGTCTTCCTCACATTCAACAGGTCGCGAGTACGAATCTGGCTTAGGGTGAGTTACTCGGATAAAATTTTTTCGGGGTTTTTCCTTACCCTGAGAAGTCGAAAGTCGAGTAACCACAACTTCCATGGATCCCAATATCATTTGAGCATCATTTCAGCAATTTCATTAATCGTCCGATATGACCAACTAGGTTAAAGGACGTTAAGGGAGGGGGGAAATACCGCTAGGTAATATGTTCCAGAGGTAAAAGCCACCTATGTCACCACTACAATTAAAGACGAAGTATAAAATATAAAGGAGGGATATATTAAAAACCCAACGTTAAAGAATATGTAGTCAACGAGCTGTTTATACTCAGTAATATCAAAATCCCCAATATGGCATAGAAGTTCAAAGGGCTTCATAAATGAAATAATAAACATTTATTGGAATAACAAGTTATTTCAGTGTCTGCTTCGGCAGAGGGGGGGGGGGGAAGAGGCAACATTACCTCAAACAGCTTCCCGAATTTTCATATGAATTCCACATTAAGGACCAGTTTTACGAACGCCAGTAAAATGTTTACGGCTACCTTTACGAATACTTTACCAACAATTGGATTCTACAATAGCTGATTAGACGCGATCTACCGGTAAAATTAACTACGGCGGAATAGCCACCGGTAAACTAACCGGATGGTATTTTGAGGTTTTCTGCACTTTTTAATTAATAATCGCAAAGAGGAACTTCATTGAATTCTATGAAAGCGATACGATGATGATGATGATTATGATGAACAGCGCAATATTATTAATAAACTTTATATCAAATCATCACTTTGGTTTTGAAGCAGCTGCTTGATATTAGCATTTTGTTGATGTAGTTTGGGTTTGATTATTTCTTTATGCATCTATTTATTGATGTCTGAAGAACATTTAAAAGATTGTGATATAATTAATTAAAGGTAATTTTATTAATTGTATCTTGTATATCTGCAATGTTTTATATGATGTGCATTACCCTTTCTGGGATATATTGTCACCTAAAATATTCAAGAAAAGAACAAATATTATGAAAGTGTGAACAATCAAGAATTTTTTCAAGCGATTTCGCTTAACTAGCCCTCAGTGCATTTTATGAAAGTAGTAGAGAAGGGAAGTAAGGGAGTACAATGTTTTAAAAGCTGTCGCTTGCGATGTCATTGGGATTCGGTTCCCTTTGCATGATCAGGAGTTATTCATGAGTCTTATTGAAGATGACCTTGTTCATATTAAGACGGAAAGTAGATTAATATCGGAAGAAGTACTGAATATGGGGGCTTAGCTTTTATAAGTAAAACAGCTAAAGATATGTTTGCTTACTATTTAACCTTACATTTTACAACCACCCAACATTATAACGTAAATCTTTGAAGTTAGTTTTATTTCGTACGATTATGGTAAAGCAGCATGAATTATGTATGATCCATCAGGCCTTATATTATGTGCACTCATTTTTACTAATGTTATGTTTCTATTGCCACCTAAACTAGCACAACTTATTATTACAGGCGTTTAGTCATCGTGGATTATTCGTACCCCATGAGGTATGAGTATGCTAGCTGCGGGGGACAGCTCTGCAACTGCGACCAAGATATCTATTGCGGCCTACCACCCCGTCCGGAGGAAGGGATGTGAGGAGGGGAAACTACAAGCCGGCTCACAGATCGGAAGGAGCCAAGCGCAGAGATACATGGAAGTCCCTAACAGTTTCATTAGATGGTAGCCCTGGCGTGCCATGGAGGCTAGTTAAACTGGTGCAACCAAGGGGAAGAGAGTTTTACAGGGACTGTGCCATTTGCCAGTAAAGCCCCGAATCATACTTGCCACTACCTGAAAGATGAAGAAGGCAAATGAAATTAAGGAATGAAAGGGAAAGGAACAGTGATAGATATACAGCACCCCAGCATTCGCCTAAGCGATCCCAGAAAACCACGGATAAACTCAGGGCTAGAGCGCGGATCAACGGGGAGCGAACTCGGACCTCCCGAATGCCTGTTACAAACGAAACCGCCAGAGCCACCTGGCTCGGTTTCGTGCCCCATATTCATGTATACATTTTTACTTGTTTGTCGGCGTATAAACTAAGGCTAACGCATAACTAAATTTCAAACGCCTTCGTTAAATACTAATAATTACACGAAATGGAGAGAAAATACGCTTTTGTAAGAATAATTTGTTGCAGAATAGAGAGAGTCATGTGAATGGATGGAACATATAAGATTTTTTCCTTAAATATCTCAAGTTCCATGGTCTTAAGTTCTCCAACAAGTTTATTTTTGAATACGCACCTTGAGGAACGAATGGTTGTTGCTGCTGTTGCCAGCACTGCGAGTTTGGTACGCCTGCTGGGAAAGTGGTGCTGGTCATAACGGGAACATACGGTGCACTGGGGGCATACGGAGCAGGGCCCAAATTATCCATGCTTGGCATGTTCATGATATAAGGTGCACTTTGCACAACAGCACCATAAGTACCACTCTGTGGAGGAGACCCAGGTGTTTGGAAAGACGTTGTCGTGTTAGCGGCGTCCAAGAAGATGGGCACAACTTGTCCATTTGAACTGTTACTGTCCTTGGAGTCCTCTGAGGATCCTTCCAATCTCCTCCCTCTTCGTTTACCTGCAAAGGTTACATCATTTATTAATACATTCCAATTCAAAAATACCCTAAGATTATATGGAAAACACACAATATTAGCTAGCTTATCCGAAGTTGCATAGGTGGCTTTTTGAGCTTCCAATGACAATTTTATTAATTTATGCCAGACCATGTCTAAATATAGTAGGTAATTACACGACTGGTAGCTGCACTTTTATTGACTTCATTAAAGTTCAGGTTTCCAGAAATCAGAAGATCCACATGTAAAAATTAATACTTTCGAATCTGCGTAACAATCATATATCTCGTGACGCTACCATGCACCAACTGTTGAAAGCGCAACTATCTCGTATGTTCAATCTAGCGCGAGTTCAGAACACCTAAAAATAAAAAAATGTCTGACACAAGTGACAGTGAAACGAAACTTACTCCTCCGGAAATGTTTGTAAAGGCTCACAATGTGCTTATTGCCATAAAAATCAAGATTATTAGAATACGATGGTTCCACCACTTGGGCACTTTTGTTATTTCGTCATTAGAGCCGCATTGTGGTTACTTACTGGTCTGTTATAAACATTTAGGGCCCTAAGCTGCAAAGCGTGGCCGAGGGAAGCTAAAACCCCAATGATCCCAAGGAGAAGTCAACATTTCGGCAATCTGGCAACTTTCACATCTGAACAACTTAATGCTTTCAACATTTTCAAGTATGGTGCAATGAAAATATAGTTTTGCACGTGACAGGAATACAGTTTAACGTATTTATTTTAAAATTATATTACAAAGAAACGTATCTAAACCAGCTAAGTGGCTTCGCGGTAACGTGAGCGACTCATATTCGAGAGGTCCCGAGTTCACAGATTAAAAACACGTGAAATCCTGCTGGTTGTGATAGGTCGAGGGATACTTTTTCATTCGTAAGCGTGAGGTTACTGGTTACGCACAGATTTGAAAATAGAATAATCTAACTGTGAGCTGAAAAAGAATTTAAGTATTCATAAGAAACTTAGAGTTATGTATTAAAAATGCTAATAAGCTTATTCCACTTATCTCCATACGTGATTCGGATTGTCTACTTTTATTATTTTGCTAAAAAAAACCGCTTTATAGTTACTGGTCTGCTATAAATTTTTAAGTCCATAAACCGCAAAGCGTAGCCGAGAAGTGTTTTTACTATATTTTATAGTAGTGGAGTGGAGCAGTCACGGCCTTCGACCGCGGAGCGACAAGGCGTAGCCGAGGGATCTATGAAGCCAAAACTCCTATTTATCCCAAGAAGAATTCAACCTCGGCAATCTTACCGGATTTCAAGTTTGGACATAATAATTTCAACGCTTCCAAATCCATTTTTAATGGAATTCAGTTTAAGAAATATTTCAAGCTTAGCTGCAACTACCGAAATAATTTAAATAATAATGATAATAATGATGATAATAATAATAATAATAATAATAATTATTATTATTATTATTATCATCATCATCATCATCATCATCATCACTTTGATTTTGTAAGTAAGGGGTGCAAGTTACCTTAAATTTGTATCCAACTAGAATCCCAAGAATTGCCCTGCATGTTCTTAAACTTATATCAATGCCATGAGTAAATGATTCCAAAACAATTAAAACAGAAGCAAAATACTCAGTTTAGAAATAAACGCAGTAACTTTACGAGTTCCTCTTTCTTCAAGCTATGTATTACGTACATTAATCTGTGAGTTTATGTAGATATATACTGATTGGTATAGCGCTTTAAAGTAACTTTTCATGAGTCATTTTGCAATGACTCCTTTGAAATACCTCTCGCTCTATCCACAAGTCACGTGGTTTCACTGATGTCCCCATTCAGTAATGTACTGCGCATCTCTGCTCTCAATGCTATTATAAACTCTATGGTTGCAATCCGTTCGTCTCTTGAGTGGAACGTTTACATACAATAATGGTTTTAACCTAGATCGTTACATACACACTGTTAAAATAGGAACCACATACGAGAGTACAGTAGTTTAAACTATCAGTTATAAGAAATAACAATTTTTTGTGTTTATTTGTGCAATAAAATAAAATAAATAAAATGTAAATTAAAAATTTAAGGAGACGAATAAAGTAAAGTTACGTATTTAATTTAACCAGTTTAAAACAAATACTGAGAAGTACCCTAATTCATTTTTATTTAAAAATATAATTAAAAAAACAAAAACAAGACAATATCTACAATATTGTAACGCCATGACGGGGGAAACCACAACTGTCTGAATCATGTGGTAGGTCAACCAGCACAGGAGTGCATAGCTTATTGCAATGTTTGAAAACACACGTAAGGTTGCCGAAAAAAAAAAACAACAAACAAAGCAAAAGTAAATGTTTGCTAAACTAGGCACCTCACCAAGCGAGAAAACAAATATGATAAAATGGAGGTCAGCTATGGTTCTCTCATATACCTACTTAAACAGAACCTGTCTTAACTGTTCCATATTTGAATCATGCAGCAAAGAAAAATAAGTGAATAAGTGCTCAGAACCTAAAAGGTATTAAGCTTTTCATTCTTCTTTGTACATTAAACCAATGTTTACGGGAATGCACTGCGAAATTGGACGAAAATATAGTAACGATTCTTTTTTTTTTTTTTTTTTTATTTTGATTATGTTTAACCCTTTTGCTGTTAAGTTAAAACCCTATGCTACTGCTTACTTAAACTGTCAGCTCTAAGCTATTGTGAAATGTAAGATTTTACGCAAAGGTTTCCAGTCACTTTGAGGTTTTGGGTAGGGTTTTTCTGAAATGGATCTTGATACATTGTTTCATATTTCCACACACTTTTAAGAATGTTAGCACGAATTCTCGTGTATTAAACAAATTCGCTTGTTGAAATCGAATTTTTAAATTTTAAATTTCAACATTGAGTTCATTCTTAGCATTTAAAATATTATCAAATCTGAATTTGCAGTTACTGTTCAATTTTCCATTTTTATTGTGCTAAAATTCCAAATCACCGTAACTACACTACACTAAACAAACAAATGCGGTACAGAATAAACACCACTACACTAAACAAACAAATCCGGTATAGAATAAACACCACTACACTAAACAAACAAATCCGGTATAGAATAAACACCACTACACTAAACAAACAAATCCGGTATAGAATAAACACCACTACACTAAACAAACAAATCCGGTATGGAATAAACACCACTACACTAAACAAACAAATCCGGTATAGAATAAACACCACTACACTAAACAAACAAATCCGGTATGGAATAAACACCACTACACTAAACAAACAAATCCGGTATAGAATAAACACCACTACACTAAACAAACAAATCCGGTATAGAATAAACACCACTACACTAAACAAACTAATGCGGTATAGAATAAACACTATTACACTAAACAAACAAATGCGGTATAGAATAAACACTACTACACTAAACAAACAAATCCGGTATAGAATAAACACTACTCACTAAACAAATGCTGTTTAGAATAAACACTACTACACTAAACAAACAAATCCGGTATAGAATAAACACTACTCACTAAACAAATCCGGTTTAGAATAAATACTACTACACTAAACAAACAAATGCGGTATAGAATAAGCACTACTACACTAAACAAACAACTACGGTTTAGAATAAACACTACTACACTAAACAAACAAATCCGGTACAGAATAAACACCACTACACTAAACAAACAAATCCGGTACAGAATAAACACCACTACACTAAACAAACAAATTCGGTACAGAATAAACACCACTACACTAAACAAACAAATCCGGTACAGAATAAACACCACTACACTAAACAAACAAATCCGGTACAGAATAAACACCACTACACTAAACAAACAAATGCGGTACAGAATAAACACCACTACACTAAACAAACAAATGCTGTACATAATAAACACCACTACACTAAACAAACAAATGCTGTACAGAATAAACACCACTACACTAAACAAACAAATGCTGTACAGAATAAACACCACTACACTAAACAAACAAATGCGGTACAGAATAAACACCACTACACTAAACAAACAAATGCGGTACAGAATAAACACAACTACACTAAACAAACAAGTGCTGTACAGAATAAACACCACTACACTAAACAAACAAATGCGGTACAGAATAAACACCACTACACTAAACAAACAAGTGCTGTACAGAATAAACACCACTACACTAAATAAACAAGTGCTGTACAGAATAAACATTACTACACTAAACAAACAAATGCGGTATAGAATAAACACTACTACACTAAACAAACAAATGCGGTATAGAATAAACACCACTACACTAAACAAACAAATGCGGTACAGAATAAACACCACTACACTAAACAAACAAATGCTGTACAGAATAAACACCACTACACTAAACAAACAAATGCTGTACAGAATAAACACCACTACACTAAACAAACAAATGCTGTACAGAATTAACACCACTACACTAAACAAACAAATGCGGTACAGAATAAACACCACTACACTAAACAAACAAATGCGGTACAGAATAAACACCACTACACTAAACAAACAAGTGCTGTACAGAATAAACACCACTACACTAAACAAACAAATGCGGTACAGAATAAACACCACTACACTAAACAAACAAATGCTGTACAGAATAAACACCACTACACTAAACAAACAAGTGCTGTACAGAATAAACACCACCACACTAAACAAATAAATGCGGTTTAGAATAAACACTACTACACTAAACAAACAACTCCGGTTTAGAATAAACACTACTACACTAAACAAACAACTCCGGTATAGAATAAACACTACTAAACTAAACAAACAACTCCGGTTTAGAATAAACACTACTACACTAAACAAACAATTCCGGTTTAGAATAAATACCACTACATTAAACAAACAACTCCGGTATAGAATAAACACTACTCACTAAACAAATACTGTTTAGAATAAACACTACTACACTAAACAAACAACTCCGGTTTAGAATAAACACTACCTCACTAAACAAACAACTCCGGTATAGAATAAACACTACTCACTAAACAAACAAATGCTGTTTAGAATAAACACTACTACACTAAACAAACAAATGCGGTATAGAATAAACACTACTACACTAAACAAACAAATCCGGTATAGAATAAACACCACTACACTAAACAAACAAATCCGGTATAGAATAAACACTACTTCACTAAACAAACAAATCCGGTATAGAATAAACACCACTACACTAAACAAACAAATCCGGTATAGAATAAACACTACTACACTAAACAAACAAATCCGGTATGGAATAAACACTACTACACTAAACAAACAAATGCTGTTTAGAATAAACACTACCTCACTAAACAAACAACTCCGGTATGGAATAAACACTACTACACTAAACAAACAAATGCTGTTTAGAATAAACACTACCTCACTAAACAAACAACTCCGGTATAGAATAAACACTACTACACTAAACAAACAAATCCGGTATGGAATAAACACTACTACACTAAACAAACAAATCCGGTATAGAATAAACACTACTACACTAAACAAACAAATGCTGTTTAGAATAAACACTACTACACTAAACAAACAAATCCGGTATAGAATAAACACTACTCACTAAACAAACAAATGCTGTTTAGAATAAACACTACTACACTAAACAAACAACTCCGGTTTAGAATAAACACTACTACACTAAACAAACAAATGCGGTATAGAAAAACACTACCACACTAAACAAACAACTCCGGTTTAGAATAAACACTACTACACTAAACAAACAAATGCGGTATAGAAAAACACTACCACACTAAACAAACAACTCCGGTTTAGAATAAACACTACTACACTAAACAAACAAATGCGGTATAGAATAAACACTACTCACTAAACAAACAAATCCGGTATGGAATAAACACCACTACACTTATCAAACAAATCCGCTAACACGCAATTTAAATATCGTAGATTACATAAAGGTAGCCATTAACGGCATCTGTCGCCTGAAATGTAAATTAATTGAATATGAAAACCAACCTCCATAAGTCGGATTAGATCTGGTCTTTGCAATTTCATTGGTTCAAATCGGATTTTGACAGCCAAAGGATTAAACCCCATACTTTTACTTATCACTTTTGATTTATTACGGCAAATATTTAAAACTCTTTTTACTAGTTAATTACTACTATACCCCATATTCCAACCTCATATTTCATTTTCTCAAAACAGTTTTTCCTGTATGGTTTTATTGTAATTAAAGGAACTCCAATGTGGTTTTCTTTATAATCGTAAGTAAAAGCCGAATTAAAGTTTTAAGCGCCCGTAATGTTTCTAATTACTACATTAAGATATATCAAATCAAGACAAAATTAATATCTAGAAAGAAATACACACAGTTCATTGACATTTTATATACATTTTACATATTGCATTATCATACCTCAAGTGGATTTTAGGTAATACATTTGTGAAATTTGGAAAATCCACAAAATGTAAGACAGCTTGTCGACACTTATTTCAGTTGTTAAAAGCAGCAACAGTGTTATTTTTCAAAATCTTCTCGGGCTTCTAGCCAGGTAAAAACTTGGCTTGACACCAACGTTTCGAAGAAGTACATCTTCCTCGTCTTCAGGGTGAACTGATGAAAGCTTTAGTTCTTATTTTAGTGTTATTTTTATCATATTTCAAAGTTATAGATTGAATGCTTATTTAATTAATGTGTTTTTGCACTTTGAATTAATTGTAAGGTAAGTGCATACAATGCATTTTTAAAAATATTCACATAAACATTCAAGTTTTGCAATAAATGAGTTTACAAACCAGATATTTTATATTAAGCCATAATTATTGTATGAACATTATTAGTTTATGTATATCTACTTCAAATCACTTGGTGTTTCAAAAGGTTAATTTCTCAAAACTGAACCATTAATTCGAAAAAGTATATAATCATTTTATTTAATATACTTTGGAGATAAAGTACAAATATTTTTTAAAAAAATCGAAAAAATTTGCATCACGTCTATAGCTATTTCAGTAGGCATGTAAAATACTGGAAAAAACAAAAACAAACACGTTTACGAGAAACAATTTTAAATTTGGGAGTGCCTGTTAATAAGCATGCACTTTCTACTACAATGATTTGGTAAATCTGGCAAACTTCCATGAAAGAATGGAACATTTTTGTTGCAGTGTAATGGTTGGTAAGTTTGATTATTCTAAGGATCCAATAAAATAGTCAACAAGCCCGCCTGGGTAGTGGGAACAACTTAAAAGGTGAGAACCTCCTCCCTTTGGGGGGATTGAATGGCACATCAAGATTCTAGAAGAATATATGAGGAAGGTTGTGTCCAATACCAGAGAGATTCGGATATGAAGGTGTTACATTTTATCCTGGCTTCTGATCTTCAACCCATGAGTGTGGTGGTAGCATGTCTGCCTCATATTCTCGCTTAGGTCGAGTTACTCGGAAGAGACTTTTTTCGGGGTTTTCTCTTATCCTGAGAAGACGAATGTCGAATAACTTTGAGCTCCATGGACCCCGAGAACATTCGAGCATAATTTCACCGATTTTATTCATCGTCCGATATGACAAACAAGGTTAAAGGACATTAAGCTACCCCCGCCCAAAAGTCAACAATGTACAGTTCATTGTTGACAGCCGTCTGATTTGGTCAATGTATCGACTGCGATTGAAAATGGAGAAAATAGAGTTTCGTGCTATTAAATATTTTCATTTGAAGGGTTAGACTGCCGCACAAATCAAAACACAATTGATTGAAATTCACGCGGACTCTGCAATCATTCAAGACCAATTACTTTTGGATTAATTAATGTAAACATGATCAGATAAGCCCCGAAGACGAACCACGCTCCGGCCGTCCAATTGAGCTCACCACACAGGGCACCATTAACAAAATCCACGATATGATAATGCAAGACCGCCGTTAAAAATTCGTGAATTTGCTGGAACTAAAGGCATCTCAACTGAGTGAGTACAGCACGGAGATTTGACTGTGAAGAAGTTGTGTGCGAGGTGAGTGTCGCGATTGTTCACAGTCGACCAAAAGTGCATCCGGAATGTTTAATCGCAATCCGCAATACTTTTGTTGATGAAACCTGGATCCGTCATTACACAGTAGTGTCAAAATAGTCAAAACAATGGACAAAGGTTGGTGAAAGTGTGCCGAAGAAGACAAAGCTCATTTTGTCAGCCGGTAAGGTATGGCCACTGTTTTGGTGATTTGCAAAGAATAGTCCTCATAGATTACTTGGAAAAAGACAGAACCATAACTGGACCCTATCATGCTTCATTGTTGAATCATTTGAAACTTTCGTTGACTGAAAAAAGACCGAAATTGGCACGCAAAATGTCCCTTTTCACCAGGATAATACACCGTCCCACATATCAGCGATAACAAACGCAAATGTGTATGAATTTGGACTTCGAATTGGTTCCTCATCCATCTTATTCACCAGCCCCAAGTGACTTCTTCCTGTTCCTTAACTTGTAACTTTGGATTGATGGGAAGAAATTTTCATCAAATGAGGAAGTGCAAGTCGCAGTGAACAGAATCTATATTTCGATGGGATGAAAAAGCTGCTGGATCAAGAGTATATCCCTCAAATGAGACTATATCAAGAAGTAAGGTGAAAATTTTACGAAAAAACATTTTCTAAGTTTTTACCAGACTTATCAAATCATCCTTGTATTTATAGCTACAGTTAATTTGTAGTTCAAATTTCCCAATTGGGAAAAGCTACTATTTTTCTTAAGGTTATAATTCAGATTATTTTATTATGAAAATATGTTTTAAATATTTCACAATGTTGGTCAAATTTCACAGATGTATTACCTTAAGTGAATGGCGTCCACATTTCTTTTAATATAGGAGACTTTACTGTCTTAGAAAGGCACCAAACTTACGTCCGTAACGGCGTTTTCTGTTGCAGGCATGGCATCCGAAGACAAGTGCCACCAGGATAATGACTTGCGACAGCCCCAGCACAGCACCTTTGACGGAATATAGTCCCGATAAGCCATCGCTGTTCAACGGATTTGCTGTACTGTAAACATGGGTTACTTTTCGTAACTTAATATCCTACTTAATTAAAAGATTTCCAAGGAAGTAGTGTTGTATGACAAAAAATTGTTTTAAAGGCAAGACTTCAAACACATTACTCGAAGACATCTTTTTTCAAAAAGGAAACAATGGAAAAATAAAAATAAATACACTATTATTTCTAGTACGTTCAATAACAGTTCACATTTTCTGCTAAAACTTGAACCAGATTTGTAGCAAGCTGTTGTTAGTGCAAAGCTAAAGATGAGATATTAGAATTGAAGAAGTATTAGCAATTTAATTGTTAAGCGTCGCAGGACGCTACAAAAGGAACGTGCCTTTAAACTTGGAACTACAACATACAGGATGGAAATCAAACCCCTGAGCGTAGGGATTTAACATGGAAAATCAGCTTTCCCTCAGATACTTTCTCTGCTGTTGATTTTATAAATAAATGTTTTAAGAATATTTTAATAGCATTTAAAATGAATAGAAGCAAACCATAGGAAGTTTATTTTAGTGAAAATAATGTGACAAGTTTTTTTTTTTTTTTTTTTTTTTAATTCCTTACCCCATTAACTTTATTTAATATCGGGGCTATGGTCATCACAAGTTTAGAATAAATGAAAATAATGAACAAATTAAGGGACATTAGATTACTTCGACATATCTCATAAAAGGACTCCAAAATTGTTAGCATTTTAATAAATTATTTGTGTAGAAAGAATTAGGAAATATATTTTTTAAAATATTGTATTCTGATTTACTTTGTAACTCTTGTTACCACAAATTTGATAGAATTTGAATTCCACCCTGTATATTAGCGAATGCAGTTAGAAACATTGATTGTGTGAGTAAAACAGAAAAGTGTGAAGCGTCAATTTTCACAAATGGCATAGCAAAGTTTATGTACAAACGCTATTCTAGCATTATAGCAATTATAAGCTAAATGTATTTTTAATGTTTGCGTGCTAAAAAACGATGAGTTGCAAATCAGGGGGTCTCTTACCCCAGGTCCGTAAATTATTGCAGATGTATCATTAATAACATCTTGGTGCATAAAATAATTTACAGTACACTAGTTATTTTTTACTAAATAAATAAAGAACGTAGAAAAATGTTTTAGATTAAAATCCGTTTCCTGAGTTCCACTTCTTTATATCTGCTTACTTTTTAAACACTTAAGGAGTCTGGTGAAATTTCGGGTTTAGTTATAAATCTTTTAGGTAAATGCGTCTGTAAATCAACATAAATTATCTTTTTGAAATTTATACTAATTATTACACACAATAGCAGTAATTATTTCCCATGTTACATGCTTATTTAAAAAATCTGATGTGCTCCATTGACATGACTTTCTCTATATCTCTGTAACAAATTGTTGCTAATAGCTTCTTCTATCTATTTCATGCGAAAACATTAACAGAAACGGTCTTATTACTTAGTTCCTTACCAGTAGAAGGGAAATAAGGGAATACACTAGGATAAACCGACAGTCAAATGTTTTAAAATGTGGTTGCTATGGGATTGAAATCGTTTCTTTGCGTGGCAAAGCGTTGACAAGTTCCCTTTTGAGAAAAGTTTTTAAGCTTTTTAAAACTGAAATCATTAACAAGGAATATCTCGAGGAAAAAAAAATATTTGACATAAATTGTGCGTTTTATTGAGACCTACAGTTTTTTGCAAAGTAAGTTTTTGTTTATCTCTTACGGTTTACCAGTTATGCAAAATTCAATAAAATTATCCAGAATGGAGTACTTCAAAGGCTATTCTCAGAAAATCCAAGATATACATTTCGTTTGCCATAAAAGAATCTCAAATATACGGTATTTTAATCAAATAGATTAGAGCCATTTTTGAGAAAATAAAAGTTTCGAAATTTTTTCCAAATAAAGGGGGAACCATCTTGAAAATCTTCGTGTCGCATCCTTGGAAGATACCAAGCTTAAATACCAAGTTTGCTTATAACGATCTTTTCGTTTTTGATTTATGCCGCCCAAAGACACACACATACACATACACATACACACAGATACACACATGGACATTTTTCTAAAAATGTTTTTTTTTTATTCAGGGGGTCTCAAAACATATAGTTCCGGTGAAATCTCGATATCGAATTTTTGGATGTAATACAATATACATGTACCTAGTACGTACAGAGAAAGTAAATATAATTTATGTTTCTAAATTCACTGTTCTAATGAAAATGCTCCACACGATGCTCTTTTATTAATATTCACACAAAACTTCAAGTTTTGCAATAAATAGGTTTAAAAATAGATCTATTGGGTTTTTTTTTAATTGCTAGGCTAGCAATTATTAATTTTTGTACTCCCCAAAAATTTATTTTTCAAAATTGAATAATTTATGTCTCAAGATTGGATTTTTCTTTAAGGTACTTTTGAGAGGCAGTACAACAATTGGAAATAAATTAATAATCAAATTAATGTGTGCCATTTACGTGACTTGTTCTATCTATTATGTAGCAATCTAATCTTACAAAAACTAATTTTTCTATCTACTTGAAGCTAATCAACAGAAACATTAACAGAAATGGTCTTATTACTTAGTTCCTTATAAGTGAAGGAAAATAAGGTTAAATTGCGTTTTATTTATGAACGCTTTTAACTGCTGTGATTCTCAACGTCTCATTCTATATGGGCCTGAAACATTACTTAATTTTACTCAGAGGCCTCTTTATCAGGCTTGAGGTTCTTTTACGTGCTTTACGTTCTTTCAGAAGGAAGCCATGCTAAGGATTTCTACGCCCCCCCCCAAAAAAAAAACATCCTATCGACCCCCTTCCAAGGATCAAAAGATTCCCAAGCGACCACATGTGAGATTTGTGATGGACAAAGCGGCGCAGGGGCAGGTTTTCTCCGGGTTCTCCGGCTTCCCGCGCCATCGCATTCCACCGGTGCCCCATCTTCAACATATGTATCATCAGTGTCATCGCCTGCGGTGCCATTTATAGTAAACGGGGGTGCTAAACGCTATAAAAAAAAGGATAACATATTACCCCATGACCACGAAGGACTAAGGACTAAGCTAAAGTGATAATCAAAACCTTTAAAAGCTGGTTGCTATGTAATTGAAATTTGGTTCTCTTTACATAGCCACGAGTAAAACAAAAGCGAAAGGAATGTTAAATTCCTATTTGAGAAATTAAGTGTTTTAAAATTGAAACCAATAACAAGGAATATCTCTGAAATGGTTAACTAAAAAAAAAAAATGATATAAATTGAATGTTTGAACGAGATCTACTTTTTTGTGTAGTAAGTTTTTGTCTATCCCTTACGGTTTAGCACTTAAACAAAAGTCATCCAGAATAAGGAGAACTTCAGAGGCTAATCCAAAGAAATTCAAGATATACATTTTACATGGTCATCTAAATAGCTTTAATTTGTGGTATTTTAATCAAAATCGTTAGCGACATTTTTTGAAAAATCGAAAATTTCCAAAAATGTTGCATGTAAAGGATAGTTTGGGATGGAAGGATTTTTCTGAAAATCTTTGTGTTACATCCTTGTAAGATGCTGAACTTAAATACCAAGTTTGGTATTTTTTGTTGTTGAGTTTTTGAGTTATGCTGCCCACAGACACACACGAATGTTTTTTCTAATTTTTATACAGGTGATCCTAAATGTGTATTTACAGTGAAGTCTCGGGTTCGAATTTTTGGGTGAAATGCAATGCCTTCTCTACCTTTGTACTAATTAGAGGAAGTAAATAAACGATTTTCGATTTTTTGACTGATTGTAGTCAGAGTTTCACTACCACTGTCCCTTATAGCTAAGGAAGCTACAGATAATAATATACGTACTACTAACGAACTTCACCAGCTCTGATAGCAGAAGCAGGAACAGTATGGCAGTTTTACAGCGTTATGAAGGATGAAAGAAACTCTATCGTTAAAGGATGTTTAGAGAACAGCATGGTATAAAGTGGCATCTCCAGCTGTTAACTGAAATTGCGTCTATATTTACATCTATTAATGATGTACAGGTATCACCTGTCTATGTAAATGAAGGAGATGAATCAGGATGTACTACAAACATCAGCAACAAGGTTCGTTTTATCATTGTAATGTATATCTCCGCTGTAATTATACTTAATCTTGTGTTAAGGGCTTAATTAAGCTGTTTAATAAGGAGGGAGGTGATGTTAATGTTCGATACTAATTTTGTATTATAAATAATAGAGAGAACAACCACCTTATTATAAGGGAGACCATAAAGGTTAAGTCTACTTATGAATCTGTCTGAAAATGTTAGTATTAAAATATTACATATTAGGTAATATAAAATTATAATAATATCTAATCTTAATTGTTAATAACATTACATCAACAAATATTAAATTGTTTAATAAAACTTAAATATCATTTTTTACTTTCTCTACACGTATTATATACATAGTGTAGAGAGAAGGTATTGTATTCCACCCAAAAATTCGATACCGATATTTCACCGGAAATACATGTTTTGGGTCACACTGAATCCAAAAAAAAAAAATCATTTTCAGATAAAGATCCGTATGTGTGTCAGTGTGTGTGTGTGTGGGGGGGGGGGAGATAGCATAGTTCAAAAACGAAAAGACCGTTACATACCAAGCTTGGTATTTAAGTTTGGTATCTTCCAAGGATGCGACACGAAGATTTTCAAGAAAATCCCCCCACCCCAACTACCCTTTACATGGAACTTTTTTCGAATATTTGAAGTTTTTTAAAAATGGTTCTAACGATTTTGATGAAAATATCGTATATACCTGACAAATAAAATGTATATTCTGAATTTTTTGGGAATAGCATCTGAAGACTACTTTATTCTGGATCAATTTTAAGGATTTTTTCATAATTGCTAAACTGTAACAGATAAACAAAAACTTACGACACAAACAACGTAGGGCACGTTAAAACACACAATTTATATTATATACATTTTTTCGTGGTGTTGATCGTTTTTGAGATATTCGTTGTTTCTGGTTTCAGCTTTAAAATGTATACTTTTCACATACAGGTATTTGTCAACTCCCGTCCATACAAACAAAGGAACTTCAGTCACATAGCAACCAGCTTTTGACTATCAGTTTAACCTATGGAACTCTCTTATTTCGCTTCTAATTACAAGAAAGCAAGAAATAAGACTATTTCCGCTAATTTTTTCTCTCGATTAGCATGAAGTAAATGGAAGCATGGGCTTTTTAACAATAATTTGTTATAGAGATGTAGAGAAAGCCATGTGAATGGAACACATCAGATTTTTAATGTTATAAATTCTTTGTTTTCCTATTTTGGGCAGCTACCCGGTGGATTTATTTTATTTTTAACAGTTACATTCAGTTATGTAGCATTCTACAAATGATTGTGTATAATTTGAAGGGAATCTATCAAAATAGTTACAGACATATCTGTAATGTAGTAAGAGGAAGCCCAAATCGCTTGACATCTGCTATTTCCTGGGAAACACTAGAAAAACGTAGGATACGAGCAATGTTTAGAGCCTATAAGGGGTAACCTGCATTGAAAGACATATCCAAACGATTTTTAAAGCCATTATACTGTGGGAGGAATGTCACTCGGAAAAAATAAGAAATAGGGAACAGAAAACAGACATAGGTAAATTTTTCCTTTGCAAATAGAACAATAAACGAATGGAACAGAATACTGCAGATTTACTGGAGATTTTGCCTCAAAGTGTAAATAGTTTTAAAAAGAGACTAAAGAAGAGTGATTTATAGTCAGGATAGTAAATAAAAATATTGCGTTATTATTACTGTGGTTACAATTGTGTATATATTAGCATACTATGATGTCATTGGCATTTAACAGGGTATTACTCACATTATTGTTTATTTAACTCAATTGTATTATTACATTGACAGCGCTGCCACCGGGCCACGCTCTAAGCAGTGAAATAAAGTATCCGTCCGTCCGTCCGTCCGTCCATCCATCCATCCATCCATCCATGTATCTGTCAGTCTGTCTGTCTATCTAAGTGTAGCTGTTTCACAAGCACCAGATACCCAGCCAATAACTTCCCAGTTATTTATTTGGTATTTGTTTCTGAGGTCAGAAGAATAAGATTCATAGTGACCCTCTGTACCTCTGCAGTTTGATAGTATCACGCTCAAATCTAACAGTGGGGTCCTAAGTCTACTGCAGTGTAAATACATATAATTTAAATGTAATGTACATGACAGATATACATATAGTACTGGAAGATTGTCCTACAGCGTGGTTTTCAAAGGCAGTCGATTAAAAGTTAACATTGAAATATTAAAACAAAACAAAAAAAAACAAAAACAAAAAAAAATTAAATTTCAAACGGATATTCGTACCTTCAGTCGATGGAATTTTCCACTATTTTTCATTGGTTCGTAAAGAAGCAGAGACTTGTACAAGAGGGGACATAAGTAACCAATTAGAAGCCAGAATAAATGTTAAACATACAGAAAATGTAATGTTGGTATATTAGGACGAATTAAACTTACATCATTACTGAAAAAGAGAGGGAATGAAAAAGATGTTGCGTCGAGCTTTGGTATTTTGCATGAAAATTAAACTAAAATTTAGAATAAATGTATTTGTTTCAATAGATTTATTAAGTAATTCATTCTAAGCAACTTTAATGACACGCGTACTGTAACACTCAGTTACTCATAAATTTGGTGTGCATCGATTTGAACTTGGTTGAAACCATCTGCGAGTCTAGGAATACAAACACCAGAGAGTTCGATAAATAAAATCGACTTTAAAATACTATAAACACCATCAATGTATTCTAAAAGTCAAAGCCCCCTACGTAATAATAGAAGTTAACCACAAAATCCTATTTATAATGCGAGGGTTGCATAACAGTATGATGTAATAAAGGTCAGAACAAGGTGAAAACACAGTTTTCTAAAGTAATACAGTAAACGTGATTCTTTCTGGTATGCTTAACTATGTTAAAAACCTTTAATATAATTTTACACACATGTTTAAAAATTATGCATAAGAGATATAAATTTCTAAGTTGCAAATAGTTTCCTAAACAGCCGATTGGAGAGTGATGAGATGAAACTCTTGTAATTCTAATTTTTGGCAAAAGTAAACGTTCTATAAATTAGTCTTCAGTTTTGAAAATAGTTCATATCCAGTTTTATTCATTAAAGCATGTACCGAAGGTAAACATAACTCCATGGCACAAGAGAGCCTGGTCTACCTCCGCCCGAAGACGTCATGAGTAGGGTGCAGTGCTGGAAGGTGAGACGTGATCAGCGCCTAGGATCCCTCCAGGTCGTTGGATGCGGTCCTCTCGATCTGGAGCCGCTCAATCAAGTAGCTCGTCAATTAGCTCTCAATAGATCTCACGAGACTGAGTGCACCCAGTACCAGGAATCGAACCCAGGTCTTCAGCTTGGCAAGCAGCCGCGCTACTACTACGCTAAGGAGACGACCGCCGATGGTATTGAGGTTATTTTAAGTTTATTTCTAAAGTTTTGAATTATACAAGTAAAAACAAGGTTTACACATGATATCCGCTCCTGGGGTTTGCCATGACCTTTTATAGTGGTTAAAGAATGTTAAAATGCGATAGAAAAGCTAAAACAAACAATAACAGTAAAACTAGAGACCTGTATAATATGAAAAGTCATGAGTATAACAAGGGCTGAAGTTGATATTCGGTTTACTTATGGAATATGGATGACATACATTGACATTGGTACAAGGTTGGAGAGTCGCGGTTGGTCGGCAGACCGTGGACACAGCAAAATGCGTCCATAAGGAGCACTCTCAACTTCATGCGCATTCAGCTAAACGCAAAGGAACTCTAATGAATGCTTTAGTTGTCATATTTGTTTTGGCAATATATACTTATTGGTATTATTTTCTCTAACATGTGCGTACAATATACATAGGAGATAGAGAAAATAATCGTATTGCGTCCCACCTAAAAATTCGGTACCGAGGTTTCCCAGAAAATACATGTTTAGAGACCCTCTGATAAAACAGGCATTTTTAGAAAAATACCAGTGTGTTTAATTCAAAACTAAAAACCAAAAGTTGGTATTTAAGTTTATATCTTCCAAAGATGCGACACGAACACTTTCACAAGTAATACCACGAGTACTTTCATCTTTTCGATAATTCACGACCGGAGTGAATAAAATTGTCCTAAGAGATGAAAACACGAGTTGTATTTGGAAAATTCAGTGAACTAGACTACTAACAATTTATAATATACAGGAAGGGAGATTTTTTTTAGGTTATGATTGTAGTACATTAGTTCTCTAATGGTAGATAACGCATTCGATCATGTTTACTTACCGATTTTTTTTCTTCTTTCTTCATTGCTTCCTGAATTATGACATAGCCGACCGTAACGAATATCGATAGCAACAATAGAAATAGGGAACAATTATTTTATTTCAGCTTCTAATAAGTAATAGATGAAATTAAACAAACGTCTTTTTATTTGAGGTTATTGCATTCGTCTCATACATAAGAAATACAAATAATGAGTATTTTCACTCTTTTTTGAACTGAATACATTATGAACTGGATAGAACTTTAAATAAACATTGTACGAACTGAATTAATTGAAGTACAATTGTGGAACTGACGGTTACTAAAAGTGAAGGTTGGCTGCCTGGATTGTCACCTTGTTACCAATTACTAAGACAGGAGATTAAACATACGAACGTCAGGTACGACAACATTTCAAAGAAATAAACATCAGCTGGATAAGATTTTTCGACAATATCGTTCCGGTCAGATGGGCACGATTGTTTGAAATTGCCCAATCTCGGTCATTTCATTGGCGCCCCAAACTATCCGTTACATGGAATTATTTTTGAAAATTGTTTTTCTGAAAAATGATTGACTATTTTGGTTAAAATGCTGTATATTAAAGACTATTTATATGAAAAATAAAATGTATATCTTGAACTTTCTGGGAATAGCATTTGAAGACTATTTCATTCTGGCTAAATTTTACGTAACTGGTAAATCCTAAGAGCTAGATAAAAATGTGCTACATAAGAAATGTAGATCTTGTTAAAATCACAATTTATTTTATATACTTTTTTGATTCCGAGATATTCATTAGTCTTGTTTAAGCAACTTAAACTTTTCTCTAACGGAAAGTCATCTTTCTTTTCCTTCACTTTTATGTTCACATAGAGGCCAGCTTTAAAAATATTTGACAATCGCTTTAGCTCAGCGTATTTCTTTATTTCACTTCTGCTTAGAAAGAAGAAAGTAATAAGATAATTTCTGCTAATGTTTATCTCGATTAATACAATGTAGATAAAATAATCTTTTCCAAGAATAGTTTGTTTGCAAAACAGGTAGGCAAAGTCACGAAGAGTGGAACACAGATTCTTTTATTTTATTGCAGGCAGTTGCACCTTTTAAAATTTATGGGATGAATGTGTAAAATAAATGTCATCTAAAACATTTGGAACATCTGAATTTTATTTTGTCTTAAACACAATGATGTTAAGGAAAGCCTAACATTCCCAAAGTCTATCAGGAGAAATGAATCAGAAGTATTAAGTTTTATTGGCGACGATGTATAGCATAAAACAACACACATACACACATATATATACAAACTATTTTTAAATTGTGTAAAGATTAAGGAAATGGTTCCAAGTATTGCAGACATACCACAGAAATATTTCAATCTTTATGGTGTTGGTTATATAGGGATTAACTGAGGTAAAGAAAATATTTGTCGGACGTTTTGCATCAACATGACATTTTCCACGTGAAATTTGACCAAAATTGTGAAAAATTAAAAATATACATTTCATTTCATAATAACATGGAACGAATTCTAATTTTTAAGAAACTATATCGTTTTTACTACTTGGCTACTTTAACTACCAATTAACTGAAACTATAAATGGCTTATTAACACCTCATAAGTTTTCGCAAACTTTTTTCCAACACATTTACATACTCAATATGTTCCATGTGATGATTTTTTTGACTAATTTCTTTTAAAAATTGTATACTGGCTCTCAAATTCACAGGAAACAAAATGGTCAGATTATGTTTTAATTAGGGCTAAAATAAAATAATGTAATCCGACAGGTCTATATGTAAACTCATTTGCAACACGTGGCTTATTTTAATAAGACAATGAATTTAGACAGTTAAAAATTATTATTTAAATAATCTTAAAACTGGAATTTGGCACATGGCAAAAATATCGCATTTATTGTGTATAGCAACTGATAAAAAATCTGTGAATTTTCCGAGTTTCACAGCTGCATCGACTTAAGCTTCTTGTTTTTTTTTAAATTTTATTTTAAGCTTAACGTGCTTAAACCTGGTTGATCATATCGAACGATGAATGACATTGATGAAATGGTTCTCAAACGATTTCGGGATCTATGGAGCTTAAAGTTATTCTTAAGATAAAGGAAAACCCCGAAAAAAACTTATCTGGGTAATTTACATTCAGCGAGATTCAAACTCGCAACCTCTTGAATGTGAGGCAGACATGCTACACCCACACTATTGAGGAGGTCTTTACTTTTTTTTTATTCGAGACAAACTTTCATTACTCTTTTCTTTGTATCCACCAAATGGATAGAGTAGATTAAAGGGATAGTAAGATTTTTAAAACCCCGGTTGCTATGCGAGTCTCTGAAACTCCCCGCTATTTGCATGACAGCCGTCAAAAAAAAAAAACAAGAAAATAAAAAGGAAAAAAAAAAGAAAAAGAGAAAAAGAAAGAAATTGTTTGTTGAGTACTATATTTTGGGGGGCATAGGTTTTTTTTTCTCTTATCTTTTAACAAAAATACAAAATTATACAAAATTCATTCTGAACGAAAAGAACTACACGAATTTCCCCACATAATTTATAATTTAATTTATATATTTTACTGGCATGTAAATATCTTATGGCATTTATTTAAAATCGTAAGTCATTTTTAAGACTAAAAGTAAAAGTAACAAAAATGTTCTATTTAAAGGGCAATTTAAGATGTCATATTCTTGAAAGAGCCGAGCTTAATACATGTTTGGTATTAAACTGGCTTCTTCTAAAAATTTTCCCCTACGATCGCGTGTATGTATGTTTGTGAACAGCATAATTAAAAAACAATAAGTCCATCAAATACTATAACTGGTATTTAAGTTCATTGTCTTTTTGCTCTTAAACATATGAAAATGTTTAAGAGCATTTCCTCACTCGAAACAACTTGGAACATTTTTCGAAAATTTTATTTTTCTCAATAATGTCTGCGATTTTGAATAAAGTACCACGTGTTGAAATGTTTCTTTTTTGCTTTCTCTACACATACATAGTGTAGAGAGAAGGTATTGTAATGCATCCAAAAATTCGATACTGAGATTTCACCGGAAATATGATTTGAGATCTCTTGAATAAAAAAAAAAAATTAGAAAAAGGGCAGTGTGTGTGTGTAGCGGGGGGCAGCATAGCTCAAAACGAAAAGTCCGCAAAATACCAAGCTCAAGGTTGCGACACGAAGATTTTCAAGAAAATGCCCCCTGCCCCAACTACCCTTTACATGGAAACATTTTCGAAAATTTTGATTTTCTCAAAAATAGCTCTAACGGTTTTGAATAAAATATTGTGGGTATATTAAAGATATTTACATGATAAATAAAATGTTTCACTTGACTTTTACATGACCTTTGAATACTCTTTATTCTGGATGAATTTTATTAAACTTTGCATAAGTAATAAACTGTAAGATATAGTCAAAAACTTACTACACAAGAAATGTGAATCTCGTTAAAACACACAATTTATGTCATATACGTTTTTTTGCGGAGCTGTTTCTGAGATATTCCTTGTTATTAGTTTCAGATTTAAAATACTTATGCTTTTCTCATTTGGAAATTTGCCAATTCCTGAAGGAATTTCAAACACACAGCAACCAGCTTTTAACATATTTGACTATCACTTTACCCTATGTACTTCCTTATTTCCCTTCTACTTTACAAGGAAGCAAGTAATAAGACCATTTCTGCTAATTTTGTCTCGATCAGGATGAAGTAGAAGAATAAGCTTGTTAACAATAATTTGTAGCAAACAGGCAGAGAAGGTCATGTGAGTGGAACAAAGCAGATTTTTTTGAAAATAAAATGTATATCTTGAATTTCCTGAGAATAGCCTATAAAATTCTCTCCATTCTGGATGACCGGTAAACCGACGCGTTAGACAAATCTTGCAGCACAATTGTAGAGTTTGTTAAAGCATATATTTTATGTGAAACTTTTGAGGGGAATTAATCATTTCATATGTGTTGCTATCATTGGTTACATCTTCTTTCTCAAATAGAAGGTAGTTCTTCTTTATTTTTCTCTTGGTCATGCGAAGAGAATACAATCTCCAAGTAATCACATAGTGATCAGTTCTTAAAAAGCCTATTGATTAAGATATGATAATTTTTATAAAAAAAGTATGATGTGTTCCATTCACATTACATTCTCCAGCTGTTACACAAACAACTTTCCTTACAAAAGATTATATATACGTTATTTTAATCAAAACCTTTACAGCCATTTTTGAGAAAAACAAAAATTTAAAAACGTTTTCCATGTAAAGGGTATCTGGTGTAGTAGGACTTTCTTGAAGATAGTGAACTTAAATACCAAGTTTGGTTTGTAACGGTCTTTTCATTTTTAAGCTACGCTGTCCACAGGCACAAATATTTTCTAATGTTTTCGGACTAAGGGGATCTCAAAACATGTATTTCCGGCGAAATCTCAAATTCAATTTTTTGGGTGGAATACAATACCTTCTCTATCCTCTATGCACATTGTATATACAGGCTAGAGAAAGTAATTTATCTCGATTAAGACGTAGATAGAAAAATAAGCGTTTGTAAGAATAGTTTGTGCAAGAATAGAGAAAGTCATATGAGTGTAACAGATGCGATTGTTTATTTTTTCATTTTTTTCCGTTTTTGTTATTCAGAGAACTTTTAAACTTCTATTTTCGCTAAAAACTAAATAACGAATTTTTGGGTGGAATACAATTACTCTATTTATTATACATAAATATTTTTAGATCAACTGTGGGAAATAATTAAATGATTTTCATGAAATTTAGAGCGTTTATAGAAATTCATTAATATCTTTTTCATGTGGTCAGTGAAAGTTGTTGTTTTTACACCACAGATGCGAGTAGTTTTGCGTATTACATTTCATATTTTGCAAGTCCTTAGCAACAGTAGTGTTACAGAAGACGCCCACATGCTTGCAATCGTGCGCCGAATCACAGCCATGAATGAATCAAAGAGATTTGCTTACCTTACGTCTTCATTATCTGGTCCCATTCTCGCTGTTGATGCCTGCACACACAAAGAGAAACTGCCAAATAACCAGGAAGCTCTTGTCAATGACGTCGGCCACATCAGATTCCTACAGCGTGGAGCGAAAACCTTGACTACATCACGTGAAGGTGAATACCTACTTCTTTTAATTTGCTGCACAAAGGAGAACTGGAATATAACTGTTTCAAGTTGAAAAAACTGCAGGAAACGAATTTGCAGACATTTTGAAGGTAATTAAATGTATTGGTATGTCTCCATATAACTAGACTTTGTACAGTGTTAATTCTGTTCTATTTTTACTTTCTCTATACGCACTATGTACATAGTGTATAGAGAAGGTATTGCACTCCACCCAAAAATTCGATAGCGAGATTTCACCGGAAATATGTTTTAGGGTCCCCTTTATCTAAAAAAAAAAGCATTTTCGGAAAAGGTCCGTGTGTGTGTGTGTGTGTTTGGTATTTAAGTTTAGTATCTTCCAGGGATGCGACACGAAGATTTTGAGAAAAATCCCCCACCCCCAACTACCCTTTACATGGAACTTTTTTCGAAAATTTTGATTTTCTCAAAAATGGCTCTAACGATTTTGATTAAAATTTCGTATATTAAAGATATTTACCTGACAAATAAAACGTATATCTAGAACTTTCTGGGAATAGCTTCTGAAGAATAGTTTATTTTGGATGAATTTTATGGAACTTTGAATAACTGCTAAATCTTAAGAGATAGACAAAAACTTACTGCACAAAAAATGTAGAGCACGTTAAAACACACACTTTATGTTATATACATTTTTTCGTAGAGTTCATCGTTTTTGAGACATTCTTTGTTTTTGGTTTCTGCTATGAAAAACATACTTTTCTCATACAGGAAGTTGTCAACTGCTGTCCATACAAACAAAGGAACTTCAGTCACATAGCAACCAGCTTTTGACTATCCCTTTAACTTATGGTACTCGCTTATTTCGCTTCTACTTACAAGGAAGCAATTAATAAGACTATTTCTGCTATTTTTTTTTTTTTTTGATTAGCGTGAAGTAAATAGAAGTATAAGCTTTTTAAGAATAATTTGTTGCAGAGATGTTGAGAAAGTCATGTGAATGGTACACATCAGATCTTTAATTCTCTACACGTACTATGTACAGAGTATAGAGAAGGTAGATATTGTATTCCACCCAAAAATTCGATGTCGACATTTCATCCAAAATATATGTTTTGAGGGCCCCTGAGTCCAAAAAGGCATTTTTAGAAAAAGGTCTGTGTGTCTGTAGACAGCATAACTCAAAAACGAAAAGTCCGTTATATACTAAACTTGGTGGTTAAGTTCAGTATCTCCCAAGGATACGACACGAAGATTTTCAAGAAAATTCCCCCTACTACCCTTTATATGGAAACATTTTTTAACATTTTATTTTTCTCAAAAATGGCCTAACGGTTTTGATTAAAACACCGTATATTAATGGTATTTACATCACAAACAAAATGTATATCTTGAATTTACTGCGAATATCCTCTAAAGACCTCTTTATTCCTGATGACGTTTTCTAAATTTTGCATAATTAGTAAACCTTAGGAGAAAGACAAAAACTTATTACACAAAACATGTAGAGCTCCTTAAAACACACAATTTATGTCATATAATTTTTTTTCTTGGAGTTTATCATTTTCGGAATATTAAACTTTTCTCATATAGGAACTTGTCAACTCCTGACCACGCAAATAACGGATTTCAATCCCATAGCAACCACATTTTAAATCATTTGACTGTCGGTATTCCCTTATTTCCCTCCTACTTATATGGAACTAAGTAATAAGACCATTTCTGCTAATGTTTATCTCGATTAGTATGAAGTGGATAGAAGAATAAACTTATTAATAATAATTTGTAACAGAGATAAGAAAGTAATATGAATGGAGCACAACAGGTTTTTTTTTTTTGGTTTTTTTGTTTTGTTTTTGTTTTTTTGTTTTGTTTAAATATCCAAGAACTTGCTTCACACACCAAGAATACGGATGAGATCTTAACCTGTATTCGACGTTTACTTCCAATCTTAGGTTATCAGGAAATTTGTTTTGTTTTATTTATTTTCGACCCGTTATGAATCATTCATTATCCCTTTTAATCTCTGATTATCAACATATTATATGCTATATCATAGAGTTCAATATCAGACACAATATTCATCATAATATTCAATACGATTCATCATTGTCTTATATTTCTTTTGGATTATTAAACCTTCATGCGTTTGATATTCTTAGCTAAATGTCTGAATACATAGTCATTATTATGACTTTCCTTTGTTTTCATAAAGCAAACTAAATAGTTTACAGTTATTGTTCCGTTTGACAAACTTAACCCTACTTCACATTTATAACCATATCTTTATATCCCAAGAAACCACCAATTTTCATTTTCGCCATACAATAAGAATGTTCTTGTTAATGTTCCGCAACCTCCATTTTTCTTTTCTAAAACGCTGCGCTTCTTCTTGTGCTATGAAATTTACATTTTGATGAGAATCTTCTTTCTTGATTGAAGCAAACCTGAAAATTTTCCATATTTCAAAAATCTGATTATTCTATTCACATAACTTTCTTTATTATTATTAGAAAAGATTATTCATTTATCTACATCGTGTACTCGAGATTCACGCCCAATTTAGAATGGGACGCTGAGAACCACAGAAGTTAAAGAGCGTCCATAAATAACACGCCATTTACATTGATTTTCGAGATTCACTAAGCTAAAGCTGGTCGCTGTGTGAAACAATTGACATAGGGTTTGCTTCGCACGGCCTGCAGTAAAACAAAAGGGAGATAAAACGAAAGATGACGTTCTGTTTGAGTAAAGTTTAAATAGCTTAAAATTGAAACTAATAACCAGGAATGTCTCGGAAACGGTTAACTCCACAAAAGAAATGCATATGACATAAATTGTGTGTTTTAACAAAATCTACATTTTTTGTGTAGTAATTTTTCGTCTATCCCTTAAAGCTTACCAGTCGTGCAAAATTCATCCAGAATGAAGAGGTCTTCAGAGGATATTCCCAGAAAATTCGATATACATTTTAATTTTCATGTAAATATCTGTAATGTGCGGCATTTTAATCAAAATCTTTAGAGCTATTTTTTAAAAAAAACATTGTCAAAAAATGTTCCATGTAAAGGGTAGTTTGGTATGGATGATTTTTTTTTAAATATTTGTGTTGCATCCTTGGAAGACACTAAATTTATATACCAACTTTGGTTTCCTGAAGAATTTCGTTTGACACTTCATAAATTCTTCAAAATGGTAATGATAGTGAGAACCATTCCCATATCGAATGAAAACAGGCTTGCATAAAAGTACAAGAGATATGCATTTGATAGTGAATGTCTCTATGAGCTTACTCTTATGGCAATGGGCTGGAAGGGGAGGGCGCAGCAAATAAAGTTATAGATATTAAGGTTGTCACAGACGACTTCCATTCCTCCCAAACACCTAGAGGATTACCTTTGACTCAGGTAATAGTTTTAATTTCATAATTCTGGTACAGTTCGTTTAATCAACATAAACATTATTGAAATCTTCGCTACAATAAAATGAAGAACATATAAATGCAGAAAAAATGCCGCGTCGAAGTCACTATCGATTTGAAATATTATGGCATTACGAGGACTTCATTCAATAAACAAAAGACGTTTGATAAACACCTCTCCATGTTTCTTGGCCTTCTAATCAAGTTTGCAGGTTCAGCCGCAGAGTGCTTAAAAGCGACTGCCCATCTCAGTTGCTTTACTAATATGTAAAGGAACTCTTGCGGGACGAAATTCCGGCACAACGGCGGCTCCGATATGATCCTGGCAATTGACAGCGTCGTTAAAAAATATTTATTTAAATCTTTTAAGAGGTGTTCGCTGGAATTGCGTTGTGTTTGCATGACCAGGATGAAAAAAAGCGAATAACAATTTCCATAAAAGTAAAATGTTGGAAACGTTTTACCAATAATATATCGAATTATATCGAATATATCGAAAATGGTTGGTTAAAAATTTGGCACATTTTTTTGTGTAATAAGATTTTACCTATTTTTACGGTTTACCAGTTATGCAAAAGTCATACAGTATGAAGGGGGCTTCAGAGGCTCTGCACCTTTGCAACACGAGAGGGCGGGATAAGCTGAGAGGATACACCAGGCGGCTGGAACCAGGAGCGATATCATAGCAATGACAAAGTCCTTACAGTTTCCAGATTGAAGCGATTCGACAGCCATACAGGGTCCAACGCCCTCTTCTCATTCCTGCAACAATCCGAAGTTGGGGTACAGAGAGAGTCACAATGAGTATTCTTTATCCCTGCCACGCCGCACAGAGCACCATCGCCGATACTTCCAACCCTGAAAGAAACCAACGGGGGAAGGATGAATGAAATGACCATGGAATAGACATTAGGGAGAGAAATTTTGGGGGATGGACAAAACTTACGCAGCATTCACCTGGCGGCCCGAGAAAACCATTGAAAAATCCATGGGCCAGGTAGGCTGCTACGGGAATCGAACCCGCAGGCCACAGAGAAACCGCCTGAGCTCTGTCGCTTGATTATGTATATCCATTGTAAGCGTAATCTCACACAAATAGCTAACGAAATTCATATGGTGACGTCACTAAGTACACAATACGTCATTGAAGTTAGGATACCCAAGAGCAACATGAAACGAAAACTCGATTTCCTTTCTCTGAACAAGCCTTGAGAGAAACAGGTTCCCCAAGCAACTGGCCATAAAGCTACGAACGTTTTCCTTTCAGGTTTCTCGATCAAAGACATTGTTGAAGGACGCGGAAGACTGAGCAAGATCATGGTCTTTTGTCTGCTAGAAGTTACAAGGGAAGAGCTCTAGGTCTTAAGGCAGGTGCTATTTCTAAGCGTATTTATTTAGTTTAAATGTATCCAGGAGAAATGTGGAGGTTACCCCTCTCATTTAACAATATTCCCGGCTCATTAAAGAACAATTACTTCCTTTAATTTTCTAAAAATAGTGGCTCTAACGATTTGTCTAAAATACCGTATATTAAAGGTATTTACATCACAAATAAAAATGTATATTTTGAAATTTCTGGGAATAGTCTCTGAAGACCTTTTTATTCGGGATGAGTTTTACAGAATTTTGCATAACGGTAAAAAACGTAATAGATAGACAAAAACTTACTACGCAAAAATGTAGATCTCGTTAAAACACATACTTTATGTCATATACGTTTTTCTTGTAGAGTTGACCGTTTTCGAGATATTCCATGTTATTCGCTTCAGTTTTGAACTACCTTTTCTCAAACGGCACAATGCAAAGGGAACCGAAACTCAATTGTTTCACATAACGACCAGCTTTTTAAAAATTTCACTATCCCTTTAGCCTAATACATTTCCTTTTCCCTTTTACTTACAAGAAGCAAGCCATAAGACCGTTTCTGCTAATGTATATCTAGATTAGCACAAAATAGAGAGGAGAATAAGATTTTTAACAATAATTTGTTACACAGATGTAGAGAAAGTCATGTGAATGGAAAACATAAGATTTTTAAAAATATGCACATAAAAGGGTCTTGTCTTAAAGTAAATAAGCTTACAAATAGATTTTTATACTACCCTAATTCGTGTAGAAAAATTATTGTTTTTCCTATTTTCCTAATCTCTTGATTTTTCAAAATTTAATAATTTATTTATCAAAATTGGAGCATTATTTTGAAAAGGTAATATGACAATTTTCTTTGATGTGCTTTTCGAGACAGTATAAAAATTGTAAAACAATTATGAAAAATTGCATTTGAGTATGGAAAAGAGCTGGAAAAAAAGTATGTGAGAAAATAAGGTTTATAATTCGGAATGCCTATTAATAAGTATTAGTCTATCCGTTTGTAGCTTCAGTTGATTGATAGTTTACACTTGCTGAGTTGGAAAAGTATATTAAAAAACTCTTGCGCATCAGCCTACCGCCCTGCGTCCTCCATCTCGGCCCACGACAGGCGTCATGGATGGGGTGCAGCGCTGGAGGGTGAGACGGGGTCAGCGTCTCGAATCCCTCCCGGCCGGTTGATGCAGTCCTCTCAACTTGGAGTCGCTACTTCTCCATCAAGTAGTTCTTCAATAGGGCCCCCAGGGACCTCATGGGGCTGAGTGCACCCCGGACCAGGTCTCCCAGCGGGGCAAAAATTCCCACGCCGGTACCGGGAATCGAACCCAGGTCTCTCACTTGGCAAACAGCACCGAGACGACCCGGAAAAATAAATATTTTCTTAAAATTTAGAATCGATGTAATTTTATTATGAAACAAAATACTTTTTTTAATTTTTCACAATTTTTTATGAAATTTTACAGATGCATCACCTCAAAAAGTCTGACTGGAACACTGAACGTATCCATTCCCTACGCTTTCTCGTCTCTGGTTATAAGTATACGAATGCGCGCATCTTTTCATGGGCGCTAGTTTTACGGGGAAACGAGGGCCGCGAGAAACAAGAGAGAGTCTATCTTTCCGCAGTGTCGTCAACCATAGAAAGTTTCTCTTTGACACCCTCAGCCTTAAAGGTGAAGAGGTTATTTAAGTTACCGCGGACTGAATTATTAAGCGAAACACCACAGCACACGTGCACGTGCGTGAACTCTGGTATCTGCAGACAGAATGAAGCCACTATATGTCAAGGTCATTGGCGGCTCGTGCCTTGCAGATCAGGTGAAGTTCACTGTATGCTGAAATACAAGTATGACTACCATAAAATAAACATTATGACCAGTGGTGCCCAGCCTACAGCATCAGAGGGGAAGGCAGATTTACCACCACCCATTTGTTTGATAGCAGTCGGCAAAAACCTCTCTAATTACGTCGCTTTCTATCAGTGGCAGTGGTGGCTTCAGCAACGTTTATGCTATGTGGTATGGTACAGATACTAAAAAGTCTGATGTGTTCCATTCACGTGAATTTTTACATCTCTGCAATAATTATTGTTAAAAAGCTCATTGTTCTATTTATTTAATGCTAATCGAGAAAAAAATTAGCAGAAAGGGTCTTATTACTTGCTTCCTTATAAGTAGTAGGGAAATACGGGAGTGCAGTGGGCTAAAGCGATAGACACATCCTTTAAAATCCGGTTGTTAATGTGATTGAGGTCCTTTGTTTGTATGGACAGGAGTAGACAAGTTCCCGTATAAGAAAATTATATGCATTTTAAAGCTCAATCCATTAACAAGGAATATCTAAAAAACGGCCAACTCCACGAAAAAAATGTATATAACATAAATTGTGTGTTTTAACGAGCTCTACAGTTTTTGTGAAGTACGTTTTTGTCTATCTCTTGCTGTTTACCAGTTACGCAAAATTTTGCAAAATTCATGAAGAATTAACATGTCTTCAGATGCTATTCCCAGAAAATTGAAGATATACATTTTATTAGTCATGAAAATATCTTTAATATACATTTTAATCAAAATCGTTAGAGCCATTTTTGAGAAAATAAAAAAATTGAAATTTTTTCCATGTAAAGGGTAGTTGGAGTGGGAGGAATTTTCTTGAAAATCTTCATGTCGCATCCTTGAAAGATACTAAACTTAAATATCAAGTTTGGTATTTAATAGACTTTTCGTTTTTGAGCTATGCTGCCCACAGACACAAACACACACACACACACACACACACACACACACACACACAGAGACAGACACATGGACAATTTTCTAAAAATGTGTTGTCTTTTTTTTATTCAGAGGGTCCTAAAACATGTATATCCGGTGTAATCTCGATATCGAATTTTTGGGTACATTACAATAGCTTCTCTACACATTTTGTGCATAGTATGAGTAGAGAAAGTAAAAGCCTTCTTGAACGCTGTTCTTGTTAGTGACTTGCTTGACACTGTTTACTTATAACCAGTTCATCAATGTTTGCCGACAGGGATAAGCAACAGAGTCTTAAAAGGTTGAGCAAATGATCCTGCCCTAACCTACTACGATATTTGCTTTTTATTTTATTCATTTTCGAGAACAACTGTTCATAAACATATGTAAAACCAAATACGATTGTATTTATAATAGCTTTGATATTTAAATAAATCCCAATCTTGTTCTTGATAATAGTTCAAGGCTGCTGAAGCTTACGAAGCAACTAAATCTATTAGAAGATGGTGAGTGTCTTTGCAGGCAAAATTAAAAGGATTGTGAAGACGACCGAGTTTCTCCTCGATTGTTTTCAAATATCAGAAATTGGACTGGAAGTTCCTTCAAAACTGTTGTGTATTTCTCTAATAGAGTGAAGTTTATGGTAAAAATGTATTACAAGGATAGAAAATATATGTCACCAAATTCCAATTGACCTTACCAGTATTAATCGTGTCATATCAACTACGTAATCACGTCTTTATCTTTCCCCTGTAAATCCAAATTTAGGATATCAAGATGATGGAACAGATCTGTCGAAAAAGCAAAGTCACACATCATTTTTCAACAGTTCTGGAAAGTGAGGGCTACAAGTTTTTACTTTCTCTACACGCAGTATATACATAGTGTATAGAGAAGGTATTGTAATGCACCCAAAATTTTGATACGGAGATTTCACCGAAAATACATGTATATGTTTCCAAATAATGCATTTTTGGAAAAAGGTCCGCGCGTGTGTGTATGCGTGTCTTTGGACTGCATAGCTCAAAAACGAAAAGACCGTTAAATACCAAACTAGGTATTTAAGTTTGATATCTTCCAAGGATGCGACACGAAGATTTTCAAGAAAATCCCCCTACTCCCAACTACCCTTTATATGGAACTTTTTTCAAAACTTTTGATGTTCTGAAAAATGGCTCTAACGATTTTGTTTAAAATGTCGTATATTATAGATATTTATCTGACAAATATAATGTATATCTTGAATTTTCTGGGAATAGCCTCTGAAGACTACTTCATTTTGGATGAATTTTACGGAATTCTGCATAACTACTAAACCGTAAGAAATGGACAAAAATTTACCACACAAAAAATATAGAGCACGTTAAAACACACACTTTATGTTATATACATTTTTTTTTCGTGGAGTTGATCGTTTTTGAGACATTCCTTGTTTTTGGTTTGAGCTTTGAAAAACTTACACTTTTCTCATGGGGAATTTGTCAACTCCTCTCATCTAGAAAATCATACTGCAGTCCTCCCCTCTTCCTTCTTCTCTTCTTCTATTTCTCTAAACGAGCTAAATAAGACGGCAAACAGCTGATACGAGATTTCATTTTTCCTCTCCCCTTCTCCTCTCTGCTTTCCAAAGTCATTCACTATCTAAACGAGATAAGCAAAACAGAAAACTGACAACCTAGAAAATATTCATCATACTTCTTTTTCGTCTTTTCTTCTTATTTTGATATTTTAATTCTCCAGGGAAGAACAGATATATAACCCCTTGTTGAAAAATCATGAAATTTAAGTTGTACAGAGGGAAGTAAAGGGAGAAGACACTGATAAGTGGTAGAGAGCTGATAATAAAGAAGGGAGAAAAAGGGACTTTGGGAGAGACAAATAAAAGTAATGATGAAAACAAGAATGGCGGGAGAGGAGAAAGAGGGAAGGAAAGAGGGAATGAGAATGGTAAACCAGAGAGAGAGAGGGAGGGAGAGAGAGGGAGAGAGAGAGTACTGGATCTGAACTGCAGGTTCTTCTAGTAGCTTATAGTAGCATACATATTCTAGAATATAAGTACGTATGCACTTATGTTCAAATTATCAAATCAGGAAGATTTATAAATAAAGAATTAAAATTAATGATCCGAATAGTTTTGAAAGCGTAGTTTGAATCCAAAAGCACAAGTGTCATCCAGATTTTACCCAGATCTTTCCAAAGGTTTCTAATTGTTTAACACAAGGCTACCCTGAAAATTCCAAATCCCTCAATCTTCAACCAATAATTTTGAAATTTTAGCAATAACTAAGCTAATCATCGCATATACAAATACAAAGTTTCATACTTCTATTATAAATAGTTCTGATATTATCAATTATGTTCTATAGTTCTTTATAAATATTGAAAATACTCCATGTGTCAAAATATGAAACATTTTACTCTGATATTTTTCTCTGACTACTATAAAACAATACAAAATTAACCACATTGAGATTTTTCAATTCATATTAAAAACTGAAAAACTTTTCTTGTGTTACTGTAAACGTTTTTAAATAATTTATTACTTTCAAAGTATAAAGACTAATTCAATAAAGGGGCATGTGAAGTTGTTTATCTATCTCTTCTTTATTAGCTCTTAAAATTTCTTTGAAATGGATAAAAAGTTCCAGCATATGGGACATTTTACACCCAGAAAAATGTAGAAAAAGTAATACGCCAGAAAACAGCTTACAATATGTCCATGAGATACAGTTATCATACAGGCTGCTAGGATAAAAATGCAAATATTTGTGTTGGTAGCTAAGAATGGTATAATGAACAATATCAAATTAATATTTGCTTCATTTGCGGACTTATCATTTTACTTATTAAGAGCAGTATGTTTTCACTTGGTTAGTACAACTAAGTAAACGGGCTTTGACAAGCTATGCGCGCTTTATTTTCCCTTAATTGCAAGATGGAAGGCGTAACCTTGAGTGGGCAGGCCTCGCTATAACGAATGTTCTATAAAAACTAATTTTAATACTTTCTGCAAGACCAATTACACCACACTACCTTGGCCAGTAGGTCACATATTAGAATGTGAAAACGTGGAAGGAAAACGCATAGTCTATACAGACAGGCATTGTTCACTTTGCGTCGCAGTTAAGAACATGTACAAAAAAAAAAAAAAAACAAAAAAAAAAAAAAAAGGTAGTAAAATACATGATTGGTTTGTGAGAAAACTGTTAGACGAAGAATAAAAAACAACACGTCGAAGTGGATACATATTAAGGTACGATTTATCAAAATATTGGTATCTATGCTCCTAATATCCTGTAAGTAAGTTGCAACCACTAGCTATAGTTTATTTATATGACTAAAAAGGGCTGAAATTCCGAAAAAGAACACAACATAAAAGAAAATATTCCGAAGCACTACAAAACAATAAAAACAAAAAAATGCTAATCTTCTAACTCACTGGTCAATATTTCGGTACAGTCATGCCTTAAGGGCAGAAAATAATTGGAAGCGTTGACTTATTAAGGTTAAAAAGTGGTATATATTTTCAGCATTTTTTTCAAGAGTCAAGCTGACCATATGTATATTAGTGTAGTGATCATCATCATCATCATCATCATCATCATCAGCATTTTGGCAAGGATTAGTTAGTTTTGTGTGTTCTGTCTTCAAAGCATCGATAGCTCTATTTGAGGAAATACTCTCATTACTCAAAGTGTGTGATATTTATACTGTTAATTTTTTCTTCAGAAGTTCTTTGTGTAGGTTAAAGCTGGTTAGACTGATTGATTGGTAGATTCCGAAAGAAGTTCCATACTCCAGCTACCATGAGCTTATTGTATCAGATCCCAGGAGAATGGGATGATATGATAATATCCGGCGGGCGGTCGAAACTGACTGCGGGGAAAGAGCCACAGTAGTAGGTTCATAACATAATCCAAACAGTTCTTCATCTCAACCTGGGAAGCACTAGAAACCCGCACTCTGTGCCTGGCTAAACTTGACGATCACAGCGCCATCTTACTCTTGAGAACTGTATTTCCACAGCACATTCACCACCACAGAGAGGCTCCAGCACCGCAGTTTCGCCGACACTTACAACCCTAAAAGAGACCGACTGGAATGAAAAATGGAAATGAAATGAAGGGACAGGGAAATTGAGGTAATTAAGCACCCTCCCCAACATTCGGCTGGTGACCCGGGAATACTCCAGGAAAACGCCATGGGTCAGAAAGGTCGGCCGTGGGAATCAAACCCATGACTGCACGAACGCCAGTTCCAGAAGAAACGTCTGAACCACCTGACTCGGTAAGCCTAGAGACAGTGACGGCAGTGACCTGAGGACGTGATGTCGGCCCTGGGAAACTTCTCTTGGATTTGCCATTAGGTCGGTACCTATTTTATACACTGGGATCCCTTGCCTAAGCAAAGAAGAGGATACACGCGTCAATACCATAAGGGGATGACCACCGTAGACCTCGTTGGGGCCGTCAGCTACCAGCTTCTGTATACTAAACTCTCGAGGTTAGTGGCATCTCATAATTGTGCCCAGGCGTACACAATCTATCACTGCCCTGTCGAGTCCAACCCAATCCAAACAGCTCCTTTTCAGCTTTATACGAAGAATGTAAATACATCTTACTTTATAAGATCTTAATGTAAATAAAATAAATATATTTAATTAGGTTATTATTATATTATGAGTGCACTTTTTACCTAAATCTGCTTATTTTAATAATAAACACACAAAATTCTAAATATATTCCAATGAATTTAAAATGTTCTCAATCCTTTAGTAACCCCAGAACACATTCAACCAGAATGATATTTTTTATTTGCTTACGCTATTTTCGGTCCGACGTACTTCAAGTAACGTCAGAACTTCTAAGGGTGTTCTGGGTTCGCAGCGCTCGCACCGGGGCAGCTGAAGAGGTCGCAACCTTCGCCTTAAGGTACCTCATTCAGTGCCGTAGGCGGGTTTGAGTCACGGTTTACCTTGCCAGAGCTTTAAGCAACTGAGCTAGCATTATATTACGCCAGCACGACACTAAATTCTCACACTCAATGTTATTTAATTGTTCTTTCACACATACCGTCTAGACTGTTGGAAAGAGCGAATCAGACGAAAAATCCAACACCACATCCGAGGGTTGAACTACGGATCTTCAACGTACGATGCTGTTATTCTCACCAACTGAGCTATCGTGGTGACATGTTTGTATCCTGTACACAGCGTTTTTGCTAAGTACAGAATTTTTGGTTTCTCTACACGTACTATGTACATAGTATATAGAGAAGGTATTGCACTCCACCAAAAAATTCGATACCGAGAATTCACCGGAAATATATGTTTTAGGGTCCCCTGTATCCAAAAAAAGTATTTTCAGAAAAAGTCCGTGTGTGTGTCCGTGTGTCCCTGTGTCTGTGAACACGATAACTCAAAAACGAAAAGTCGGTAAAATGCCAAACTTGGTATTGTTTAGTATCTTCCAGGGATGCACCACGAAGATTTTGAGAAAAATCCCCCACCCTAAACTACCGTTTACATGGATCTTTTTTCGAAAATTTTGATTTTCTAAAAAATGGCTCTAACGATTTTGATTAAAATATCGTGTATTAAAGATATTTACCTGACAAATAAAATTTATATTTTGAATTTTCTTGGAATAGCCTCTGAAGACTACTTTATTCTGAGTGAATTTTACGGAATTCTGCATAACTGCTAAACCGTAAGAGATAGACAAAAACTTCTCACACAAGTTAGAGCACACACACTTTATGTTGTATACATTTTTTTTTGTGGTCGTTTATGAGATATTCCTTGTTTTTGTTTTCAGCTTCGAAAAACTGAATGCGTCAACTCCTGCCCATACAAACAAAGGAACTTCAGTCACATAGCAACCAACTTTTGACTATCACTTTAACCTATGGTACTCCCTTATTTCTCTTCTACTTACACAGAAGCAAGTAATAAGACTATTTCTGCTAATTTTTTGTCCATTAGCATGAAATAAAGAGAAACATAAGCTTTTTAACAATAATTTGTTGCAGAGAAAGTCATGTGAATGTGTCACATTACAATGGCGTGCTAAAAATTATATCCCTAGATAAAATTTACAATATTCATAATTAGCTTCACATAATTTGCATGATGCCCTTGAAAGTCGGCATTTATAGCACGTGTTTACTTTATCACAGAAAAAGATTAGATTGCATAAAATGTTTCATGCCTACGAAGGAAAGCGTCAATTGCGCTACAAAGTTGGGTGAAGAAATGTCAACACGAAATGAATTTCCTGCTTGGAATACTTCTGTGAGCGCGCTTAGTAAAAATGGGTATGTAGACCTCGTGAATAAAATGAAATAAATACAACAATACGTAGGTTTTCTCACTTAAAGAATGCATTTGTTAAATTTGGATGCTTTTTATTCGGGACATTGGTTTTGGAAATACTGCAGTGTGTTCTCAATCCCGTCCACTTCTTCAACGTATACGTTGTAAACTTCTTTTATAGTGTTTAACGCCCGCTTCTACTACTATGGCACCGCAGGCGTTGACTCTGATGATAATTGGAATAAAGATGGAGCACCGGTGCAATGTGATGGCGGGAGAAACCGGAGAAAATCCGCCCCTGCATCTCTTCGTCCCCACAAATCTCACATGCTGTCGCTTGGAATCGAACCGTCTAGGTGAGAGGCGAGGGGTTTAACCACTCGGCCACGGCGTGGCCATAACGTCATAAACGCGCATGACATGACAGCAATGTGGGTTGTATGTTACAGTGGTTTAAGGGGATACAAAGTTTACAATATTCGAATAACAATTATGAATTTGTAAGTGTAGTGGTGTGCGTTCATCCAGATAGGTTGTGTTGATTCGTTAAAGGATTAACAAAAATCCTTTAATAGAATTCAGTTAATATGATATATTGAAGAGAGTGCAAATAGTTTGTTACTCGATGGAAATTTAAGTCGATTTTACAGTAAACTGAAACAGCGACATTGTTTTGACAAAACAAAACTTGTTTTATTTCCTTAATACAGCTAATACATGGTAGTTAGTCAATAATTAAACATTTGTGTTTGGCCTTTCCGTAATTCCACTCTGTTTGCATTTGAAATTCAAATTATTAAACAATACATTTCCACTGAGTGTATCAGAGTTCTCGATAAGTAGTTCTACATCCTTCTATTTCGGTTGATATTCCTTCCATACTTATGCAACAGTGAAGTCGCCGCTCTGTATCCTTATGTACCCGCCAAAACATCTTGGTGTTGCATTTATGCGTCTATGGAGAACGACCATGTTTCTTGGCCTGTTGTGATAGCTGTCACCATAAAAAGAAATCTACGGGTGTGAGATCCGGCGAACGAGGGGGCCACGAATACGGTCGGGGAGAAATGTCCTTGAGATTGACACTTGTGGGGTGTGTCAGGGGCTCGTCAGGTCGCTGACCAATCATAGTGTAAGAATGCATAACTGTCAGAGACATGATGTCATCGGCTTTGCAACACCTAAGGATTCAGTGGAAATTTATGCGCTCGTTCTCATGCATTATTGATCTGATTGTTTGATTTCATTCTGTGAAAAGTTCGGTTGTGCTATATAAAGTGATTCCGTAAGGATTTACATTTGCATGCAATCGTTACTACATTTTATATTTCGCGGACATTGCTCTTGTTCTCATCCTAGAACTACCGCGAGTGACACTGTGATTTGAAGATGTCTACACCGTGATAAACGAGTTAAAGTTACATTAGCCGAAGTAATAAAACTTTTACGCTCAGTGAAGTACAGGATCTAGTGTTTAAAGAAATATTTTAGATAACTAGTGAGAAGTGGAGGGAAAATAGTTCAACATAGGAGAAGTGTGATAGAAAATGCAGGAAAGAAGGCATTTTAGATGAAGCAGGGAAAATTGTGATTATAAACTTAAGTAATACAAGTAATTCCAGTGAAGATAGTAGAAGTTATTAGTGAAAAGGAACTGGAAGAAGATATGATGTGGGAGGGCAGCCGCTGCAGACGGACAGCTAGAAAATATAGCAACAGCGTATGGAGACAGCTACGTGTCAGCAAGATATCAATCACAGGGTAATTTCTCACCAATTATAATCCACCTCTGAGATAGGCAAGATGGAGAAAAAACCTGCAACAGTAAGGGTCGTATTCACCAGTGCCGGTAATTTCTGCCGTTAAACCCCGAATTCCAAATTTCGTTGCACACTTTATCCTTAATTTTACATACCGAAGTACTGAAAACAGTGTCGATTCATTATCAAAAACAAAAGAAAGAAGAAATAGCATATGAAGAGGTTAAGAAACTTATACGCGTTTTTACTTAGTTTCTGAAAGGTTTAAACAATTTAGTTAGTTTAAATTATAGCAAATGACCAGAAAATAAGGAAGATGTCCAACATGACGCCGTCACAAAAGGAATGAAAAGTAGAACATGGAGGCTGTAAAAATGAAAATAAATAAATAAATAAAGCAAAACAGAACGAATAAAACAAAATCAGATGCCATAATAACAGATTTGATAACAATGGCGAGAAAGAACTATAATTAATACTCAAGGGCATGGACCTGCAAGGGATACTGCAAACTTGAGAACTGCTTCGGACAATATTAATTAGATATTCCAGTCGCTTTAGTGCCATTTTGGTTATGTGAATTACCAGGGATTTCCTTATTTATCGGTCAAATATTCTTTGGTAAGATTTTAAACTGGGGTGATCTCAAATACGGAAGAAATTTTAATAGTCAATAGTTGAATTAGTTGTCTCAAGTTTTAGTGGCTAAAAACGCAGATAACTGGATTGCCGGCGTTGATGAATATGACCCCAAGTCATAATGTGCCGGGGCGTCATCCAGCTGAAGCGTTTGCAGCGCCAGAAGCACTATACCGGGTGGAAGGGAACTCACTACATTCCTTCTAATATGTGCGTCATAGAACCATCACAAACAAAACAGTCTAATAGCATGTTGTTCTTTGATCAGCCGATTTCGAAAAATTAAATGTTTTTTTTTTTTTTTTTTTTTTTTTTTTTTTGTAATTCCACAAGCATGTACGAAGATAATGGTTTGTAAGATGCGTAGAGTAACGTATTTCTGGCATTAGTTTTGGTAGAAATAATGGGACATCACACAGGGGTTTTAATAATTAATCACTTAAAAGGAATATTCTGAACTGCTTATTCAGACGTAAAGTAACTCGGCAACGTTGCCTTGTAGTTGGTCAGGGATCTGAATCAGCTTCTGCATGTAAACACATCGGTCGCTTGCAAACACGACACAGGGTGGGGGATAACGAGTAAAACTGGCATTCTGATCGGCCATCACTCGCACAGTAAAAACGGAAGGAATGCCTTCAACGTCCTAGTGAGGTGTATTTATGTACTGACCTGGTACAGCGTTGCTAACTTGTCTGTCTCTTGTTTTCGAAAAAAAACTAAATTATCTCCGTAGGAAACGGTCTGAAACAAAAACGTAAGATACAAAATGGTTCCAAATACCGAGATCCATCACCGGTGTAATGCATTGCAGAATCTTCCAATATTACAAAATATGAAGGGCACGTACTTTTCTAATTGTCTGACTATTATGGAATGTATAACGTGTTCCACCACTTGTGTACGTTAAAGCCACCGTGTGTACTGTAAGTATTAACCGGAAAAGCCAACAATGTGCACCTGTCTTAAATTATTTCTTCTTTATTAAACAGGTCAGAAGCGGCTGTGGACAAATCCGAAGCCTGGCTCATTGCTCTAGGAGCCATAAAGCTCTTTTTCATCGTTGCTTTGGTTTGCGTGGCTGCTAAAAATGTAAAGAAATGTAAGTATTATTTAAACGTACTGGGCCTTTTGGGTTTGATCTTATTATAGGCTCGTAATGCTATTTCACAAGCTACCTAAAATAATAATAATAATAATAATAAAAGATGATCAATAAAACCAAATGAGGTTAAAATAGGTATAAAAGGCTGCTAAAACGAAGCACTCAGTTTAAAAGACAAAAGCGATACATTTTAAAAAGGTAAAACAGCAATGCGGCCTCCAAAGGTATAAAAACAACCTAAACGCGCAGTGCAAAAGTTACATTTGCTAAAAAGTTGAAGACCCTATCTAGCGCTCGGTCATCGTCCGCCAAAACCTCTGCTAGACTTGCCGGCAGTTGCAGGGATGTTCGAATGTGTACAAGTTTTTTATTTATACACAGGAGTCTATGCATTCATTAACCCACAGGAGTCACAGTCAGGGTCAAACAAGAATTAGGTGTAATAATGTAGCCCAGCAAGTCTTTGGGGACACGTGCGAGGCAATAATGTGTTGACTTCTACTATTCCTTAGCTAGTAAAAACATCTGATGTGGTCCATTCACATGACTTTCTCTACATCCCTGTAACATATTATTGTTAATAAGCTTATTCTTCTATTTACTTCACTCTAATCGAGAAAAAATAGTGTTATTACTTGCTTCCTTGTAAGTAGAAGCGAAATAAAGGAGTACCATAGGTTAAAGTGATAGTCCAAAGCTGGTTGCTATGTAACTGAAGTTCCTTTGTTTGTATGGACAGGAGTTGACAAATTCCTGTATGAGAAAAGTATAAGTTTTTCAAAACTGAAATCAAAAACAAGAATACCTCAAATGCGATCAACTCTACGAAAAAATGTATATGACATAAATTTTGTGTTTTATCCTGATCTACATTTTTTGTGTAGTAAGCTTTTGTATATCTCTTACGGTTTGCCAGTTATGCAAAATTCAGTAAAATGCATCCAGAATAAAGTAGTCTTCAGATGCTATCCCCAGAAAATTCAAGATATACATGTTATTTGTCAGGTAAATATATTTAATATACGATATTTTAATCAAAATCATTAGAGCCATTTCTGAGAAAATCAAAATTTTCGAAAATTTTTCCACGTAAAGGGCAGTTTGGGGTGGGGGAATTTTCTTGAAAATCTTTGTCGCATCCTTGGAAGATACTGAACTTAAAAACGAAGTTTGGTATTTAACGGGCTTTTCGTTTTTGAGCTATACTGTCCACAGACATAAATCGTGTTTTTTATTGAGCTCTACACTTTTTGTTACGTAAGTTTTTGTCTATCTCTTACGGTTTACCAGTTATGCAAAATTGCGCAAAATTCTTCCAAAATAAAGTGGTCTTTAGAAGCTATTCCCAGAAACTTCAAGAAATACATTTCGTTTGTCATAAAATATCTTGAACATACGATATTTTAATCAAAATCTTTAGAGCCATTTTTGAGAAAATCAAAATATTTGAAAAAAAGTTCCATGTAAAGCGTAGTTGGGGGTGGGGGGTAAAATCTTCGTGTCGCATCCTTGGAAGATACTTAAGATAAGTAATAAGTTTGGTAAAGGCCTTTTTGTCTGAAGAGATCTTCCCAGAATAGTGAAAATATACATTTTATTTGTCATATAAATATCTTTAATACGGTATTTTAATCAAAATCGTTAGAACCGTTCTTGAGAAAATAAAGAATTCGAAAAATGTCCCATATAAAGGGTAGTTGCGGATGGGTTTTTTTCCCTGAAAATCTTCGTGCTGCAAACTTGGAAAACGTTGAACGACATACCAATTTGTTATTTAACGGACTTTTTCGATTTTGAGTTACACTGTTCATATACACACACAAACCTTTTAAAAAAAAATGTTTATTCAGAGGACCTCAAAACATATTTCCGGCGAAATCTTCATTTCGAATTTTGGGTGGAATGCAAAACCTTCTCTACCTATGTGCATATTGCGTTGTAGAGAAAGTAAACAGCTGTACTTCCTGCATTTGAAACTGCTTTTAACTTTGTGTTTTGTTATATTGTAAATAAAAGTTCATTTATATCAGCAATATAGTATTCTTGGCTTTAATGTTTCTTTCAGATGCAGCGCAGGAGGCACAAAATCCTGTGGTATTAGCTGTAGTGAGAATCGAACCTACAGTGACTGGACCTGATAGTAAGAAACAAGAGCATCAATGTTCAAGGCACATCCTTGGAAGACTCTTAACTTTAATAACAAGATTTGGGATTAGATATTTCATGTTTGAGTTATGCTGCTTACTTTCCCTCTCTCTCACTCACACACTTACACGCCCATTAATTCGGAAAAATCCTCTTTTTAAGAACATTAATTAGACGTGTATTAATTGATTACACACATGGACCTTTTTCTAAAAATTACAAATCCAGGAGTCTCAAAATCTATATTATCGGTGAAATTTAGGTATAGAAAATTTAGGTGGAATGCAGCACTTCCTCTCCTTATTACAGATAAATACTAAAGAAGTTAATAATACAACAATAACAGTTCAACGTAGAATGATCAAATTCTGTGTTACGTTTATGGTGTTTTCTCATGGATAGATCAACATTTAGGTGCTGATTCCTTTTAATGAATAAGAGTTGCAGATTTAAGCATTTTTATGCTCGACCATGTCTAAATGTAGCAATTATAGTCTGGTATCTGTGCTTTTGTGGACCTCAAAAATTACACTTTTCCACCAATCAGAAGACCCACATGTAACAATGCTCTCGCGTCTGCACACATCTCGTAACGCTACTGGGCATCAACCTTTGAAAGCGCAAATATCGATTATTCTCGAAGAAGAACTAGCGCGAGTTTAGAAAAATCTGATGTGTACCATTCACATGACTTTCTCTATATCCCTGCAACAAATTATTCTTAAAAAGCTTATACTTTTATTAACTTCATGCTAATCAGCAAAACATTAGCAGAAATAGCCATATTACTTGCTTCCTTGTAAGTAGAGGTGAAATAAGGGAGTACCATAGGTTAAAGTGATAATCAAAAGCTGGTTGCTATGTCACTGAAGTTCCTTTGTTTGTATGGACAACAGTTGACAAATTCCTGTATGAGAAATGTATACGTATTTCATAGCAGAAACAAAAAATAAGGAATGTTACAAAAACGACGAACTCCACGAAAAAAATGTATACAACATAAATTGTGTGTTTTAACGTGTTCTACATTTTTTGTGCAGTAAGTTTTTGTCCCTCTCTTACGGTTTAGCAGTTATTCAAAATTTAGTAAAATTCATCCAGAATAAACTACTCTTCAGAGGCTATTCCCAGAAAATTCAAGATATACATTTTATTTGCCAGGTAAATATCTTTAATATATGAAATTTTAATCAAAATCGTTAGAACCATTTTTGAGAAAATCAAAATTTTCGAGAAAAGTTCCATGTAAAGGATAGTTTGGGGTGGGGGGATTTTTCTCAAAATCTTCGTGTCGCATCCCTGGAAGATACTAAACTTAAATACCACGTTTGGTATTTTACCTACTTTTCGTTTTTGAGTTATCGTGTTCACAGACACACGGACACACGGACACACACACACACACACACACACACACACACACACACACACATGGACCTTTTTCCGAAAATGCTTTTTTTAGATAAAGGGGACCCTAAAACATATTTCCGGTGAAATCTCGGTATCGAATTTTTTGGTGGAGTGCAATACATCCTCTATACACTATGTACATAGTGCCTATAGAGAAAGTAAAAAGTATAAGAATGGCAGACACGAATGACCGTGAAATGCATTTTACATCTCCAAATTTCTGCAAAGGTACACAATGTGACTAATAACTTTTTGCCACAAAAATCAAGAAATATCTACGAAAAAATTCATGCACAGTTCATGGATTGTAGAAAATCAAAACACATAACAACCGCGTTTTCATATAGCATAGAATATTAAAAATAATTTATGAATATTTTAAACTCACATGGTTGAGCATAAATAGGCATGTGCAATTTAACTATAATGGCAATTAAGGTTCTCGTATGGAAATTATGAAACTGGCATCTTAATTATTACCATTATACTTTCGTTGCATAATGTACTATTATACATGCACTGATAGTAATTTGTTTTTCAGATACTTCACCAATCTACGACGATACTGCGAAACAGAAGACTTTGGGAACTAATATCAACTTTGGTGTATCGTCTCAATGGTGCACCCTGTCTGGAGAACTATTTGAAAACAGAAAGTGTTACCAACATCTTGGACAAAAAATTTTACATATATGATTTTTAAAAAAAAGTTCGTATCGTTTGATTATTTCCTTGTGTTTTGTGCTTAACATCTTGATGGCTCGTGAGGTTATGAATTGAGGATATTGCAGTGGAGTTAATTCTATAAGAATGTTGCTTTAAAACTGCAATTATTGCAATTATTAAGTGCATCACAAAAATAACAACATTTTTAGCATAGTTACGTCTTTCTTTGGTTCTGCGTGCATTATAATAATAAAAAGGTAGGGATGTGTATTAGTAATTTCCTCAAGAAGTGCCTCAAACATGCTTAGAATCTACATTTGTACGAAAGTCGTACCTCATAATTACTTTTTCAACTCGCACTATGTACATAGTATATAGTGAAGGATTGTATTCCACCCAAAAATTCTATACTCAGATTTCTCCGGAAATACCCCCAAAATAAAACAAAAGCATTTTTAGAAAAAGTTCAGAGTATGTATCTGTGTGAATATGTGTGCGTGTATGTCTGTGGACAGCATAGCTCAAAAACGAAAAGACCGTTAAATACCAAATTTGGTATTTAAGTTTAGTATGTTCCAAGCATGTGACACGAAGATTTTCAAGAAAATTCCCCCATCCTAAACTATCCTTTAACATGGAAAAAATTTCAAAATTTTGATTTTCTTAAAAATTGCTCCAACGATTTTGATTAAAATTTTGTATATTAAAGATATTTACATGATAAATAAAAGCCATGTTTTGAATTTTCTTGTTTCTTCTTGAATAGCCTCTAAAGTCCTTTTTATTCTGGATGACTTTTACATAATTGTTAAACCGTATGAGATAGACAAAAACTTACGACACAAAAAATATATATCTTATTAACATTTTTTTGTAGAGCTAACCGTTTTCTAGATACTTCGAGTTATTGGTTTCAGTTTTAAGACATTTAAACTTTTCGCAAATAGGAGACTTTTTTCTTTTCGCTTCTCTTTTGTTACTCCTAGGAAGCAAAGAAAACCAAATTTCAATTGCTTCACTTAGCGACCGGCTTTTAAAAGATCTGAGTATCGCTTTAACCGAGCGTATTCCCCTATTTCCCTTCAACTTACAAAGAAGCAAATATGTAATAAGACCAGTTCTGGCAATGTTTATCTTGGTTAGCATTATGCATATAAAAAATATTCTTTTGTAACAAAAGTTGTTTGTGAAACAGCTAGAAAAAGTTATGTGAATAGAACGCATCGGATTTTTGTAGGTGAGGATTTTATTCTTTATTCTTACAATTGCAAACGCACGGGTGCAATTAATGCGTAGACATTTCTTAAATCTGGAAACAAGATCTTTGCCTTTGATATGTTACATTAAAAGAACCTATGAGTCCCAGCGTATGTTCCCAGTTATTTCCTGTTGAACAGCGTTTTCGTAAACATGCTCGTACGCACAGCGGTTAGCTAACATTAAGGGATTCCTTGTATGATGAAACCCCGCCTTTAGGATGTAAGAAAGGAGCTTCACTAATACTTGGTTTTAGAAGAAATTTAACGTTAGAGATCTTGAGGATGGAGGTAAGGAACTAATAAAGACAACAGAGGTGAGAATAGCATCGTAATTCTATCAAAGGATTGTAAATAAAAATTTTTTTTTCAGTGAGATAAGTTTATTTTGATGTCTTTAATTCGTAAAGACAAATGAAACATTTGCACATTTAACCAAATGTTCTTGTTATAGTTGTTGAGAGTTTACTATTAGAATAATTACAAAATCATTAGGATGCAAGATATCATGGTTAGGGCAAAATAAAGTATTTTTCAGAACATGGATTTTAAAGTTTGGGATTAGGAGGTGTGTGGCTGGAAACCCAACCCTCGCTGTTGCCAAATCTTTCACTTAGGGTCCCTTAACTGAGACGTGATTCTCGGCTTGTAAGCAGAATCTACAGAGTCTCCAGGAAAACAGATTTTACTACATTGTCTCTCACCCCTAGTACAAGTCGTCTTTTGTTTGCTAATGTTTATTTCCCAGGGATAGGGGGAGCGGCTCCGTTTGATAAGCAGTTTTTTGAATCGGTAACTGCTCTTTGACCCTTTACCTGAAAGCTAGAATATGTTTGCTGCCAACGAACAAGGAAAAACCCGTTATTTTTTTCCATTACATATGTTTTCCAAGAACGTCCTCTGAGGTGTGAGTATGTGTGCATCACACATTAGTGCTTTATGCGCTGCCTAATCTCAAAATGATATAATTTTCAATATTACATGAAAACATTCTAAAAGAATTTCAAGGCTGTGGCGTCAAATTTCAGACTAAAAGTATAATCTAAAAGACTTATATTCGTTCGGTGTCGTTTCAAAAGTTTAAATCTCCTATAATAATTTGTGAACACCTCGTACTTGGCACAGAGAACGTAAACAAGGGTCTACATTAATAATGATTTTGTTTAGTATAAATGAAACACTAACTTTTAAGTCATTACACTACACATTTTAAAAGAAATACAAATTATCAAAATACTGTGCCACATTTTAAAAGACATTATTACATCTGAACTTAGCTAGAGCAGCACTACAATCATACAATTACACAAATGTATAATATACATAGACACACAAAATAAGATTATTTAATATTCTTGCAGTTACTTTCTTTTCCCTTTCCCAGTAAATAAATAATACATTTTGTCTCTATTCGCTTTCTGTTACGCAGGAGAACAGTTGATTTCATTTTTCACGTTTAAAGATGAACTCACTTGCGATGTAAAGCCGAATTTGGAGACAAGAAGGTTCTGCTATACGTCCTCACACTATCACTGCCTCTCTGGGAAGACCTGGAAAAACATTAAATTAACAAATGAGTATAGTAATGGTGATCATGAAAATGGTTTAGGGCTCCGTTAATTCCAGCCCATTACAGTGCCACAAATGCGGCATAAATTCTATTGTACAGTTTCGTTTATTTTAATCACATCAACTTGAATTTGTAACACCTTATATTTGATTGAGAAACAAGGGATATTAATTTTTACTTTCTCTAGCCGTATGTACAATATACATAGAGGATAGAGAAGGTATTGTATTCTACCAACAAATTCGATGTCGAAATGTTACCAGAAACATATGTTTTGAGGTGCGCTGAGTCAGAAAAAAGCATTCTTAGAAAAAGGGTCTATATGTGTGTGTGCGTGTTTGTGTGTGGACCGCATAGCTCAAAAACTAATTCACCATTAAAAACCAATCTTGGAATTTAAGTTCAGTGTTTTCCAAGGATGCGACACGAAGATTTTCAAGAAAATTCCCCCTCCTAAAACTACTCTTACATGGAAAAATGATTCAAAATGTTGTTTTTCTCAAAAAATTGCTCTAACAATTTTGATTAAAATATGGTAAATTAAAATATTTACATGGCAAATAAAATTTTTATCTTGAATTTTCTGGGAATAGCTTGGGAAAACCTTACTCTTGATGAATTTTGCGGAATTTGCACAACTTGTAAACCGTAAAACCGTAAGAGACAGACATAAGTTTGCTACATAAAAATGAAAAGCTCGTTAAAACACACAGTTTTTTTTTTTTTTTTTTTTCGTGGAGTTGGCTTTTTTTTTTTCTTTTTTTTTCAAATAGATATTCCTTGTTATTGATTTCAGTTTTAAAAATACTTGTTACTTTTCTCATCATACGGGAATTTGTGAGCTCCTGGCCATACAAACAAAGAAATTTCAATCACATAGGAACCAGTAATTGACTATCGTTTTAGCCTATGTTACTCCCTTATTTCCCTTCTTGTACTTACAAGGAAGCACGCAATAAGTCTATTTCTGTTAATGTTTATCTCGATGTGTATGAAGTAGTTAGAAGAATAAACTTTTTAACAATAATTTGTAACAGAGATGTCTTATACTGATCATTATTGTTGTATAAAATTATTACTTTTCGCACTGTCCAAAACTCTCGAGTTTTCAAAATGTAATAATTTATTTCTCAAAGTTGCAGCATCATTTCGAACAAGTATATGCCCATTTTGTTTTTGTTTAATATACATAAAAATTACACTTGGGTTACACAAATTTTAAAACAAATTTGTAACACATTGCATCATGTGGAGCATTTTGAATGTGGAAAACTGCTAGAAAAAAATATAGGAGTTGTGTTCCATTTACTTGACTTTCTCTACCTATTCTGCAAAAAAAAAAAAAAAAAAACTTTTGTTAAAAATATCATTCTTTTATCTAATCATGCTGCTCGAAATAAACATAGCAGAAATATTCTTATTTGCTTCCTTTAAGTAGAGGGAACTACGGGAAACTTAGGTTAAAGCGATAGTAAAATGTTTTTAAAGTTATCGTTTCGCCATTGTCATTGAAATTTAATTCTCTTTGCATAATCAGAAGTATATCAAAAGAAACACGGAAGACACTGAAATATTAACAAGGAATATCCCAGAAGCAGTTAACTCCACGGCAAAATGTATAAGACTAAAATTGTTTATTTTGACATGTACATCTTTTGTGCAGTATTTTTGTCTATCTTTTATGGTTTACCAGTTATAGAGTAAAGAGGACTCCAGAGACTATTCCCAACAAACTCAAGATGTACATTTTATTTGCCATGTAAATATCTTTAATATAGGATTTTAATCAAAATCGTTAGAGCCATTTTTGAGAAAATCAAAAAATTTCGAAAAATCTTCCATGTAAATAGTAGTTTGGATTGGGGGTATTCCTAAAAATCTTTGAAACTTTGAAGGACACTAAACTTAAATATCAAGTTTGTTATTTAACCGACGTTTCGTTTTTTAGTTATGCTGCACACACACACACACACACACACACACACACACAAACACAGAGTCGCCCTCCGCGGTGTAATGGTTACCATGTTAACTTCATATACCCAAGTACGCGGTTCAAATCCGGTGGAGGACGATGGATTTTTTCGGGCGTAAAAATCCTTATCATGCTTCCTTCGGAAGGGAAGTAAAGCTGTTGGTCCCGTGTCGTAGATTTACGGCACGTAAAAGAACCTCAAGTCTGACAGGGAGGTCCCTGAGCAAAATTAAGCGATCTTTCACGCCCAATTTAGAATGGGACGCTGAGAACCTCAGTAGAGCGTCCATAAATAACATGTCATTTTTATTTACAAACGGGGCCTTTATATATTATTTAAAAAAATACTTTTATTATTATTATTATTATTATTATTATTTTGACTCGGGGTCCTCAAAGGATATAGCTCGGTGAAAAATCGAGGGTGGAATACAATACCTTCTCTACCTATTATGTACTTAACATAGTACGTGTAGAGAAAGCAATTAAGAGACATCGTCTTGCAAACCCAACATTATGTATGGAAAGTCAAATACAAAATAGTTATTAACTAAGTAAGAGAGTTCAACCGAGAGTACGGCAAATTTAACGTAGCGAGATTTATCGCGACGTAATGTGAAAATCTAACATACTGTGTTAAATGGGCTGACAACCTGACTTAATCTAATGCGACATAACGTAATCTATCGACACAAGCAGTTGGGCAGCCGGATGGTGTATTAGACGAATGTTGGGTTTGCAGGATAGCGGGTGAAAATGAGGTTGGGGAGTGTTATTTTTTATTTATTTATTTTTGGGATTAAAATTTTGATGTCCAAGCAACTTTTAGAAGGATTGTATAGGAGCTTAACCGTAGCAGCTGTTTGAGATGTTCCTTGGTTACCAGAGATGCCCGCAAGCCATGCGGAAATATTGTGACGACGTGCGCAAATGCACGCGCCGGCCGCTCCTCTACCTATTACCGTGAATAGTTGTTGCATGTGTGTGCGAAGAATGCTTACGTAACCACAATATTGTTGGAGAGGTGAACATGAGTACGAACGGTCACTTCACATAACCCTCATATATTGCCACATTAGTTAAAGAAAAAAGATCTTGTAAGTGGGATATATAAAAGAGAGCAGCCAGGCTTCCACAATTGAAAGACCACATCGCAATATACGAATAACTCCTAGAAATAGAGAGGGGGAAAATTAAAAAGAGTGGGTGCCTACCAGTCGGAACAAATGAATCGCCCACGAGAACTTCGCTAACGAAAATAATTGACGTGGTTGAAGAGGGCACACTCCTAAAACTGCCTTGGGTAAGACATCCATCCATCCATCCATCCATCCATCCATCCATCCCGGAGGTGGTCAGTGTAAACGACTCCAAAGAGTGCAGTTTGATTAGAGAGAGAGAGAGAGAGCCGAAACAGTCGACAGCTGAGTGTACGAGGTCGAAGCAATGAGAAATAAAAATTGTTCTCAGCAACTGAAATAGATAGTTCTGTTAAAATATTTTCATTTCTGTTTCGGTGTTAATTAATGAAGTAGTAGCATTAAGTAATACAAATCTAATTTTCTACATTTACTTGTAATGCTTCGGAAATGGTTTCAAAAAAAGAGTCATAAAAAGTGTGTTTTAATAGGTCTACACGTTTGTACAGTAAGTTGTTTTTTTTTTCCCATCTCTTACGGTTTACTAATTATACCAAAATCATCTAAAAAAAGTAGGATTTTCCAGGAAATTAAAGATACGCATTGCAATTGTCATGAAAATTGTTTATGGTATTTCAACAAACGTCACTACAGCGGTTTTTTTTTTTTTTTTAGAAAAAAAAACATAGTTTGGAGTGTGGATTTTCTTGAAAATCTTTGTTTCGCAAACATCTTGGAAGATGCTAAATTTAAACGCTGAAATGGTAAAGAGTAGACGAGGGGGATGTCTCGCGCATGCAATCGGAAATGGTTGACAAAAAAAAAAAAAAAAAAGTATAAAAAGTGTGTTGTGGAAAATAACCCCCCCCCCGGAGACAGGGATGAAATCAGGGGGCCACAGGAGCTCACAGGTCGTAGAGACGCGCATTTCCTAGTCCGATGAACCATGCCACGGCTGGAGTCACCAGAAAGGGTGAGCAAACGATCCGACAACCTGGCAGTCATCTAGTGCATATGCCGACTAGTTTTTTTCCCCATTTATTCATGCATTTCGCCATCTGTCCGCACCGCCTTATACTAGGAACCTAGAAGCACTCCTGCAATATGATCAGTCCGGGAAATCATCGACATCGAATCTTTGAGCGGAATACAATACTTTCCCCACTATACTATATGTATAGAACGTTAATAAAAATAGTGTATGTTGCATTCACATGATTTTCTCTACCTGTTCTGCAAATTGCTATTCTTCCAAACATTATACCTACTTCTGCCTACATCATACTACGAGATAAACATTAACAAAACTGGCCTTATTACTGAGTTCCTTATAAGCAGAAGGGAAATACGGAAATACACCAGTGATAGTCAAATCTTTTAAGCGCCAGTCGATATGTGAACAGTTGAAGTTCGGTTCGCTTTGCATTTCCTAAAAACCAAAAGAGCGACGAAACGAAATGTGGCACACTTTGTGAATATGTAGTTTAAAATTTAAAACAACAACAAGGAATGTTTCGAAAACGGTCAACTCTATAAGATATAAATTATGTGTTATAACGAGATTTATATGTTTTGTGTAGTAAGTTTGGTATAATTTAACCGTTATGCAAAATTCTGCAAAACTCATCCAAAATATACATTTTACTTGTGATGTAAATATACATGGTTCTTTAATCAAAATCGTTATGAGCCATTTTTGAGAAAAACAAAGTTTTCAAAAATTTGTCCACATAAAGCATAGTTTGAGGTGGGAGATTTTCTTGAAAATATTAGTGTCGCATTCTTGGAAAATACCAAACTTAAATACCAAGCTTGGTAGTTTTCCGCTCTTTAGTTGTTGAGCTATGCTGGCCATAAATAGACATACCTTTTTCTAATTTTTTTTTGCACGCAGGGACCTCAAAACACATATTTCCGGCTGAATGCCGGTATAGAATTTTTTGGAGGAATACAATACTTTCTCTATATACTACGTACATAGTACGTGTAGAGAAAGAAAACAATGTTACGAAGTTAAGTTCACCGTAGTCTCGCTTTATATAGAAATTAACACATGCGAACACGGGACTTAATTAAGCGAGCTTAGTTAATCGTCGACCCTGTTACTAGTGAATGGAATAGTGGTGACTATGACTAATTAAGACCCTTTCTGTGCAATTGTTACCATTATCGCAAAGCTGTCATTCGCCTTCCGTGGTGTAATGGTTACCATGCTAGCTTCATATACCCAAGGTCGCGGGTTCAAAATTAAGCTGTCTTCACGCCCAGTATAGAATGGAACGCCGAGAGCCACAGCAATTAAAGAGCGTCAATAATTAAAACGCCATTTAATGAAAGGATACGACAAGATACAGCCGAGGGGACTCGGCATGAACCTGAGGTTATTGTACAATCAAAGACATTATGACTCCGTCGATGTCTTTCACCTGTTTACTATGCTTCGAAAAACGTTTTGGAATGGACACGTTACGCAAGGAAAGGGGATGGACATGTTACGTAACTTGCGACAATTGAAGTTCTGAGTTGCAAACTGGTAATCCCTAAACTGGTTAATAATCTACCCCTCTCACCGGGTAATACAAAATTAGATTAATATTTTCTCTGTGCTACATACTCAGGCTCTAACGCTATGGTAATTCGCGCACGTGGTGGAGAAAATTAAGGTACTATTTTTATACAAGTCAACCTGCTCAGACGGAGCATCGAGCGGGATTGAGGGAAGAAGGGATGGATTGCCCAAGCATTTTCTTTTTCGCGCAGCATGTTGTATCAGAATGATATCAATGACAATCGTGGAAAACTCCGAGTCCCCATCAAACGTTCACATTTTCAGCAAAATCACAGCGCCAGACGTATTTTTAATGCCTTTGAATATAAATACGCTCCACGAGGGGGAGTCCCCGCGAGGGAGGGGTAAGGTGAGAGGATATACCGAGAGGCCAGAACCAGTAACGAAGGACGGTAATGACACGGTCCCTACAATTTCCAGATTGAAGCACCCCGACAGTCGGACTAGCAGACCGTGGCTCCCGCCCCCCGTAGGGTCCAACGCCAGGAGGGATCCTTATCCCGGCAACCAGCGAAGCCGAGGGACGGAGGTGGCCTCTTTGCGCATCCTTGTTCCTTTCCACGCCGCACCGAGCACCATCTCCGACAATTTTAACCCTGAAAGAAACAAACGGGCTGAAAGATGAGTGAAATGCTATTGGAAACGATATGGAGGAAATTCGAGGAATTAAGGAAACTTAACCAGCATTCATCTGGTGACCTGGGGAACCCCCCCCCCAAACCAGTAATCAGGTAGAACGTCCACGGGAAGTGAACCCATGGCCTCCCGTATACAGGTCACAGACATTACCGCGGTCCCACTTGCTTGGTTGGCATGGGATAAGTAAAACCACTTCTGTACATTTATTTATCGCCATTGAAACGAAACTATCCTACGAATAGTGGGCGGAATTCTTTATAAATTGCTGTATCAAATGACTGTTACCTTACAGAAGAGGCGCCGCTGCTGCTACCTCCTGGCATGGAATGCAGAGGCTCCTGGGGAAGCCGAGCCTTTATCACATTCTCAGGGGTCGATAGATCAAACCCACGCTCCCTCATGCGGGTGGACATTGGCAGCTCGCGTCTCGAGAACTTGATGTCTTCCACTGGATGCAGCATGAGAGCAAGATGTGGTGCACACTGTTCCACAAATGGTCTCATCTTCTCCTGAATTTTCTCCTGCTCTGCTCGCTTCACGTTCAGACCCTCTACACTGCCCCTCACAGGCACCGAGGGGCCGAATGGTAAAGGTTCAGGATCCAGGATACTCCCATCCGAGGAGAAGGTCAGCGAGGAGCACCTGGACAACACATCTTCACTTTCAGCACGTGAAATATTTACATAATTTGTAGGAAGTATAACAGGATGTGAAAATTAAATAGAACCATTATAGGTAACTTTATTTAAGAAGTAAAAGCTGAAGCTTTCTTGACGACGTGTTTACGGGCTTCTAGCCAGATAAGTTTATGGTTTGACACCAACGTTTCGAAGGTGTTCATCATTTTCGTTTTCAGGGTAAACTGATAACTTGAAAGTCCAGATTCGGGCACTATAAATACACATCTTCATCTTCAGGGTAAACTGATAACTTGAAAGTTCAGATACGAGCAGTATAAATACACCATGTTCGTTTTCAGGGTAAACTGATAACTTGAAAGTCCAGATTCGGGCACTATAAATACATCATCTTCGTCTTCAGGGTAAACTAATAACTTTTAACTCCAGATTTGGGCACTATAAATACATCATCTTCGAAAAGTTGGAGTCAAGCCATGAACTTACCTGGCTAGAAGCTCGAGAACACTTTAGAGATTATAGAAGAATTCTGCATCAAAAGTAAAATCTGGGAAAACCCTCTCAAATGAGATTAACATTACAAAAGGTTTGAGACAAGGTTATAATATGTTTTCTATATTATTTAAGATACCTTTAAAGTATTATTTAAGATGCAATTAAAACTCTATATGTTTTCAGCGAGTAAAAGTAAATGTAATATCACAAGATTATGAAGAATCACAATACACGTAAAAAATAATTGATGAATTTGATGTATGAGAATTAAGAAAACATAAAAAATCTGAAGAGTTCCGTTTACGCGACTTTCTCTCCTGTTTTACAAACAAAAGTTTCTTACAAAATATTATTCTATTATCTACGTCATGTAATCGGGATAAACATTAACAGAAATGGTCTTACGGGAACTTGTCAACTCCTGACCACGCAAAGAATCGGATTTCAGTCCCATAGCAACCACAGTTTAAAACATTTGACAATCAGTATAGCCTAGTGTATTGCTTATTTCCCTTCTACTTACAAGGAACTAAATAATAATACTGTTTCTACTAATGGTTTAGCATGAAATAAATAGAAGAATAAGCTTATTAACAATAATTTGTTACAGAGATGTAGGGAAAGTCATGTGAATGGAACACATCAGATTTTTTCATACGGGAATTTTCCAACTCCTGGCCTTACAGGCATAGGAATTTAAATCACATAGCAACCAGCTTTTAAAAGATTCGACTATCGCTTTAGCCTGTGGTACTCCCTTATTTCCCTTCGACTTACAAGGAAGCAAGTAATAAGACAATTTCTACTAATTTTATCTCGATTAGCATGAAGAAGGTAGAAGAACAAGCTTTTTAACATTACGATTATCACAGACATGAAGAGAAAGTTATGTGAACCGAACACATCAGATTTATTTTTGTATTTTATGGTATTTTTATTTGCTACACACAGTGGTTGCTTGGCATTATGTAGCCTATACTCATTCCTCTTCCACTGAATGTTTAAAAAAGCACTATTTTTTCGTTGGACATTCCGTTAGCTTGGACATCTTTAATTGAACTATAGGTTTCCAGGTTAGCAAAGTACTGTATTTACATAATTAATTATATTCTGGAATTCTCTTAGGCTACGGTGTTATTTTCTGTTTACAAAGCAGGGCTGCGCTTTACCTGGAGTCGCCGTCGTCTGGTGTGATCTGACCACGTTCATCTGCTCTTGTCCATGGTGATGGTATACATGCTCGTTGTTCGCGGGAAGGTGGTGGCACAGGCGGTCCAGGGTTGTCATCTTCTCTGGGCGTGACTTGGAGACGCAGTTGAGCAAGATGATTGCAGCACGCCACCAAAAACTGTCCGCGCATCCATGACTGCAACAAAAGTAGTCGTACTTATCCTTTAATATGATACATACATAGAAACAAATCCTTTTAAAATGGAGCGTTAGTTCTCTGCATTCCAAATGCTAATTTTATGAGCGAAGTGTTCACATGTAAACGAGTTTTCTTTGACTAATGCAACCATAGTATGTAATAAGTGCTAAGTTATATGTACTGGTTAACGAGCCAGGTGACTCAGGCGATTCGTCTGGTAATGACATTCGGGAGGTCGTGGGATTGGTTCCCTGAGGCGATCTCTCTGACCCATGTTTTTTGTTCGGGGCTTTTCCCGGTTCACTAGGCGAATGTTGGGGAGATTTTTTCATTCCCCCGAACTTCCTGCCTCATTTTCTCTCAACAACCAGTCCGTTTCAAGGTTGCAAGTGCCGGCGTCGACTGCGCTTTGGAAACTCAGCTCTCGGCAGCGGAATGGTTTTGGGGGGACGTCGGTAGACTCTGAGGCGCAGGCTACTATCGTCGAGATGGAGAAGTGCTGGGGAACTGTTAGGGACCCTCCACTGTGGCTCACTCCCCGCGGTCTGGTTCCGGCTGCTCGTAGTAATTGCTCTCATCTCATCCTATCCTCCCGGTATCTGACGTACAAAAAACCAATCGATGGCTGAGGTGTGGAATCCACTATCACCACCACTACTACTACTACTACTATTATGTCTACTACTATGACTACTACTACTACGACTTCTACTATTCTACTATTACTACTGCTACTGCTACTACTAATAAAGTAAAAGTAGTAAATAGTAAAGTAAAGATAAACATTACTAGATTTCTTTGTAAGTAGAAGGGAAATAAGGGAATTCACTAAGCTAAAGTCATAGTCAGATCTTTTAAAAGCCGGATGCTAAATGAAGCAATTGAAATTCGGTCCTCTTTGCTTACCAGGAGTAAACAAATGAAAGAGGAGAAGAAATATGTCTCTCTTTTTAGAAAAGTTAAAGTATATACTTTCAAAATGAAACCAATAACTCGGAAAACCAACGATTAACTCTACTAAAATAATGTACATGTCATAAATTGTGTGTTTTAATAAGATTCTACATTATTTGGGTAGTGAGTTTATGTCTGTCTCTTACGGTTTACCAGTTATACATCGAGAATGAAAAAGCCTTCAAAGGCTATTCACAGACAATTCAAGATATATATTTCGCTTGTTATGAAAATAAATTAAAAATATGGCATTTTAATAAAAATCTTAATTTATACTAAACATGGAACATTTTCGAAAAATGTTCCATGTAAAGGGTAGTTGTGGGTGGGGGAATTTTCTTGAAAATCTTCATGTCACATCCTTGGAAGATACAGAACTTAAATTCTGAGTTTGGTATTCAATCGACTCTTCGTTTTTCAGATATACTGCCCACAGACAGACACGCATACACACATACACCAGTCACACGCACGGATGTTTCTCAAACACCCGTGCGGGGGTCTCATAACATGTATTTTAGGTGAAATTTCGGTATCGAATATTTGGGTGGAATATTATACCTCCTCTATCCACTATGCACATTGTACATAGAAAGTAATTAAACAAATTACAAAAGAAAAGAGCTCATTCATCAAGCTGCCCCTACCTCGGAGGGGATTGCAATACTTCCGGTGAGGGGAATGAATCAAAAGATTTCCCTACAAATATTATCCCTGCCACAAGTCTGTGTCACATCCTTCCTGGCCATGCAATAGAAATCCTGGTTATATATGAGTAGCTGTGCACAAAGCTCTTCGACTTACCTCAGCTTGCTTATCCACAAAGGATTCCTCGCTCTCCTGATGGACTTCAACGCCTCTCAGTTGTGTTCGAGAGGATAGTCCAGATTCCAGAGACATTACCGCTGTAGCATCCTCTTCTCTGCTGCCAGGTGTAGGGGCACCTCCTGCCCGAGGACCGGGATAGAACGAACGAGTCCCAAACTCGATGTATTTCCCAAGCACAGAGAACGACGGGAAGGAGATGGACAAGGTCTGCAGGCAGTACTGATCGTCTATGTCCCATACTTTCAAAACCTGTTGATAAACAATTGGATAAGCCTATTAAATTTAGCTTGCAAAATCTATTCAAATATTCTTGCCCGAAGATTGAAACTTCTTGAAGAAGTACCTATTCCTATTAGAAGCCCGGAATGAATTCCGAAAAGGAAGATTCGCCTTAGATTGTATTTTTACATTTAAGCAGTTAATAGCGTAACATGCTGAATTCAATATAATCACATATATGATGTTGTTTAGATTATACAAAAGCATTCGACAAAGTAAATAGAAAATAATTTTGGGAGATATTGCTAAACAGAGGAATCCCTAAATACTTAGAGTATTCAAACTTTATGCATAAACACAGAAATTAAAATTAAAGCAGATATGTTGTGTAAGAAAAGCTATGAGGGGATAAAACAAGGGTGTCCGTTGTCACCTATTCTATTTAATTTACATATGGATGAGGCCATTAGAAAATGGCATAACCTTGGACGAAAATTATGATTTAAATAAATGTAATTTGAATAGCCTATATTTTTTGCAAATGACCAAATTATATTTGCAAACTCTGAAAGTAAATTTTAAATTAGGCGAAATCACAAAACTTTATAACTTAAAAATATCTACAGAAAAAATTAAAGCAATGATTCCAAAAGATAAGTGAAGATTTTTTGCAACTATTATTTTTATATTAATATTTGTGTTATTACTTCACTGTTACTAACTTTTTTTTTACATTTAAAGTGATGTGTTTACAAAGAAAAATGCCAAAAATTAATAAAGGTAGTAGTAGACAATTAAATAATTAAGGTCTCCAGTTTCAGAATCTTGAAATGTTAAACGTAACATTTAACAAATAATGCTTCAGAAAAGAAGCTAAACGCATTTTTTTTTTTTAGCTTAACGTCCTTTAACCTGGTTGGTCATATCGGACGATGAATGAAATTGGTGAAATGACGCTCAAATGATCTCGGGGTCCATGGAGCTTAAAGTTACTCGACATTCGTCTTCTCAGGATAAGTGAAAACTTTATCCGAGTAACTCACCCTAAGCGAGATTCGAAGTCACGTCCTTTTGAATGTGAAGCAGACACGCTACCACCACACTACCCAGGCGGGCGTTTGAAGGCATTTATAAATGCTAAATAACACTTTTAACAGGACATTATTAAGTCAAGTCCGTTGAGAGACTATTCTAAAATTTTACAAGACGATGGCCCTACCAACGATATTATATGGTGCTGAGAATTGTACATTAACATCTTATGTGTTACATTTACATGACTTTCTCTACCTGTTCCACAAACATCAATATAATCAATAGATAGCATTGATCGATTGTTACCATGATAGTTGTAGATTCTCCCTGAGCCACTGAGATCATTACAACAAATTTAACATTCATACGAGCTTTCAGTGGGAAATTATGGCCTGTTAAAATGATTCAGGTTTATATAGATCGCACTGTATAATCTAATACAGAACGACGTGGCGCAGGCGGTAGCGCATTCCGGAGGTCGAGGCTATTCCCACACTCTCACACAGACCCGTATTTTCCTTTTTTTCTTTTGCTTTCTTCTCTTTCTGATTCTGGGTACCTCAAAACCGGTCTGGCGAAATTTCGGCATCGAAATTTTTGGTGGAATACAACATCTTCTCTACCAACTATATTATACATTGTATATGGTAGAGAAAATAAACATGGCTGTTTACTGCTTTACAAGTGTTGCTTTAGGTCATTTCGAGAAAGTTTCAAATTATCCTCGTATTTCTTTTCTTCTTCTTCTTCTTCTTCTTCTTCTTCTTCTTCTTCTTCTTCTCTATATGCAGCAGGTGAGATCGCCTGTTCCGGCTTCACAGTTTCTCTTTTCACCACGATGTAGGTCTCCACATATCCCTTGTTCCAGTTTCCTGACGATTACAATTATTTTATAATATTAATTAAGTGGCGGCTCCATGGCCGAGTGGTTAGACCACTTTCCTCTCACTTAGGCGTCCCTGGTTCGATCCAAAAACGCCCGCGTGTGGGATTTATGGTGGACAAAGCGACGGCTGGGAGGGTTTTCTTCGGGTCCTACGGTTTCCCTTGCCATTCATTCCACACATTTCTCCATCATCACCTTTCCTGTCATCCATTTCGCTTACATATCATATCACCCGCTTCCTCACGCTCATGCCTGGCTACCGGCCGACCACTCGTTCCAGGTTCTCCATTATATAGTTTCGTGCCGCTGGCTCCCGATAGGCTTGTAACCCCTAGGCTTGTCAGTCCTAATTACGGGATGGGTAAGCGACTACGGAAAAAAATTTAAGCCAATACAACGATTTTCAACAATACAAACACGCGGCCGTTATCGCACTTGGCGGTTGATAGTTCTACGTGACTACTTTTTTTTCTGTAGCTTAATGTCCTAACTTCCTTGGTCGGACGATGAATTAAATCGGTGAAATATGTTCAAATGATCTCAGGGCCCATGGAGCTTAAAGTTACTCGATATTCCACTTCTCAGGATAAGGGAAAACCCCGAAGAAAACCTTATCCGGGTAATTCACTCTAATCGAGATTCGAACTCGCGACCTGTTGAATGTGAATCAGACACACTACCATCACACTATCCAGGCAGGCTGTCATTTCTTTTGTAGCCAAGTGAAATGACGTTGCACAATATTATACAAAATAGTTTATTGACATAACAGCAAACTGCAGTCAAGCTTCAAGTAGAAAACAGACAAACCTTGACCTTTCCAGTCATATTAATCCCAAACCAACAAGTGACCCATAACTCACCCCGTCTTTGGAGATACTCATAGCAAATTTGAGGTGCCTGATAATGACCACATCCATGACCGGTGACTTATGACCAAAGAGTGATACAAGCGGTTGACGAGTCACTACAGGGTTCCACAACCTGACCACATAGTCTGAGCTTCCTGTCACCAAGATCTTGAGGTAGCGGTCCAGGTGGAAACACCTCACGCCCTGGTAGAGGAAACAGAGACAATAGGTTAACAGGCTTCAGTTTTAATTGTGCAGTTGGTGCATAACATTCAACAATTCAGCTCGATATTCTTACCCGAGCGATTCTGAAGATATACGGTGTCTTTCTAGCAGCAATGTGGCGGATCACAAGAGTTGCGGAAGGGTCTTGACTACAGGTGACCACTGTTTCGTTGTCAGGGAAGTACGCCACTTGTCTAACAGATTCCTTATGAACATGTTCATCCATGCTAACACTCACAAAGTCTGACTGTTGCTCCAATTCCTGTAAAAATAAATGATGTGTTACTCTCAAATGACTTTCTCTAGCTGTTCTACAAACAAACTTCTTACGAAAGATTATTCTTCTTTCTACACAATGCTAATCGAGATAAACATTAACTGAATGTTTTTATTACTTAGTTCCTTATAAATATAACGGAACTAAGGGAATACACTAGGCTAAAGCGATAGTCAAATGTTTTAAAAGCTTGTCGTTATGCATTACATGTTATATTTGAAACCAACAACAAGGAATATCTCGGAAACGGTTACCTCAACAACAAAAATATAAAGGACACACATTGTGTGTTTTAACGAGAGCTACATTTTTTTGTGCAGTAAGTTTTTGTCTAGCAGTTAAGCAAAATTCATCCAGAATAAAGAGGTCGTCAGAGGCTATTCCCAGAAAATGCAAGATATACATTTTATTTGTGATGTAAATAAATTTAACATGTGGCATTTTAATCAAAATCTTTAGAGCTATTTTTTGAGAAAGTCAAAACTCAAATTTTTCGAAAATTTTTCCATGTAAAGAGTAGTTTGTGGTGGGGAGATTTTCTTCAAAATCTTCGTGTCGCATCCTTGGAAGATACTAAACCTAAATACCAAGTTTGGTATTTAACGGTCTTTCCTTTTTTGAGCTATGCAGACACACACACTGACCTTTTTCTAAAAATGTATTTTTTGGACTCAGGGGACCCCAAAACATATATTTACCTTCTCTATCCATTATGTACCTTGTACATACAGTGTACTATGACATTAATTGTCCAGTACTATTAATACAGGTGCAGGAGTGTTATAGTGTTGGAAGATGGATCTACCATCAAATGTTGTAAATATTATAAATGCGTGCTATCACAATGATATCACACTAAGGAAGTAGTGAGACTAAAATTAGGCATAGACTATAGAGAGGAAATGTCGCCATAATATAATTAAACTCTATAATTTGGAACAATACCATACATAGCGACACAAAAAAAGAGAATCTATAAAACAATGGTCGAAAGTATCTCGCTATATGGTGCTGAGCTATGGGAGATATCGAAACGAAATGAAAATAAATTAGGATCTTGGAAATGGACTGTTGGAGAAGAAGCTGCTGTGTCTCTAGAATTCTCAAAATAACAATAAAAAAAAATCTGATGTGCTCCGTTCACATGACTTTCTCTGCATCTTTCAAAAGTGTACTATTTTATCTACATTATGCTAATCGAGATAAACATTAACAATAATGGTTGTATTACTTCCTACTAAGGGAAATAAGATAATACACGAGGCTAAACCGACAAATATTTTAAAAGTTGTCATTATGCGATTGTCATTGAAATTTCCATAGTCATTAGTAAAGAGATATGAAACGGACGAGTACTTAATATGTGAGGAAAGTTTAAATATTTTAAAACTGAAGTCAATAACAAGGAATATCTCGGAAGTCGTTAACTCTAAGCACAAAAAAAAAACAAAAAAAAAAGTATCTAATAATTTGTTTATCTCTTAGAGTTATATGCGAGTTATACAAAAGTCAATCAGAATGAGGAGGACTTTAGAGGCAATTTCCAGAGAATTCCAGATAAACATTTCGTTTGTCATGAAACATCTTAAACATATGACAATTTAAATAAAATCGCCTGAGCCATTTTTGAGAAAATCAAAATTTTCGAAAAATTTTCCAAGTAAAGAGTAGTAGGGGTGTGGTGATTTTCCTGAAAATCCTTGCATCGCATCGTTGGAAGATACAAAACTTAAGTAAAACGTTTGGTATTTAACCGACTTTTAGTTTTAGAGTTATGTTGTGTACAGACACTCACTCGGACTTTTTTCTATAATGCTTTTTTATATTCAGGGGCCCCAAAACATGTATTTCGGTGAATTTTTGGATGAAATACAATACGTTCCCTATCTACTGTGTGGTGTCATAGTTATCCAATGTACATATACGTGCTAGAGAAAGTAAAAATGAAATATAGGAGAGCAGTAAATATAATGAACACTATAGAAGGTTGAGGGTATGTGTATCGTAGAATAATGTCACCAAAGACATGGCCATTAAAACCAAAAAATTGCCGGCCTCCTCGGCGTAAGACGAGAGGAAGGCCACAGTAAAATTGTTCTGGAATGATGGTGCGAGACAACCTATAGACAAATGACAGATGATTGGAGTGTTAGGAAAAGATAGAAATGTGGATGCGAGATACGTCGCATGGTGTAAACATCTCGCTTGAATAAAAAATATTAATACACACTGTCATTTCTTTTCTTCTATTTATACCCTGCCTTTAACTGCAAGATCATATCGGCGCATTTCCCTTTGGAGCATAATTATTGTCTGTCGGCAAAGGTGTTAACTCGCGGGTTTCTAATTTTCTTTAATTTTATTCATTAGATCACACACACATTCACACTTCCAGACACTGGAGAGGTTAGAGAATAATCCTGGCTAGAGAACAATTCCTCCCCCAGCCAGGAATCGAACCTGGATCCCTAAATATCAGGCATACCAACTATGCTACGGGTCAGCCTAAATGATCTTGTTTTACTCATATTTTGCCTGAACTGCCATCTCTATTCTAAAAAAGAAAAGAAAAAGTGTTCCATCACATGACTTTCTCTACATCGCTGTAACAAATTATTGTTAAAATGCATGTTCTTCTATCTACTGTATGAAACAAATATTAGCAGAAATGTTCTTAATTACTTGCTTTCTTGTAAGTAGAAAGAAAACAAGGGAATACACTAGGCTAAAATGATAGTCAAATCTCTTAAAAACTGGTTGCCATGTTTCTATACAGGGCCAGGAGTCTACAACTTTCCGTGTGAAAAAATTTATGTTAAACCTGAAGAAAATAAGAAATATCTCAGAAATGGTCAATTCCACGAAAAAAGTATATGGCATAAATTGTGTGTTTTAATGTGATCTACATCTTCTGTGTAGTAAGTTTATGTCTATCTCTCACAATTTAACAATTACGCAAAATTAGGTAAAATTTATTCAGAATAAAGTAGTCCTTAGCGGTTATTCCCAGCAAAATTCAATATATACATTTTATTTTCCATGTAAATATCTTTAATATCCGTAATTTTAATCAAAATCATTAGAGCAATTTTTGAGAAAATCAAAATATTCGATTTTTTTTTCATGTAAAGGGTAGTTTGGGGTGGAGGATTTTTCTCAAAATCTTCGTATCGGATCCCTGGAAGATACTTAAACTTAAATACCATAGACCTTTGTCTTGTCCTAAAATATGAATTTTTGGTGAAATCTCACATCGAATTTTTGGGAGGCATACAATACCTTCTCTATACACTATGTACATAGTACATGTAGAGAAAGTAAAAATAGTTAGAATATAATCCTTATATTTGTAGCATATACAAGGTTATCCTTATTTACCACCCAGTAATATCTGTCAAGTTTGTCTGGATGCTTTTTCCTGAAGAGGGACACTTTGGGCTGATGGAAGCGCAGAATTGTCACGCTACCAGCATCATCTCCGATGAACAACAGGGAAGGATTAGTACGCGTTCGCACTGCATACGCCAAACATGTGGGCAAGTTCTTCATACCTGTGAAACAAAAGACTGAAATTAGAGCTCTTTGAGAAGACATGCTCCGGAGCAGGTGACACATGGCTTATATGTCTCACTGGATTGGAAAAATTCAAGGAACTAGAAGTCTAGAAATGTTGCCATTCTCCCCCTGAATTATTCTTATAAAGGTACAACAAATCAATAGTTTTTTTTAATAGTGTTTAACGCCAGCTTTTACTACTATGGCAACGCGGGCGATGACACTGATGATAAAGATGGCACACCATCGGAAACCGGAGAACCCAGAAAACCTGCCCCTGAACTTTGTCCGCCACAAATCCCACATGCGGTCGCTTGGGATCGAACCCAAACCTTGGGCCAATTAACGTTTAATCACGACTACATTACGACCGATACGCCGACAAAATACAATCTTTCATCGGATTGTTAATAGATATACCCCCAAACGGTATTCTGGACCATACGTATTTCGGCATTTTTAAGCTGAAGGCACTGATGCATTCTAACAGTATTGCCAAAATAGCTGGCAGGGAGTGCGTATCCTTTATTTTTAAAATGCATTTTTATAAATGGTCTCAAAACATATATTTTCAATGAAATCTCGATATAGAATTTTTAATGGAATGCGAAAATGAACAAGTAAGTAGATACCATAGGAAAACTACTGAGTTAAAATGTATATGTACTACTCAAAGCTAAATATAATAGTTCTTTCTCGATCACCCAGTTTAAACAGCATTTTTTTTTTAAATACAGTTCCGGAGTCTGGTCGGGACCCCGGCGCTATATTCCCTTTCCCTCATTTTTCTAACATTTATTTTGTTTTCTGTTTGATTACCGTTTGCTCTGTTCTGCTAATACACACACACACACCTAAACACATTTTACAAACACATAAACACTCATGTCCAAGGCAAGCCTCGAACCCACGATCCCCTGCGCAAAAGCGAGGCACTAAGCTCCATCCATTCACAATGAAATGGAGACGCAACATCAACGTAAGACTTTGTATCCAAGTTATTTGTTCGCATAGAATCACGAAACGCAAAACGTAACGCAAGAGTTTGTAAACTCCAAACGCTGTGCTTGCGTTGTGTGCATAGTGAAAGTATTTTGCATTTATTTCTTCGTGCATTGCCAGTTTCTGAACACAGGTTGCGATTCGAGGTAGACTACTATACAGTCGCGGTTCTGTTCCATTTGGCGGTGCCCTGCCATTTTAAATGCTGACGCTAAAGGCTGGTCTCAAGCTGACTGATTCAACGCTTTTTGTGTCGTATTTATTAATAAAGATTGGATGAATTTTCATTTTTTATATCATTGGTTATGTTACTCAATTTGATTTCGCAGTCTGCCTTGAAAATTTCCATATAGTTTACGGATCTGGAAGCTCGTGATTACTTCTTGCGTTAGGCTGCATATGAAATGTTTTTCCTCTACTTATGCTGCGTCATTTCAATTATGAATGGGGTATTAGGCTGGTAGAAATGCCGTTCCTTGGTAGCATCAGAATACGAGTACTTCTAGCCGAATTGGCATGGTGTTGTGGTCGTATGTTTAGACGCATAGCTTCTTATTCCAGAGGCTGCAGGTGAGATTTGCAAAGGAAAAAGAAGAAATGTTTGGGCAGATTCTGGTCAATCACTCAACAACGCCAGTCAAATCGCTCCGCTGAATCATTAAGTACAGATTGGAAAATGATTATTATGCTTCCTTCTGCCATATTCGTGGAGAAACTTCAGTGTAAATGAAATCATATTTAAATAATTTAAAGTTAGTATAACAAAATAGTAAACAAAATTCGTCTATTATTCGTCTAAATAGGTTACATTTGAGGGAGATATAGGATTTCTGATTTATGATTATAATGATGATAGAACGTAGTATAGATTATATAAGGGAGGGCAATCTTGTCAATTAAACTTCACAAATCAGAGGTTAAATTAGTTAAAACAAATATGAAAATCTCTAACCAGGGCTACCATTCATCCGGAAATGCCGGATTGTCCTGTGTTTTAACCAGTCCGGCTCTGGGAGAAATCTCTTGCATTTTATGAATGCCCTACATTTTTAACCATATAAAATTACATTTTGTTAAGTTTACCATAGTAATATGACTGTTATTAAAGATCACGTGTGTGTATATATATATATATATATATATATATATATATATATATAGTTGTTGTTTTCTGTACTTTAACATCCTTTAACCTGGTAGGCATATCGGACGCTGAATGAAACCAATGAAATGATGCTGAAATGAGCTCAGGGTCCATGGAGCTTAAAGTTACTTAAAAGGCATTAAGCGGATAACTCAACCTAACCGAGATTCAAACTCGGAATCTCTTGAATGAGAGACAGACACCCTGCCCCACACTACAGAGTCTGGAAAATGTATTTATTTTGTAATGAAATATAATTTTAAAGGCTTTATTTATGAAGACCTTCACGATAGATACACATAATATTCTATGCAAGATCAGTCTCTCATGAAACTACAGTTAATAGACATAAACTTCACTGGCAGTTTTATTTGTGTTTCAGTCAAACAGTTTGAATATTTTATTGAAATATGAAATGTGTATATATTTAGGCCAATATATTTAGTTGGACCCTATACTTTGACGTTTGATTTAGGATAGGACAGAATAGGACAATTATGGAGGGGATTCGGTACCTTGACCAGTAAGATCTGTTGAATCTATGCTCTTGCGGGGCACCCCTGGGAGGAAGGATGAGGCAAACAAGACAGAAGAGGTGGACCTAAGGGGTCATGACGGAGAACGGGACAGAATTACAGACTGATTCCCCGACGGCGGCTAGTACATCCGTAGGCTTAGACATTCCACTGAGGGACTCAGAAACCGGATATCGACCCACTGGAAGACGAAGGTGACAGAGGCATCCTTTTTCTCTGCCATGCAGCGCCGAGATCCCACTCACACTTACAACCCTGAGATAGTTCAACCAAATGAAGTAACAAATGAAATGAGAAGGCAGCTGAAATGGAGGGACAGGAAATTCGTGGGGTGTAATGAACCTACCTAGCATTCGCCTGGCGACTTGGGAAATCTGCGAAAAAACGCATGGCCACGGGGATCGAACATGACCTCCCGAATGCGGGCTACAGACGAAACCGCCTGAGCCATCCCACTGGTTGTTTGATTTATTTACTGTCCTACATTTTGAAACAGTGTGTTATACATATATTTCATGCAAATAATCTAACCTCCTAAACACCCACCTGAGATTATACACAAAGGCACGTGTATCAAGCTGGCGCAATCGTACAAATGAAGGCTGCGGTCCGAAGAAACCAGAAGGAGATTGTTTGCATCAGGAATGTGGACGGCATCAGTGAACCAAGCACAAACGTTTCTGCGGCCCCTGGATTCTATGTTGCTTCCTGAAGAAGTAATTCCTCCAGGTCTTTCAGGAGCATCGCCGGCACCGCCTCCCAGACGGATAATGTAGCTATCCAGCAGCTGAAGTTGACCATCATACACACCGATGCGCCCATACTTCGATATGATTGCGTAACAGAAGGTACTTGGGGTGTCCAGTGGTACCACTTTCACTATAGTCTCTCTCTGTAAAATACATCTATTTCACCATTTTTGTTTTATTTTTCATTATTTTCATCATATATGCCAAAATAATTATTGAAGTCATAAATTAAACACAAATATTTAAATATTAATAGAACAATAATCAATGATCACATAATTATTAATGATTGATTATAATCAATCATTATGAACATAAAGGTTAAAGCTCATAGAGTGAGTATTCTAATGAAAAATAAATAAATAAATATATATATATATATCATTGCCATAGTGAATATTTATTTATATTTGATAATGCAGAAGGAACATGCAAATATAGAAATATAATTATGTGTGTGTATGTGCGTGCGCGTATATGAGTGCGTATGTGTCTGTGGATAGCACAACTCAAATACGAGAAGTCAATTAAACCTGGTACTTAATTGACTTTTTAGTTCAATTTTCTTGCAATGGCTGTAATGATTTTGATTAAAATACCATTAAACATATTTACAAGACGAATACAAACTATATGTTGAATTTTCTGGGAATTTTCTCTGAAGATCTCTTTATTCTGAATCACTTTTACATAACTGATAACCCATAAAAGACAAAAACTATTCAAAAGATGTAATTCTCGTTAAAACACATATCTAATTTATCTCATTTACCTACATTATTTATAGAGGCCAGCACTTCCAAGATATTCCTTATAATTGGTTTTAACATTTCCAATACTTACACTTTACTCGAATGGGAAGGAGTTATTCGTTGTTTTTCATCCTGGCCATGCAAAGAGAAGCAGATTAACCTTAATATGTAGCGACAGTTTTGAAACTATTTGACTATCGCTTTAATCGAATGTATTCCCTTATTTCGCTCCTACTTAGAAGGAACTAAGTAATAAAACAATTTGTGCTAACGTTTATCTCGATTAGAATCAGAGAAAAATCAGTGTTTGTAAGAATATTTTGTTGCAGAATGGATAGAGAAAATTTTGCGAATGGAACACATACATTTGTTTGGTTTTTATTTTTTTTTATTTAAAGTCCTTTAATCTAGAAGACATACAGAACGATGAATAAAATCGTTGAAACTATTTATGCTCATGGGATCCACGGAGCTTAAAATAGTCGACATTCGTCTTCTCAGGATAAGGAAAACCCCGGGAAAAAATTGTCCGGATAACTCATCCTAACCGAGATTCGAACTTAGGACCTCTTGAATGACACCAAAGAAACGGGTCCTTGACCAATTTGTTACATCCCTGTTACAATCAAGCTCTTATGTATTGTATCTCATAAATTACTGAGGAACATGCAAGGACAACGTCGAGAATTATGAGCTGTCGTTACCATCTTGAATATTACATGCGACTTTTAACTTCTCGTCAAGGTTTTAAATTATTTTGTTTCCAAGCCGCGAGAAATCGCTTTCGAAGCCAGAAGAAAAAGTTCAGGAAGTCATATAAAGAATGTTAGAGGTAAAGAGAATGTTTATAGATTGCTAAAAACTCGTGCCTTTTCAAAACGTCTTCGTGAAGCATTGATAATAATAGCAATATAATTAATTAGCAATATAACGCGCATCTCTTGAATTAAAACTTAGGATTCGATGTTTTACTTCTTCTTCTTCTTCTTCTTCTACACCCTTTCCCTTAGACCAAGCGCGATGGCTCTGTGGTAACGTATCAGGTTCGCATAGGGAGGTTCCGGATTCGATTCCGGTTGATCGCCCATTCTGACTTTGATTTTTTATATTTTCCTGGTCGGTAGGCTAATGTTGGGGTGGTTTCTTCAACCACGACTTCCTTTCTGTCATTTCCCTTTCATTCCTTTCCTTCTATTTCAAGTAAGCTTCTAGGTTTCGAGGCATATAGCAGGGCCGGACAGTATTCCTTTGGACTCTCGAGGGCTGCTTGGTTGATGGGATGTTCGTCGCCCTCTCTGGGCAGCTCCAATAGTGGTCGGATCTTCCAAGTGGAACAAGGGGAACTTCCGCGCGTCTCTGTATGTCTGCGGCATCTAGTCTTCTGTGATTCCTTCACTTCATCCCTTTCTCCTTGGAGTGGCAGCTGCATTAAATTTCCCATAGGTCGCAGTGCGATAGTCCGATGTATATCCCTCTTACCTCCCATAAACCTTAGAGCTAAATTATTGTATCAACCCCAATGCTCGACCGAGGTCCCGGGTTCGATTACGGTCACTCTGACCGTATCTTTTTCTTTTTTTGGAGCGGGTATACCCGGGTCTGTAGACGAATACGTAGGTGATTACCTTTCCAACACGAATTTCCTGTTCATCATTTCTTTATTTTATATTTCCTGTTATTTGTTTCAGGATCGTAGGACCAGGCGACGGCGGTTTGTATATTGCGGCAGGACGGTGGAATAAGTGCCCTGGAAATATTTCTTTTTCACGCTTGGTAAGACTGGTGGGTTCTCCTTTCTGGGAGCTGTCTAGATTTCCACAAAATCCCTAGACCACTGGGATCTCGTGTATCGCACGACAAGGAATGATGCGTTGACGAATCGTTTTAATTGGTATACTTATACATGTGACATTATTGTTGGAAATATTGGTTCTACCAGTCCCTTTCAATATTTGGTTCAGCAACTACGACGGCGGTTCAATAAGTATCCGTGTTTCAAAATAGATGGTGTTACTAAGGCAATTTGATGTAATCGTGCACTCTTTGTACTCGTCACCAAAACAAATTTGGTACAGATTTACAGGTTAGTTAGGATTTGGTAGATATTTCAGTTAGTCGTTTAACATATTCTCGCTAAAATTGAAAAATTGCTATATTGCTCAGTGATTCGCTTTTTACTTTCGGATGGAAAATCTTGCGAAGGGATAAAAGAGAAGGTGAATGCTGTTTATGAGGATCTTTTACCATTTATGACAACATTTAATATTGGTTCAACGAGTTTAAACATGGTCGAATATCCGTTTCTGGTGAGCGCCCAGGACACTCAGCAGATACGGTTACCGAAGAAATCTTGTAAAATTCCACGATATGGATCTTGCTGATCGTCAAACGGAAGATCGCGTAGTGGCAGAGTCCAGGTGTATCGACGGGAACGGCAATACACGTTTTGTATAAGTTGGAGATGAAAATGTTATCGATCCAATGGGTGCCACGATTGTTCACAGTAGACAACAGGCAGGTACGGCTTTGTACTTCAAGCTGTTGTTTGGAATGGGTTGTTTCCGGTGAAACTGCTCCAAAAAAGGCTGGAAAAGTAAAGCAACGATTTTTTAGGATGCTAAGGATTTCTCTTTTACCATGAATTTCCTTTCTCTAATTTCTTATCATCTCGGTTCCCCGTTTATGACTCAGGGATGCAGTGTCGGTGTATCGGAAGGATGCCACAGATGCTTGCTCGGAAAGTTCCTCTTAGCCCTGCTAGATGTTAGTTCTTTGAGCCGGTTTCGCTGGTTCGAGTTCTCCCCGTTTCTATCGAAGGGGAAGCTGTGAAAGCAGATATGCAATCTTAGGGACCTCTGCGCGTCTCTGTTGGGTGGTCTGCTTCCCTGCGGCCTAAAGCTTCCTTCACCTCACCCATTCCTCTTGGAGGTGGTAAACACAAAAGATCCATGTTGGGTTGGTATGAGGTGTCCCCTCCGTTCCCTAGCAATATTCATCAACGTCGGTCATTTCTGCTATTACCGTATATTTCTACATGAGGGGTAAATCATTAACTCGAATAACCCACAGCACTTTATCCATCTCTGCAGTTATAAACCCTAATTTCCAAGACCTTGTTTTCACTGTAAATCGCATTTGAGGCTTAAGTTCCTCATATCGAAGCACTGAAACAGTTGATCTGAATTAGTAAATCTGAATGCAAGCTACAACTGATTTACGATGAAAGATACAGAGTGGTTTCTACAATAAGAGAAACAATAGGTAAATGAATCCAGATTCTGCTCTTACATTTGTAAATAAAATTATGCTTCGTATATCACCAATTTAATTGAAATTTAATGAGATGCACGCGAAATAAAAACGCTTTAAAATTATATTTGCACCTACCCGTTTTATAGCTATACTTTTTCATTGTAAATCGCTTTGTTGTTATATTTTGTGTTCTTAGGAGTTTAGCGCCCATTTTAAGTCAGTACTTTACGTTTTGCTGATCCGTACTCAGTCTATTAATAACAGTGTCATTATTACCGATTATATTAAGTTTAATATGTTCATAATTATTGTTTTCATTGTTATAACATCCATTCATTAACTTTTAGATTAATGATTAAGTTGCATATCTCATATAAATTGGACAACAAACAATCTAATTGCAAAGAAGCTATTTATTGGAAATTTCAAGTTATGTTTGTTCACAACTGATAGGAATTTCAAAGCAAAAGCTTTATATAAGCTAACACGCGTGATATCAGCTTCATCGTAGTCTTAAAAGAATATGTGGCGCTTTCTATAAACCCTCTAGCACTTTTTCTTGGCAATATTCGTCACCATCGCTTCCTGCTTCATTAATTAGATTCCAGCCCATTTTGGTTATGTATGTTACCACAGATTTCCTTTTTTATCGATCAAAGATTCTCCGGTAGGATTTTAAACTGCGGTAATCTCAAATAATTGAGAAATTTTGTTGGTGAATAGCAACATTGCCGTTATATCGGAATTTAGTGGCTAAAAACTGAGGATACACCAAAAGTTGCGGGCTCAAACCCGGCGGAAGACAATAGATATTTTCGGGCGTACAAATCCTTAGCATGGCTTCCTTCAGAAGTGAAGTAAAGCCATTGGTTCCGTGTCGTAGATTTACGGCACGTAAAAGAACCTCAAGCCTGATAAAGAGTAGTAGTGAAGCTTTAGGGCGCACAACTGCAACGGTTATTAGCCCCCGAACAAGGGGGGTAATAAAAAAGCTAAGGACTAGGTCCAAACACTAGGTCCACACACTAAAATCTAAAAACACAATAAAATGTGGACAAAAACAGTGTCAGCTACTGCGGAACGTAAAAATAAAAAGCGATAAAAGGGTTCCTGTCGAGCCGCCAAAAGAACCAATACCACTAAGTATCCAGACAAATATAGGATTCAAAGTGTAAACGTTAAAATCACACAGTTTTTTTTTTTTTTTTTAGTAATGTTTAACGCCCGCTTTAACTACTTACGGCACCTCAGGCGGTGACACTGATGATACATGAATGATGGAGCACCGGTGGAATGCGATGGCGGGGGAAACCGGAGTACCTGGAGAAAACCTGCCCCAGCACCGCTTTGTCCACCACAAATCTCACATGCGGTCGCTTGGGATCGAACCCCGGCCGTCTAGGTGAGAGGCATGTGGTCTAACCACTCGGCCACGGTGCGGCCATCACGCACGGTGGCTCATCTAAAACGCGTTCCATAGCAATGAGACCTCTGAGCAAAATTAATCGGTCTTTCATGCTCAGTATAGAATGGGACGCTGAGAACCACAGTAGTTAAAGAGTGTCTATAAATAAAAGTCCATTTCATTTTTTGAAACAGAGATAAATGGATTATCGGCTTTGGTGAATATATCCCTTAAAGGTTGAAATGTGAATTGCTACAAAAACATGCTCTTGGAAATCGGGGATTATAACTAGAGTGATGAATAAAGAGTTAATAGTTTACTCCTGATTTAGAAATCTACGGTAAGAGCAGAAATTACCGGCGTTGGTGAACTCGGCCCTTAGCGAAGGTAGAAATGAATGTGGATGAGCCATAAATAGATATAGTC